>CM035341.1:50756914-51104050 GCA_020226455.1 Prunus salicina
AACTTGACAACCCTTACCCATCTATGGCTTTACACAAATAAATTTTCTGGCACTATTTCCTGATGATATAGGGAAAATGGAATTTCTTGTGTATCTCTTCTTATCCAACAACAACTTCACTGGTTGTATCCCTAAAAACTTCGGAAACTTAGAAAAGCTACAGACGTTGTACTTGTACAGAAATCAACTCTCCAATTCAATTCCAGAAGAATTAGGGAATCTGGAATCTCTTGTACGTTTAGATTTGTCTTACAACAATTTAACAGGTGGCATCCCTCCAAAATTTGGAAACTTAAAAAAGTTGCAGTTGTTGTACTTGCATAACAATCAACTCTCTGGTTCGATTCCGAAAGAGATAGGTAACTTAAAATCTATTGTGGATCTAGGGTTGAGCGAGAATCAACTTAATGGTTCAATTCCTGCTTCATTCGGTACTCTGTCCAATTTGGAAATCTTACATCTACGGGATAACAAACTTTCCGGCCCTATCCCCAAAGAGATAGAGAATCTTAAGAAGTTGACTAAACTGCACTTGGATACTAACCAATTTTCTGGTCATTTGCCCCAACATATTTGCCAAGGTGGACAACTCACAAACTTTTCAGTACACAACAACAATTTGACTGGTCCAATCCCCAGAAGCTTGAAAACCTGCACGAGCTTATTCAGAGTCCATCTTGAAGGGAACCAATTGACAGGCAATGTATCTGAAGTCTTTGGCGTTTATCCGAATCTTGATTTTATAGATGTAAGTTACAATAACTTGTATGGTGAAATCTCACACAACTGGGGACAATGCCCACAGTTAAAAACCCTACTAATGGCAGGAAACAAGCTTACTGGTAGCATGCCACCTGAGATAGGCAATGCAAACAAAATTCATGTGCTCGACCTTTCTTCAAATCATTTAGTTGGGGTGGTTCCGAAGGAATTTGGGAGACTGACTTCTTTGGTGAAGCTGATGTTGAATGGAAATAAACTTTCGGGTCGTATACCTTCCGAATTTGGATCATTGACTGATCTTGAATATCTTGACATGTCAAGAAACAGTTTCAATGAGTCTATTCCGAGCGTTCTAGGTGGTTTGGTTGAATTAAACTACTTGAATTTGAGCAACAACAAGTTCAGTCAAGCTATTCCATTTCAGTTAGGGAAGTTAGTTCAACGGTCCCAACTAGATATAAGTCATAACTCTCTTGAAGGACAAATGCCATCAAAAATTAGCAATATGGGGAGTTTGGAGACGCTTAATCTTTCCCACAACAATCTTTCTGGTTTCATTCCAACAAGTTTTGAAGGCATGCATCGCTTGTCCTTTGTGGACATCTCCTACAATGACTTAGAAGGCCCCCTTCCCAACAACACCGCATTTCGAGATGCTGCACCGGAAGGAATACAAGGGAACAAAGGATTGTGTGGCAATAATGGAGTTTTGCAGCCCTGCAATGAACGTAGCTCAAAAAAGGACCAGAAAAGGATATTGGTAATCACATTCTCTCTTCTAGCTGCGCTTTTACTTCTGTCTTCTTTCTTTACAGTTGTCTTTGTATTAGATAAAAGAAAGAAGCTTCAGCATTCAGATCCAGAAAGAAATAACATGCATGAAGCAATTTCCTTTTCGATATTAAACTTTGACGGAAGAGCGATGTATGAGGAAATAAAAAAGGCAACACAAGATTTTGATTCGATGTATTGCATTGGGAAGGGAGGACATGTAAGCGTCTACATAGCGAATTTGTCATTTGCCAACGTAGTAGTGGCCATGAAGAAACTCCATCTGCAGCAGGACGGAGAGAAGAATGTAGAGAAGGAATTCTTAAATGAAGTAAGAACACTGACTGAGATACGACACCGAAATATTGTCAAGCTCTACGGTTACTGCGCACATAAACGACATTCGTTGTTGGTGTATGAGTATCTTGAAAGAGGTAGCTTGGCCGCAATGTTGAGCAAAGATGAAGAAGCTAAAGAGTTGGGGAGGAGTAAAAGAGTGAATATTGTTAAAGGTGTAGCTCATGCCTTGTCTTACATGCACCACGATTGCTTGCCTCCAATTGTACATGGGGACATATCAAGCAACAACATTTTGCTGGATTCTGAATTTGAGGCCTCTGCTGCAGACTTCGGCACTGCCAAGTTTTTGAGCACAAACTCAACTAATTGGACTTCCCTTGCAGGCACATATGGATATGTGGCACCAGGTAATATTGATGGTCTCTCTTTTTTCTTTTTCTTAAAAAAAAATGGTATTAACAAAAATATTTATCATTCATTTTTTGTTCCAAAGACAAATTAGTTTGAACACCACAATTTTTGTGAATGTTTTCTGAGCAGAGCTGGCATATACAATGGAAGTGAATGAAAAATACGATGTTTATAGCTTTGGGGTGGTCACATTGGAAATAGTTGTGGGAAGGCATCCAGGAGATCTTATTTCATCTCTATCAACGGGCTCCTCTTCCTCATCCTCCTCGTTGTCGTCATCATCATCTGCATTACTAGCCAATCAAATGCTGGTTGTGGATGTTTTGGACCAACGCATTTCGCCTCCGACACATCAAATGGCAGGGGAAGCGGTCGCTCTTGTGAAGATAGCATTTGCATGCTTGAATGCAAGTCCACAATCTCGTCCAACAATGAAGCAAGTTTCTCAACTCCTCTCATCAACTCAGACTCAGAGGCTGCATTTGCCAAAGCCATTACCTATGATTACAAGCGGTGAATTGCTTGCTTTCAATCCTTTGACTACCTGATCAGGATGTGGTTAATTCCTACTGCCAGCTTTCTGCTTTGAAACAATAAGTGTCCTAATTGTTGTTTTCTTATTGTTATCTAATTTTATTTACTTTGGTCCTCTGTAGTGCTTTAAGTTTTTAGAACTTGTTTCACATATTTTTATATGTGTGGTGTTTTGTATGCTGCTAAGAGTACTTCTAAAATAGACATGAATTATAGTTTGAACACCAATTGGAGAGAAGTGTTGCCCTCAAGGCTCAAATTAAATTGATGCAAACTAATTCAAATTTCAACGATAACAAATTAACGAGACCATACAACAATAATATTGCATACGAAACTTAATATATTGTGGTTAATAATGAACTTCAAAATTAAAATAATAAAGCAAACAATAACATTTCAATACAACATGCTTATTGAGAATCAAATCACACGGCATAGATTGATTAAACGTGAACATTCTATTCCACATTCCACAGATCGGGAGTAATCGAAAAAGCCAGGCCCAGTACGGTATCCCGTGGAATCCTGAATCTGATGCTAACAATAATTGTACTAATCCACATATGTCTCTCTCCCATCAATCGAATCGGTACTAGTCTAAGAAATGGAAATTACCCCATTTGTTTGATGATAAATGTTAAACGAAAAAGAAAAGAAGAGGGATCGCCGTTGGGAATTAAATTCTGCTGTTTGTACTTCTTTTCACAAAAAATAGAGAGATGAATTGATATATTTTTTTATTGGATTTGTATTCGTCGGGACTGACGGGGCTCGAACCCGCAGCTTCCGCCTTGACAGGGCGGTGCTCTGACCAATTGAACTACAATCCCAAGTAAATACCATAATAAAGTATACGGTATATATATTTTTATGATTTGGTTTGAAAATTTTTCAATGAATGTTTTACATAGATTGTGATTTATATGATGTTAAATCCCTCTAGATCGCTTTTAATTGTTAATTCTATTTCTTGACTTAAAAAACACAAACCATGAAATCTTCAACTTAATTTTCGAGGGTAAAATGGGGAATACGTACAAATGCTGGGAAGCACCCTTATTTGATAAAGGGTTAATGACCAAAATGATTCCCCAACTATTACTCCAGTCCAGTATCATTTTGATCCAGCAACTAAAATTTTCATTTCAGTGGTACTTCAACTCTTCATTTGGTATCAAAATGGTCATTCTGTAACATTAAATTGGATCACGTGGACGGCACATGCTCCAAATTTAAGGGTAAATTGGACTTTTTACCAAAAAGTAAAAACCCCCAATTCCCTCATCACCCCACTATCTGTCCTACCCAAATTAACAGCTCTCACAAAAAAACCCAGCCACCACACAAGCCGATTTTCCTAACCTGCAGCCGCACCTCTCTCTCTCTCTCTCTCTCTCTCTCTGTGCGCCTCTTGATCAACATCTTGGCCGCCGTCCCGTACAACTCTTCAAAGGCAGTTGAAACCCATGACAGATCAGAAAGGACCTCCTTCTTCAAGGTCGCAGATTGCTCGTTGGGCCTTATAGCAACCAAAGTTGCACCCTTTACACAACCCCATCGGGCAATTCCAAGTGGGTGTGTACCAAAGCCTCATATTCAGGGCAGGCACGAGCGTCCTCTTCGACGCCGAAGAGGCCGACAATGGCTTCACCCTCAGCTCCTCCAGCTGGTCCCTGTTCATGTACAACACCCCCTGCCCATCAGCATCGGTCAGCACCAAGCTATCAAGCGTTTTGTGCTCGAAAATGATGGGCTGAAGCAGGTACTGCCTGTCCGAGGCAACGATCAACGAGCTTATTGTCCAAACCACCCTCAGGACTTGAAATCCCAGAACTTAGGAGTGGGTTCAGCCGAAATAGAAGAGGGGTTGGTTGAAAGCCCAGAACTTGAAATCGCAGTAGCAACAAGAGATGGTGGTAGAGAGACGAGGAGGTGAACATGGGTTTGATTTGAGTGGGAGTGAATGGGTAGAAGACTGTGATGGGTTTGAGTTAGATTTTTTTGTGGAAGCCATGGAAGCCACTGTGCGTACTTGCTGAGGAAAGGAAACTCATATTTTTATTTTTTTGGGTTTTAGACAGGGGCTAAAATATCAGGAGATTCGGAAATATTGGTGGTCCAAAAATATGAATATATCGATGGAAATATTGAGGAAATATCGATATCAATAAAAATTGAATAAAAATCATGAAAATTATGAGAAAAAATTGGGAATTTTTATTGAAACTTTAGAGGAGGTTTACTTAGTCAATTGTCTATTATTTTATCATAAAAAATTAGAAGGAAATGCATGGCATGGTGGGTTTGAGTGATTTAAGTTGATTATGCAGCAACCTGACAAACACTGTGACTTTAGAAAATATGTAGTAATTAGTGAAAGAAAATTAAACACACTATAATTTTTTAGTTACAATAATTTAGTTCAATATATTACACTTGATACATATGATAAAATATATGAGCTTAACCAAAAAAACAAAGATAAAATGTATGAGTAACTTAGTACCACATAGAAAGAATTCCTATTAAAATTCAAACTTAGTATCACATATAATAAACAATATTAAAACTAGAAGTGAATAATAATAAAACTCCATAATATATAACAACAACAAAATACTACTCCATTATAAAATAATAAATAACATTAAATATATGCTTAAATTTATTCTTAGGGATTTTTTTTAATATGGAAATTTATCTTAGATAATATTAGCTTGCAGACATTTTTAAAAACCTTATAAATATTACAAGCTAAAGATATAAACACAAACTTAGCCGCAGTGAGTTGGATAAGGCGCTGTGGTTGATTGAGAAAGGGAGGGGCTCAAATCCCTCTGTGCGCAAGATGGAGACTTTTAAACTTTTTTTTGTATTTTTTGATTTCATTATCGATAATCTCGCGATATATTGCCCAAATAATGCATGAAAAATGTTGAAATTATCGTCCACGACATTACCACGATAATATCGACAAAAATATCGATATTTAATACTGTGGTTTTAGATAATTGGGCATTTCAGTTTTTAATTTTTTAAATATAATTTTACTTTTTTGCCCCTCAATTTAACAGAATATTTGACAGACTTTGACGGTAGGACCGTTTTGATACTAAATGAAGAGTTAAAGTACCATTGAAATGAAAATTTTAGTTTGTGGACTAAAATGATACTGGAGCAATAGTTGGGGGACCATTTTGGTTATTAACCCTTTGATAAAATAATTTTTTTTTGGTAATAAGACAAAATTTAAAAACAGAGAAAGAATATCAGAAAAGGAAGAAGAAAAATGCAGCAGGGTTGAAAAACCCTAACGAGCGGGATTTGGGCGTCAAATTTCTTGACTCTGAAACGTTACATCCAAAAACAAGCAGAGCATGGTGCTTGGCATGGTGCGTAATCTGGAGAATGAGCCTGAGGGCTACAGAGCATAGTGCTTGGCATCACCAGTTCTTTCCCGGAACTTGTTAATTCTGCATTCTGAGCCCCAGAATTCATAATCCCAGGCAAGTTCATATTTCAAAACCAATTTCTCTGTTTTCAATTTTGATGTAGAAATCACTGCAAAAAATTCACCAAAACCCTGAAAAATTTGATAACCCAAATGAACAAAAGGCTAATCTCACTCTCATTCTCTCTGAGAAGCTCGGTCCAGCTTCACAGGCCTCCTCTCTACCAGTCAATCTCTATCTTGTTTTACTCTTCCTCCAAACCCAAAGGGTCAAAGTTTAACTTTGTCTCCAAAGACGGAAGGCCAAAATCAACGCCCAAAGTAGCAGTAGCTGAATATTTAATCAACCAGCACCAGTTTTCCCCAGAAGCTGCTTTGAAAGCCTCATCATCCATCGTTTTTCTTAAAAATACCGCAGAGACGGATTCGGTGCTTTCATTCCTAAAAGAAAGCGGGTTCTCCAAAACCCAGCTAGAGGAAGTGGTTAAAAGGATCCCGAGGATCCTTCGTGCCAATCTTGACACGACCATCAAACCCAAAATCAAGATTTTCCAAGACTCTGGCTTTTCAGACTCCGACATTGCGGATATTATATCCTCTGACCCCTGGATTTTATGGCAGAGTGCTGATAATCGGCTTGGTCCTGCTATTTTAGCATTGAAGAACATTCTGGGCTCCAATGCTGTTGTGCTTAAGGTTTTAAAGTTATGTGGTGGGTATCTCAAATATGACTTGGAGAAGACAGTGATTCCCAATATTGAGGTTTTGAAGAGTTTGGGTATAAGTTCGTCGCAGGTTGTCAAATACATTTGTCATTTTCCCAGATTTTATCTGCATACGCAGGAGAACATTATGGATTTTGTTAGAAGGGTTGATGAAATGGGTTTCGATAGGAAGTCCAAGTTGTTCCTATCAGCAATTCGGACCATTAGTTCGATGAGTTTGGAGACCTGGGAAATGAAGGTGAAGCTTTTCCAGAGTTTGGGGTTTTCAGAAAAGGGTATCTTGGTGGCGTTTAGGAGGGCTCCCCAGGTGTTTTGTATATCTGAGAAGAAGATTAAGGAGGCAACAGAGATGCTGCTCAGCTCTGGCAAGGCTGATATCGCATTTATAGCTAGTCACCCAGAGTTGCTTATTTGTAGCGTTGAGCACAGGCTGAAACCACGACTACAAGTTATGGAGAACCTAGAAAAGAAAAATCTACTTAGGAAAATACCTAGTTTGAACTCAATCTGCAAGTACACTGATCAGAAGTTTGCTGAAAGATTTGTTATTCCTTATGCAAATGAACTTGAGGTCTAACATGACCAGTGAAGAGCCATGCTAATGCGATTTGAATATTTTTAGCTGGCACTGGCATTTGATGATGCTTGTAACTTGCAGGAAGAGGTTTTTTTTTTTTTTTTTTTTTAATATATATATTCGGAGGAGCATGGAAAGGAAATAGAAAGGTCATGATTGTTTTTGAGGTATGTTCTTTTGAGCACTCGTGTTTCCTTCTAATAGTCTTTGAAAGTTGTAACACTCAGATTATTGTTATTGTGGATCTGGTTATACCTTCTCCATTTATTAATTTCTTTAAACTTTGAATGCCTTAAAAAAGAGTGATAGTTAGCTTATTTGCTACTCAAAGTTATACTTTGTAGTCTTTTAGGTTTTAAGTTACCAATATCTTGAGCTAAGGGTATTAGTATCTGCTGTGTGTTCGACTCTTACAAACATTTGTTCTTACTTTGATTGCTCTTCCTTGGCTTGTATATTTGTAATTGTGGCTTATGTAAATTTGCTTTTCAGAGATGAGATTGAACTTTTTTTATTGCAGTCAAATTTTTTTGTTTTTTTTAACGGAGTCTGCAAATTTTGTTAGACATTATGATCTCTAGTCAGAATACAGGTAGTTTCATCGAGTTGATCTATCTGAAAGTGAACAGAAAATTTCACTATAGAGTTGCTTTTTACAATACCTGTGATATTGACAGCGCAAATTCTCCCAAATCATATATCATACTACTAAATGTAGACAGCAGGCTTTGAAAGCTAGGCCTTCATCATACATGTTAATGCATTGGGGATGGGAAGATTGGAGAAGATTTCTCGTTCTCAATGAATGGGCAGCTGGGTCTGGCAACAGCGAGGGAAAGGATTAGAGGATTGTGGTTAGGGTAAATAATGCTTGTGTTCGTTTGTTTGTTTGTTTGTTTTAATCTGCTCTACAGCTTATGGTAGTTGATGGAATTATAGAAAACCTATTATTTGCCTTTAACTGTATGTCTTCTATTTAAAACTGTTTTAGGTTTCTATACCTATTGACTAAAACAGGCCGTTCTTCTAAAAGAGGAGAAAAACTTGCATGTCACGGGGATATCACTATTTTGCTATCCCCATGGCGAAAAGTGATTGAATGGGATAGCAAAACATTGCTATCCCCGTGAAATGCAAGTTCTTCTCTTGAAAGAGAAGTTTTTCTCTTGTTCCCATTTCTCAAATTGTTAGATCCCAATACAAGCCTTAAAACTTACAAGGGCATGGGAAATTCAACTTTTAGCTAGATTTAGACTAAACACCTACTAGCTCCTACTGGTTTTCTTTTGACCAATTTAGCCCACAGTATCCATCCCTTACTATTTCAAAGTCAATTTCCTCTTTCTAGGGTCATAGACCTCCATAATAATTCAAATAACTTAAAACAAAAGCAAAAACATAGTTATTTTAAAACGTTTTGTTGTAAATTAAACTTCACGTGTGGTAGTTATCTAACACATCTTCATTTCTAACCTTCTTGATCTCCCACCTTAATTATTTTTCTCTTTGTTTGGATTTGGTTAAACTTTTTACCCATAGGGTTGATGCTACTCATTATAGGAGGAATCTTTGTTTATGTTTATGAGTTTGTGACATCATCCACCTATCACCTCCCACAATTGAAAAACACTTCAATTTGAAACTCAACTTACTCCATCCATGTTCACTTCACCCTACATGTCTCAATGATGCATAAGATAAACAATAGGTCAACAACATAGATGTTGTGTGCTTTTTTGCTTTCTCCAATATTTTTCTCCAACTTTAGACTTGGCTACCTTGCTTGGTCCGCATGCTTTGTCAACTTTTTTATTTTAAGGATCAAATGAACAGGAAATTGCCAATTACTCTAATGCCAAACTCATAAGGTGATTAATTTAAGGCAAATCTATTCCTGGTGCTTCACGCTTGGAGAGTTTCGGCTTTAATCTTGTACGGAAGTGGTGTTATATCCTTATTTTAAAGCTTTTCCTAGTACTCCTGCCTTGCTCCTCTGAATATAATACGAACAAGTGACGTGGGATCGGCTGAGCCAAATACTATGTTCAGACTAGAGCATTCAATTCAAGAGCAATTACCATTGAACATAGAGGGCCACTATGTTTATATTCTTGAAACGAGCTACCAACGTAAATAACCAATTAGCTCTCTCTCAATGTACACGTATTAGAAGTCTCAAGTTTGAATTTCTCTACCCGTAAATTAAACAAAAAAAGAAAGACTACCAACACAAATAGAGATGATGACCACATTCAAATATGAATCAAAGGGAAGAGAGTAGAATATACGAGATGAGTGTGAGGCTTTTTTTGGACTAGACATGCATCATGCATGGGATGGAAGGTCTCAAATAAAAGTAAAGTCTAATCCTAAGCCAACAAGTAGTGGTTAAAGGGGCCATCATCTTTTTCCATGCTCTCAAGTGCATTGCTTCCTTCATCATCACAACCTCACTTTGCTTAATCTCTCTTCCTCTTTTTTTATGATGAATTCTGCGGATCCCATCCTTTCTTTTCAACACTTTCAGTCTGCTTTCCATAAGCCTCCTGGTTTTCTAGTTTAAGAAAATTAGGGTTAGAAAATGTATTATTGCCTATATTCTTACAGCTCACCGGCCGCCACTACTATATAGAATTTTTGTGTGTTTGGCTTTGGGGGGGGGAGAGAGAGAGAGAGAGTTGATAGAAAACAAAAAAACAAAATGAAATTTAAGAAGCAAATTATCTAGAGGATTTAATTCCCTTCTTATTTTAGAAGTGGAATTTAATTTGGGTTCTTTCCCATTCTATCACCCACCTACCTACTACGTTTGTTGGAGTTTCTTTTGCCTCTACCATAATGTGTCAAGTAAACCAGTGATTTGCATATGGTAGACCAATCACTAAGCAATTATTTATGCATCCCATCAAAATGAAAGGGTCGAAAATTACCAAGAATGACTTGAGAAGAAGAGCTCTCAAATTCTTGTGGGTTCCATTGAAGAGAAGTGGTTTGGTAGTTGTTCACTTGCTTGTGGGCACTAGCCATAGGGGTCATGAGTCATAACTGTCATGGGCTCACAAGTCGGTGGCATGATTGGATCATGAAACAAGGCTCGTGGGCTTTACCTTTCTCAAGCACCTTTTTTCAATTTAAAAAAAATATATATGGGAACCATTAGAGAAAAGTAAAGGTTAAGAAAGAAGGCTATCCTGTGAGCTTGTGACCCCATTTCAAAGGGTTGCAAAAAGGAGTGTCACAAAAAGGATCAAATAGGGCCAGATTTTATTGTAATTAGGTGTATACTTGTTTTCCCTTATCGTTCGTACATGACAATGAATGTCAGAAAAATTAGCAACCAGGGCAAGATTTTATTTTAATGAGGCATATACTTTTCTCTCACTCTCTCTTATTACGCGATAAGGAGTGTGAAAAACAACTAAATAGTGCAATAACCTAAATTGAGAGATAAATTACATGAAGAAAGAGACAGACGCAAAAGGAAGTATGTCCCCGGTTGCATGTAAGATAAACATATGTTAACCAATGTAGAAGGAGAAAAATGAGAGACAGAGAGATGGAACAGATGTTAAAGGGAAAAATACACATAAGATAAAGGCGAAAGCAGAGGAAAGCTGTCAAGCCCTCCCTCCTTTCTTTTAAAAGCCATCCGAAGCACACCTCAAAAACCAAAAAACCAAACAGTTTCAGCAAGAAAGCAAGCAAGCACAAGATCTAAGAAAAAGAAACACAAAAACAGAGAAGGAAAAAAAATTGAAGAAGCAACAAATTCTTTCTGCAGAACATGAAGTCAAGGGAAGCCAAAGGAGCTCTTTCTGCAGATCTATTAGTGTGTTTTCCTTCAAGAACCAGTCTAAAACTGATGCCCAAGCCAATTTGCAGCCCAGCGAGGCCCTCAGAGCCTAACAAGCGCCACCAGTACAACCAGAACCACCATCACCAACCTCACCACCACCAGCAGCTCGTCAAAAAATCAAGCATTGGCAAAAGCAGTCTTGGCCAAGCAAGCCCTCTGTTGTGGGCCAAGACCAAGCCCATGGGCTCTGAGATCTCCGAGCCCACGTCCCCAAAAGTCACCTGCGCTGGCCAGATCAAAGTCAGGCACAAGTCCGGCTCGTGCAAAAGCTGGCAGTCAGTGATGGAGGAGATTGAGAGAATTCACAACAACAAGAAACAGAGGAAACAGAGACGACCCGGTTGGGCAGAGGCTCTCGGGTTCAAGAAAGAAGTCATGCAATTCTTGACTTGCTTGAGAAACATTCGGTTTGATTTGCGGTGCTTTGGTTCTTTTCCTCAACCGGATATTTCTAGCGACGAGGATGAAGAAGAAGAAGGGGAAGAAAACAGGGACTGTCGAGAAAACCATGTGGGTGGTGAGGGAATTGGCGACGGTGGTGATCAGAGTAGCTCGAGGGCTATGTTTTCAAAATGGTTTATGGTTTTACAGGAAAATCAGAGTAATGGGTTTTGCACAGAAGATAAAAAGGAGAGAAATGATAGGCAGAGTTTGGATGATGAGGTTGGATCAACTTCTGAAGTTCCAGTAGCCTCTGTTCCGCCACCAAATGCTCTGTTGCTAATGAGGTGCAGGTCTGCTCCTGCAAAGACTTGGCTAGAGGAGAAAGAAGAAGAAGAGGAAGAGGAAGAAAAAGAAGCAGAAAACAAAAATGGATTGGAAAAAGAAGAGAAAAAGGCCAAAGTTACTTTGAAGAGCTTAATGGAGGAAGATAAACAGAGAAAGAAGACAGAGAGCTTGGTGGTGATGGCATATGATTCTGATTTCTACAAGATTTCTTCTGATATTTCCAAGGAGACATGGGTTGTTGGTGGAATGAAAGATGCAATTTCCAGAAGTCGAAGTTGGAAGAGATGAAGGAAGAAGATGATCTCTTTTTTTCTTTTTTTTGTGTCAAAAGAAAAATATGGTTTTTTTTTTCTTTATTAATTCTCTGGCTTGATTTGGTTTTGTGAGCTTTTTGTCCACTGAGTTATTCTGTGGGAACTGGTAAATCCAAAGCTCCTTTAGCTTACTTTTGCTTCATTCTTGTTGCTATAGATTTTAGTACTTGTACAGCTTTTCTGTTTCATTCTCCTGGAAAAAGATTTTGCCAGCATTTACAGTTTTGCGATGTACATGTCCACCATCACCATGGTTGTCTTCTGTTTCAGAAATCATGTATGGTGCTTTTGTGACAGAAGTGTTGATAATTTCTAATTAGACTGTTAAGTGGCAGAGATGTATATTTTCTGTGGTGGGTGTTCAAACCAACGAGAATGTTCCAACTAGAAAAAGAACTGAGATATCGTCAGAATTGTAGGACCTACTACAAACAAGTATGCGCTATCATATCACATACCAACTCTATGTAAGACTTCTCTAAGCCAGAAAAAAATATCTCATGTTTTATACACATTTCTCTTTATTTCTTTCTCACGAAACAATTTACCTCAAAACAAGCTTCTTTCTCGTGAGTATGAATAATCTACCAAAACTACAAAAAAGAGTCTAAACACACAACACAAGTGAGTTGTCTAATATAGAAATGTGTCTACAATGTAATTATTAAGTTTATCTAAATTGTTACTTTTTGACCACTCTTCTTATTTGCATGTTTCCCATTTGTCCCAAATTTGTCTTTTGGTTGACTGTAACTTTTTTTTTTAAATTTCAAAAATACCCATATATTTCCCCTGATCGTAACTTTTTTGTTATAAGTTCTATTTAAGCCCAGTATGTGTCCATGAACTCATAAGAGCGAGCTCTACGTAACAGTGTGAAAGGAATTCCCAAAATGCATTCTGAACAAAAATTTACCAACATGCCCCAAATCCAAGGGTAAAATTATAATTCCACATTAAAATTTTAAAAATTAAAATAAATTTCGGGATAGGATCTTACAAAGACTCGTTTTGAGTTTGAAAGGCCATAAGCAAAACTGTAGATCGTATGTTATGTCCAGTTGTCCCATATGTTTGTCTAGATTGTTGGCACTCTTCCTAAAAGTTATGCTTTTGTTCTATCAATAGAAACAGTGTACAATGTAATTGATTACTGTCTAGATTGATTGCCTTGCCTCTCGTTCCCTATATCATGTCCTAATTAATAATGCACATAATTCTATTGTCTATCATGCAGTTTATTAGTTATTGATAAATTATGCCCTGTACTTTGGGGGGCATCATGTTTGCTCCTTTTAACCGAATTAGCTACAGTGAGAAATATGGTACTCGCTACAAAGTTCAAAGAGTGATAGCAGGATCAATGGCTATGCGCCTGCCTGCAATTAAGTATTTATTTTCTTTTGAATGGGCTTTAAATGGGCTGAATAGGCAAAGCTGGTTGACTCTCTGCCTTGGAAAAATCCAGCCCTATATTCACGTTTTGGGCTCACTATAGAGAAGGGTGATTCTTTCGACGATTTTCTATTTGGCGAATTTTGTTACAAAATCGTTTTGGTGTCAAAGAGAATTTTAGGTGTCCATGAAATCACCGTATGATATTATCTTCTCTGATGGGCTTATCAAGAAATAACAGTAAAATTTATATGCGAAGCAATGGTGAGGAATTGGGATCGAAATTTTATAGAAGTGCACCCTTGGGGTTTTTAATATAGGGTTTATTTGGATTTGGAGCGCTCTAATATATGTTAAGATTTCAGAGAAATAGATCAGTGGGCTCACTATTAATTTGTCTAACACCGATAAATATTTCAACTTTACCATCTACGTAGTGTGAAATTTTGTACAAAGACTTCCGTGTCATTAGTAGGTGAACTGCTGGTTTAGTTTACATCCTTCAACAGAAGGAGCTATCAAGTTTGAAAACTCCAGCGGGTTGGTATTTCTCCTCATGATGACTTGGCAAGTGATCGACTGAATGGCTGCCATTTTGGAATTCATAGTGACCATGGAGTTTGTTAAACCTTGGAACAGAAAGACATTCCATAGAAAACACATTTCCTAGCTCTATATAATACCAGTCCTAATCAGTCAACCTTTTGATAACATAATTTCTAGGTTTTGAAAAGACAAAAACAGAGAACAAATATGAAACTTCCTCTGATCAACCCACAATTCATGTTTGCTTGCCAGGTTGGTGTGCAACATATGGGATTGGGAGAACATAGGACCCCATAAAACTTTCAAAAGAAATTTTTTTTAAAAGAATCAGATGAAGAAATACAATAAAACTCCACTCAAATTTCTTTCTTCCGTGATTTTATCTTTTGCATTGATTCTCTTCCCACCCTTTTTGCTTTATGTGCAATGCAGGCAAAGTTATCAAGCACATATAATTGGCCCAAACAATTTCTATTTTTATTCTGTCATGTGGGCTATCTTCTTTTGCAAGATGTGAAGTTTCTGCTGCCTGTCACCTTGCCTATGAACAATATATCAAGTGTAATATGTCATCTTCTGTTTTACTTAAGAATCCTCAACTGCTGTACAATTTGACTGAGCTTTCTAATAATTCATGGTTGCTGCCTGGAATTTCTTTGACCCTTGATCCATTTTTGTATATCTTGAAGGCTGGGATTGTGCTCACATCCTCCATTTTGGCCAAGTATGGATGGTCTTCCACCTCCACCTGAAATTATATAAAAACAAAGAAAAAATAAGTCGATGGTAAAATAATAAACTTAACAACAATTTTGGCACCAGAATTTATTATTTAGAACAAACCTTGAGAAAATTGACAGATGGGAATCTTGTGCAGACTTGATGCAGGGCTTGCAACACTTGCTTTTGTTTGGTTTTGCTACAAAACAGCACCACAGACATCCCTGTTATTGAGACAAGGTGTCAGTTTTGTTGAGTTATAATCTAGTTATCTAACCAAGAGATCCAAAACCAAGTTTAATGCTTTGTGGCAAATGGACAAGGAAGAATGAGCTACCTGGAGAGGTCACAAAATGTCTGAAGCGCTCATTGCTGGAGATGAGGACCAAATTTGATCCAAATTTCATGTCCTTAATATCTTCGCCGCGTTGTGTTTTGAGCTGGATCTTGGCTTCAAACAAAGCCTTGCCAACTTCCTCATCTCCAGGAGTTTCTCTTATCAGAACTTCATAATCTTGAATTGAAGCCCCCCACCTTTCTAACTGTTGCCACAAAACAAACAGAAAGTGTACTAATTAGTGATGGGTTTTCAACTTATTACTCATTAAATTTTGTGCAGAAAGTATGTTTGGCTTTCAAGTGAGAAAAATTCACCTTGGCGTTGCAATCAGCCGGCGCAGCCTAGCCTTGCTGTAAGAAGGCAGCACATTAAGTGCTGCATTGCAATCATCAATGGCCTTTTCAAATTGTCCCAGTTTTGTACGACAAGCTGCTCGGTTGCATAGTAAAACTGAGTTGTGTGGATCATGCTGCAGTCCTTGACTATACACTACACATGCTTCGAAAATTTCGATGCCTTAAAGAGAAGGTTACCACTCACTCGGGCTGATGCAACAGCTCGAGCCCTCTTCACCACCGCAGCGACATTCTTGTCACTTGGATTGAGTCGTGCTGCATTCTGAGCTGCAGCTATAGCATCTTCAAACCTGTCAACCCCATAACTCTAAGATGTTACCATCTTCACACGTCTTAATCTGAACCTAAGATAAATTAGTACTTAATTACTAATGATCAGTGACCACATGTTGCCCGCCGAGTCTTTTTAAACGGCTGCAAATTAATTATAGGGACCAACCTAACTTGTGATTAATAAAAAGCTTATATTTAAAAGTCCTATATCACATTAATTAGCGCTAATAAACTAACCTGCCAGCAGCCAAGTAAACCTGAGCCCCAATCATTAACAGATAAGCACTACTTGCCAAGCCAAAGAACTTGGTGCATATATCAATGCTGAAACTGGGTCGTTTTTGGTAGGTGGCATAGGCCTCTTGATGTCTGTGAAGCTTCAGCAAGGCCTCGGCTTGTAGAGCAAAGACCTAGGCATAAGTAAACAAACAAAAACAAACATTAGATTGTTTTGATCAACAGATTATACTAATTAACCTTTGGCAAAACAAGGGGTTGACCAAGAAAATCTAACCTGTGGAGCCGAATTGGCACCTGAGGAGATTGCCAGCTGGTCTCGTTCAGCAAAATATTCCACTCTTGTAATTTCTGTGCTTCAGTGCATCTGCTGAGGCATTTTTGAAGAGCCTGACATTGGTCAATGTCTTTCGAGTTAGCATATGGCCCGAGTGTTTGTAGTGATCCAATGCTTTCTCTGCTTCTCCCAATCTAAATGACACAACTAATGTTCATGTTAGCAAATCTTTCAAAAGAATTAAAACCAACACAAACACATGAAAGTTTGTGTTCTGCAGGCAAAATATGTAGAACAGAATCTTGCTCTGTTTGAAATTACCTGAGATAAGTTGTTGCCAACCGATGATGAGCTTTGTGATAAGAAGGCTCAATCTGGATTGCTTCTTTGCATTCAAAAACCGCCTCGATAAGACGGCCTAAACCAACCAAAGCTGCTCCTTTATTGCTGTGATAAGCAGCCTTATTTGAATCCAAAGCAATTGCTCGGTCATAAAAAGCCAAGGCCTCTTCAAATCTGCCCTGTTTGTATGCCTCATTTCCCATGGACTTCAACACCTCAGGATCTAACTTGTTCCAGGCAAGACCTCCAAACTCATCACTGTTCTTCCTCACAATGTTACCCATCACAACATTGCCTCCTAGTTTTCCAAATCCATTTTTTCTGGTAGGTGTCGAATTCGAGTCTTCAAGATTTCTAGGATGATAAGTCAGAGTCTTGATTGTTGCAATGGGACTATTGCTTGCCGCCTGATTCGAAACTCCGGGCTGCCTCAAGTTCCCCAACTGTCCTGAAAGCACCATATTACTTGAAGTGGCTCGGACCAGAGGTTTGCTTTCATTGGCTTGCTGGTGATCAGTGATCTTCCTACTGAGCTCTGCAGAGCTAGTAGTGGATGCCCTTTGTAGCTTTGTCTCTTTCGACAAGTCCTGGATTTGCAACACCTTGATTTGGCTTGAAGTACCATTGGATGAAGATGTTGACCTTCTTCCAGCATCTGAATGCCTTCTCGGTTGAACCTTCTGGTGACAAGCTGAAGGCCTTGGATGACCCAAGCTAGGATTCCTGGCATGTTTCGAGTCTCGATTCGGAGAAGGTCTACCCGAATTGGAGGAGACTACAATAGCAGCCTCTGTGGATTTGGGTTGTTGGCTCTTGGATTCTTCAGACTTTGTAGAATAATCATCATTGATTGGTGCTTTCAAATCATTTTTGCTACTGTTTGAAGGTAGTGAATGAACAGAGGATTTTCTAGACCAGTAGCTTCTGCACTGGAAAATCACACCCATAAAACCACAACCCAAATCCTTGTCCACCTTATACTTTGCCATCTCTGCCATTTTCTCTTTCAAGCTCTTGATGCGTCTTGCAGAAGATACTTATAGAACACAGATGAGTTAATGGTTTTGAGAACACAGAGAGGTATCAAAAATCATGTTTAAAACTATTGTAACATGTAGAATGTGTATGCTCTCAGAAAACAATAAAATGAGAAGAAGAAGAAAAAAAGACTCAAAGCATAAAATATATGCAAAATAATCAAAGAGATGGCTTGCCCATGAAGGATTTTGTGTAGCAGAATATTATCCAAAAGGTGTATATATAAGCTCTCGCAGCCTCCTAGAGTGGCTTCCAAGAAACCAACTTTATCTTTTTGGGGTTCTGGTAGGGAGGTGAAGGTGTGTAGGGTCAAAAACCCATAAACTAAATTAGCGTATACAAGAAAAAGGCCAGTCCCAGTAGGGGGCTTTTTGTTTTTGGGTTCCCAAAAAGACTTATAATAATTTACCAATTTGATATGGAAATACAAAAAGAAAGAGCACTACTATTCAAAATTTTACAGCTTGATGATTGCGAAATTAAAATAAGCTTTGTTGATAAAGAGACCTCTCAACCTCTTTCTGATGGCTCTTGTTGTTTACAATAAGACATGTGTACCACTGAGATGTCATCCTGTCAGTCAATTTAATTTAGCAGCAGATTATGGCAAGTGGCTTGTTAAATCTTTATCGAACACAGATTGCAGAGGCTGCAGGGTTCTCTGTTTTGGTGTCTTTGTTAAGTTTTCTGGTGATGGGAACTGAGAAGTTGACCTATGTAGGACACCAGTTAAAAGTCTTCTAATCTCAATTAAATTGCACCTTTGATCTCTTTCTTTTTTTTTTTGCAGTGGATTTATCTTTGAAATATAATCATATGATTTTATTTTTGCACATCTTATAAAAGCAAAAGGACAGTTTTTAATCCACACTTCATTATTAAAAATATCCCCCACTATGGTTATTGGGGTATAGTTCAATTGGTTGAACTCTTTCAACCTTCATCTATGTGAGCAGAGGTTCGAAAACCCCAGACACCCAATACATATTTGTGTAAACCATACCCCCCAATCGCTTATACTAAAAATAATAATAATAATCCCCACTATACAAAAGAAAAAGGAACCTCAACTCACATTCTATATTTGGTGGGTAGAAATAACATCAAGTGTTATACTTGCCGAAAACTGAATAGCTTATTACATACACAAACTTCTTGAAGAAGACGTATATGATAATGACTGCAATGGGGAGGGACTTTCTGGATGATTGATAATTAATTAAATGAGACTATTTACTAACATAAAGCAGTGACAGGGATGATTGAGCTCCAATTTCAGAAATGAAAATTTGAATATTGATTCCAATTATATTATAAAGTATAGTAATCTTATTTGAGATAGTCTTAATTTATCTCAATGAACAAGGTTGGTAGATGTCATTTGTTGTCGCCTTGTGTAATGTTGCTATTTATACATGACGAAGAGATAGAATTATTGACCAGAGTTGTTGCATATACAAAATGTGACCAAGTCCATGCAATCTATTGTCCATTTTGAATGTGGGTTTTGGTCGCATGAAATGTTGTAGGACCATTTATGCAAAACAAATTGAAGCTTTAAAAATCTTGAAGAATATTTGTCATGAGTTTGCCTACATCATGTCTAGTCGGTGCCGGCTTATAAACCCTCCTAATACCAACCTCACAAAAATTCTCAAACAATTTAGCTCTGAGAGGACGGCATCACATAATTCTATCAAATTATTATTAATAGTTAGAACTTGGAAGGAATTATGCTACCTACTCTGGTTTATGATCGATGTGCTCCTCCAACCAGCTAGCAGTGACTTTTCTATGCAATGGGTTTCCTACATGAATCACACCATATATGAGGTCAAATGTTCAAGCCAATCAGAACAAAACTTAGGGTTAGGCTAGAATTGGATAGTTTCAATTGGTGAATTCGTAGAAAGAAAATGTTATTTTACTAGATAGTTTGACATGTTATGTTATTAGATTATTTTGACTTTTTTGTTGGTCTGATTGTCTAAATTTCCCTACTCATACTTAGCTTCTTGGCTCGTTTGCATGTTTTTTTTCAAGAGTTTGCTTCATGTCTCTTCGTAGCTAAGTGTTATTTAAAAACCATTTTATCAAGATTATATTTTGCATAATGGTTGATTGCAACATAATAATTAACATAACATACCAAATTGTATGATAATATTTGATAGAGAGGAGGTGATGACGAAGCAATTGCAACAATGTTTTTCATGTTCTTTTTACGAATCTAATAAGTGCATCATACACTTTTTTTTGGGTGAAAGAGTACATGATACACTTTATTTGCCGACAGTGGACAAATTCTGTCATTCTCTTCAAGAACCCTAACACGACCGACTTAAAGTGCCAATAAATCCCTAGAGAATCACACACTTTGTGGATTCTGACCCCGCTAAAAGCTAACAATGTAGTCAAAGTTTACAACTACACAATACCAAAAGACGACCCGCACCACACACCCACCAATCTGTTTCTCATCCTAATTCCCTCCTGCATTTGTCTTTATGCTCACCAAAAACTTTGAGCAAACGTACGGCCACAACTCAATTATTATACCTAGAATTTGTATATATGGGCTCAATTCATGCATGAAAGAGCACAAAAAATTTAAATCTGTCGGCTCATTATTATTGCTGGATGGATGGATGGATGAGGTTGAAAGCAAATATATACGTGTCATGCATATATGATTGTCTGCAAATAATATGCGTGTGCCTTCTCTGTCACACAATCTAAATATCGCACGTGACTATTGACTACATGTATAAGCTAAGAGCCATGCACCCGTAACGTGTCCAAAATCACAAGCAACCCTAATGATTTTATGCGATGAAAATCTTCATAAATCATAAGCTTCTGTGACATTATTCATACAGAAAATGATGGACTCAAATTGTTTTTTATTTTCTATGACAGAACAATGTGCTGCAGAATGGTGATCAAAGCTAACGGCCCTAAGGGATCTAATTTAGTAGTAGATTAGTAGGATTATTATTATTATACTAATCTAAAAGGTTCAAAAGTGAAATGAGGATAACATTTATAAGTTAAAGGTAAGGTGGGTAGGCCTATAGGAGCAATACTTTTATTGGGTGCAATCCAACTTTCCCCAGCTAGACTTTTCCAACAGAATTGAGCAGTAAGCATGCAAATAAATCAAGACACAGCATTTCAATTTCTGCCGGCAGGGTCATGAGCATTCATGTGTATTCTCTTGTCAAACTAATACAAAATAGAGATGAGTAATAACGGAAAATGTTCTCTTGTCAAATTGTTTTATGCAAAAGTTGAATGTGTGATTGAAAATTTCGTTCCGACATATCTATCGAAAAAAAAGACCTCATCCATACTACATATATCAAAACATATCCTAAAATTTTAGATCTAACTGATGTGGTATATGTTCACATCTAACAATTTTAAAAAATGTCATGTCATTTGCCATGTCACGATTGAAATTTAGGGAAAGCTTTGGTTGCCCCACTGAATAAAGATATATTCTTAAAAAAAAAAAGAAAAAGGAAAATTAGACAAGTAAAGACATAGTAAAAGTTAAAACAGAGGATAAATCTTTTTTCTTCTTTGAGGCATTGATAAAAGCTATGGTAACAACTTCTTCTCCACGTTGGAATCTTAAAAAAGAAAATAATGGAAAAAGAGGGAAGGCTTGGATTGCAAGGCTAAGGTGGATCAGGCAGATACAGAACAGAGCAGAGGCCAGCTGCTGCTGCTTGGGGCTCAAGACTGAGGGGGCGCAGATCAGAGATAGGGTGTCCGGAAAGGGTGGCACGTGCACTTTAAGTAAAGACGACAATAGGTGGTCACGTGATCCAACGCCTCTCGAAAGCTGGCCATGCCAACAAAAAAAAGCCTTGAGTCTTAAGGCTCTCTGTGATTCACATGGCATTGGGATCAACCTCAACAAGACATTCTAATTAACAGTTAATCCCAGTTCCCCAATGCTCTCAGAATTTTGTAATTTTCATGGATAGTCTCAATAGAATTATGGCAAACAAACCAGTGGATGTACTTGTGTGCTTAACTCATCATGTGAGATTTAAAGTTTTTTTTTGTATATCTTGATGAAGACTATAAAATTTCACATCAAAATTTTGATAAAATAATATATAATATGTAACGAACGGTTTTACTACTAATAGTATTTACGTCTTTTGTATAAAATTCCACACTTAATTATGAAGGTGTTTAAATTAAAGATCATATGTATATGGTTCAATTAAGTTTAGTCAAATACATACGCATGCATTGAACCTTAAACACGCTATCATGCTTCTCTTCTTTTTCTCTCCTTCTCTCTGTCTCTCCCTCTTTTTAATTTAAAAAAGTATATATTTGCATGTGTTTTTGTAAAACAATGCATGTAGTGATGTATTGTGTGGAACTTATTTATGTGTTGTCACTACTAGAAAAAGGAGCAGAAGTTGCACATGTCAAGACCACAACAGTAGAACATGGCATTTTCTACTCTATGGTCACAAGTACTATACATCTGTGTCCACAAAAGATTACCCATCCAGTGGAAAATCTGTGGAAGTATTGAATATAAAAGCATTTTTGCCATATAATTAGAGATCCATAAATTGCACGAATTGAATTTGGGTGGGGTCCAATGCTCAAGAAGCCAAATATTAGTTTTGATGTTACCTAATTATATGGCAACACCTAATTAGGACCAGAGTTCCGTGATCTGCTAACCCATTTTGATCACGGTTTTGCTAGTAGTAGTCACAAATTGAACAGTCGCAAATTTATGGTTTTCTAGCAGTGTGTTTAATGAAATCATGTGTTTTTTTTATCTCTCTTCATGTTATATTCCTATGTATTCCTTTAGATTGGTACGGACTAAATACAAGTATTGTAGTACATGTAGGAGTGTCACTTGGGGTTAGATTAGCTCAATTTTCTTTGTCTGAGGTGATTTTAGTTTGAATATGTTTAGGCTAATCTGAAGCTAAGCATGATTACTGTGATATAGACTCAACAGTCAACACAGACATGCATAAAGAAGCACATATACAAATACAATTGTGCCCTGGACTATCAACCTCAACTGTATTTAATTTTAAAAGACAAGAAATTCAACAGCCTAATTGTATATGTGCACGTGGGATAATTGCCCTATTTTGTATACATTATTGTATTATGTGTGTGTTTTGGGTGGGAGTGTAAACTAATAAATTAATCACCTTGTTTGGAATTGTTTTTTTTTTTTTTTATACCAAAAATCTGCTTCACTTTAAAGTTAAACAATTTGAAGTGTTTAGTAAAAATAAAATATATAGATTATTTTAAAAGCAGTGGCTTTTTTACAGCAATTTTTAAAAGCATGCTCTAAATTGTTTTTCAAAGCTGCTTTCAAAAAAAGCAAAGAAAAGCCTTTAATGAATTTTTTAAATTCTCAAAATACAATCATTCATTTTCAAAAATGACACCACCTCCACCTCCACCACCTCTTCCTCCTCCATCTCCACCTCCACCACCTCCACCTCCATAATTGCCATCCCCACCACCACCACCTTTTTTACCACCATCTTCACCTTCATCTCTTTCATCACTTCCATTACCACCACATAATTAACGCATAACATTTTCAACATCATATTTATTTGAGTCATTATTCAAAATTACAAAGTTTTATATTAAAATTTACCAAAAGATTTTGACACTACTTTTTGTACTAACAACACTTTAAAAGAATTATTTACCAAACATGGAGTTACTTTACATTACAACTAATTATTTTCAAAGTACAGCATAAATAACTTTTAAAATGATAGCAATTCCAAACTGACCTTTAAATTAAAGTTGTTCGCATTGCTATTTGTTGGATCAAAACACACCCTCTTCCTGTTGGACTGATCCAATCCAAACTCAATTCAAAACCTAGCTATAAAATAATTTTATAATAAATAACAGGCCAGGCTTGGCTTAAAATTTAGGCCCAAAACATTAGTCTAGGACCAAATTTAAAAACAGAGAAATTTGTTTTCAATTTTTAGCAGAGGATTTTGATAATTTGGAGGCTGCGGGTTACTCTTTTGTACATACAACAAACCAAATTAGAAGCCTCATTTGAACTTCGCCAAAAAATAAGAAACAAAAAACACAAGAACATCAATGGAACTGAGTGCAGTTCTGTTATACATGAACACAGCTATATGGGGTAGCATTTACTGGAACAACAAATCGCCAGCTCATTTGTATAAAACAACCGTCAGAATATTGGAGAGAATGATGGATATCAATCTGGCTATGCAGCATGATCAAATCCCCTGCCTATGCTGTACAAGGCCTCCTCGCTGTTTTTACGTAGCCACAAATTGCTATAGAGGAATGCTAAGCCAAGACTAATATGGGCAAGTTCAAATGCATGACACGAATCGGGCAAAAATGGAACTTCTGCCAAGACTGATATGGCCTCTTCATAATGGCTATGTGCATAGTGAAGAGAGGCATCACCCTGCACTCGAGTAATTTGAGGGGTAAGTTTATTCTTGGATCCTCTCTGACAAACTATTTTCTTAGCCTTCCTTCATCTCCTCTGCATGGCCTGCATTATTTCCTACATGCTTTATCCACAAGTGCTATCCACTTTTTTCTCAGCTAGAGCCTCAAAACCTAGTGGCAGCAAAGTTTGGCTGAGCGCCCATTGCTTCATTCTCTTCATCTTCCCCTGAAACTGAAGGCAGAGCATTGGGATTAAAATTTGGGCTCCCAGGCCTCTGTCATAGCCTGCATACAAATTTCCCAACCAAAGCCCAAACAAACTTAGATAAAACAAATTTTGTGTGTGTGAATTAATGGCACTTTCTAAAGAAGAAAGTAGCGTGCAAGATAGTACGTGTAGGGATAGGGTTGTGATAACAACAACACTTATAGGCTGTATATCTAATCTAATCTTGAGGAGCCTGGAAATATAGTGTTGTAGAGTAGTTATGTGGACATTAATAACATAGGATAGTTACAGTTTCTAGTGGAACACATTACTGGTTACGAGTTCAGGACCATCCCTAAAGCTAACGGCTGTCCAGTTCGAACTTCTTCATCTATAACTCTCATCAATATTTCAATGGGGCTACATTTTGGACTCTTGTGTTTGGGGTTCGTAATAATTTGGTCAACTCCATTTAAACTTTAAAAATTGACAAAGACAACTCTAAAAAGTTACAAAGTCACATCGTTAGCCTCATCACTATGCATCTAATTATCAAGTTAATCGTTTTTTTTATATGGCACTCGGTGGACTCATCTTTTTCTTACATGTCACATGCAGGGGCGGGTCTACACAAAGGGCAGGTTGGGTTGCTGCTCCGCCCACAATTTTCCAAAAAGAAAAAGGTAAATATGTTAGTCCAGCCCGGGACTTGCCAACTATAGAAGAGAGAGGGAGCTTAGATGGAGATCTCAAATCTTAGTTGGTGGTGGCGGTTGAGAAGAATTTAGGGGAAGGGGAAGATAGGGTTTGATGACGAAAATCAGGTGTAGGGAGGGCTATGGTAACAAAATAAGCGAGACCTTGAAGGAGCAACACGTCAAAAAATAAAAAATCAAAACGAGGTTGGTTCGGTCTAGACCGATTGTTAGGTCTACATTGTAAGTAGTACTGATCATTAGAGGTAAAAATGTAATTAGACGACCGAAAAAATTGGTAAAATGTAATTAATCCCATGGTTTTTGAAATGGACTGAAAGTTATATAGTACTTCTCCATTTGCTAATTATCATGATTTATTTTCCACTATTGAACCTAACCTAACTTTCATATTGCTTTAAGGGTGAAAAGTGCAGAGTGTAAATTGACCAATTTAAATTGTGTCTTGTCAATCACTAGTATGCTATTATCCATAGTACTATAAGACAGCATAACATGAATGGAGAAAGAGAAATGATTGTATACATTGCACTAAGTTCATTTTAGCCCACAATAAAAACATGTATACCAGTAAGTGAAGAAGATTGAGCGGCGAGCAATCAGGGGAAATCCTTGTCTTCCCGACAAGCCATATATTCTGATCTGCTCGCATGTGCATTGTAATCTCTAATCTGTATGTGAACAAGAAGAAGGAAAGGTATGAATGGATATGGCAGCAAACAATTGGAAATGGAATGGAAAGCCACAAGATTACATGTAAAATACTTTCCGTATGGGCATGGAAGACTGCAAGCTCAAGCTCTAGCTCTAGGATTTGATTTTGAAAATAGGGCAGGCCAATAGCCATAAATAAAAGAGAATAAATTAAAGTATGTATTCTGTACAACGAGACAAGGACGTCCTCTACTACATTATTGTACTTTGGTATACTATTTTAATCAGGTAAGCAGTTATGTCATATACGTAAGATAATTAAGTATTGGTTAAGATGTTATTATAGGAAGATATTAATTAAAATATTAAAAATAGGTCAGGAGTTCAATTATGCATGGTCCTTAGCTTTCAAGGTTGAAGCGTCCTTCGATGGGATTGAATTGATATGATTTTCTAACAACGAGAGATATTTAAAAGCACTAAGCATCTACTCAAATTTTAGAAGATCTAGTTAAAAATTTGCAAGTTACATAGGGTTTTATTCTCACCTTTTTTAAGGAATAGTATCAATAAATATCCACTTATATTATAACACGTGTATAAAATATACTATATGACCACATTATCATAGTATATAATCACTCGGGGATTAGTGGGAACGAGAGAGATTAAAAGATGTAGTAAGGGTGGGAGTTTTGCGCTCCTAAATTTGTTGACTTGAGTAGCTTGCGTAATTTGATGTGTTTTAGGTGTGGAAAATGGTTAAATACCCCAAAGGGAATCCTTAAATCTTTTGAATATGATGTATAAAGTAAATGAACAAATCGAAGAAGTTATTTTTTTGAATTATTAAATGAAGAGTCGAAGATTATAGGCTGATTGTTGCTAGCAATCTCTTAATCTCATGACAATTCCTCATTTATAGTGATAAAATTATATGCGAAGTTCGAAAATATTTAAAATCTTCACAAGAGATGTTTCATGTGGATCTAGCAATGGTGGTTGATGTGTCATCCCAAAACAAAATATTTTTTAGTAATTTTTCGGTGTGACCGTCACATAGATACGTAATGTTATTAACTCATTCATAATATAACATGTGCTATTATTTATTAATATTATACCCTAGTACATGACACATCAACTATATGATTCATCCAAATTATAACACACGAATTAACAACAGCATGTGGCGGTGTAATCGTCACATTCAAGAATCTCTCATTTCTAATTAATTCATTTATCATATAAGGTTAAATTAAGTTTTAATTTGATACAAGATGATTAAAATGGTAATTACATGAAGAATGAGAAGAATGACTTGCCTACCCATTGCATGACGGGTGTCTCACATCTTGTACATCATGTGAGTAGCATATGAACGCATATGTGAGGCATGCATTACATGCAACTAATGTAGGCAAGTTTTTCTGACAAATAAAGTCTAATTTCCTGCTCTCATTATTTTTTAGTAAGGAAAAAATTTGAGTTCCTAAACATATTTTTCTTTTCTCTTTTTGGTTTGTCCGCTTTTTGGTTTTGCAACACAGGCAAAGATAGTAGTGTGTACTAGAGAGACATCAAAACAGTAAAACTGGTAGAGAGAGAGGCTAGAGGGAAGAGGAGGTAGTGGTTTCGTTCACTTCTAGCCCTTACCCAATTTAGTTGGTAGCCCACCTCTTTCCTATATGTACTTTTCTACTTTCCACTTTTTACTTTCTAGTTCTTTTATTTCATTTCATTTCGGTTTTAATTAATTTGATTTTATTATTTACGGTATATAATTTAATTCATTTATCTATTTTTGTGGTATATTATTGTATTTACGACCTTTAACTTTCTGATCGCTTTCTTCCTTTCACATTCATAACATCTTAGCCAACCCTCTCTCTCTCTCTCTCTCTCTCTCTCTCTCTCATAATCTCATTCACTTTGAGTTTGACCCGTTGCCAGCCACCGGCACCTTTTTTTTCCTACTCCAATGGCGACCCCACCCTGCACTGCACCATCTCTCTAGAGAGGATCTTTCCAAGGCTTGAGAATTGAGCCCCTCTTTGTCTGAAGAGCAGAAAGCTTAAATAATCTTCCTTTCCTCTTTCATTTCTCTTTTGCTTCCCTGAAACCCTAGCTATAGCACTCTCTCTCTCTCTCTCTCTCTCTCTCTCTCTCTCCAAATAAAGGGAAAAGAAGCACAAAAAAGAAAGTATCTTCTCATCAGAACCCAAGAAGAAAAACAAGAGGAAAAGAGAGCCTCTTCTCTTCTCTCTCTCTCTCTCTCTGCTGCTATACATCTCATCATCTATTCAGGCTTTCACATACATATAGTCATCATATTATTAAGATCTGTAGCTAGCTATATTCTCCAAGTGAAAGACAAGGAAAAGATTTTGCTTCCATTTCAGATCTCAGGGCTTCAAAGTTAAAGATATGTTCCTCTCTCTCCAAAAGCTGTTGTAGGAGAAGGAGAGATGAGATATCCATCACTCTTCATCCCTTCTTTTCCACTACCCTCATAATTATTTGCTTCTCTCTCTCGCTCTCATAATTTGTGACCATCTCCAAGTATATCTTCTTGTTCTAGAGTTTAATTTATCTTCAAGCTTTGCTTGGTAGCTAGAGGCTAGCCATGGATTCTGGTAATAGTGGAAGCATGTCTTCAAGTGGTGGTGAAGATCAAGACCATGAAACCTCACGGCCCGAATCCCTCCCGGGTTACTTGAATTCTCCAACCCAATTCGGTTCTTCCGACCCAATATTACACCCTTCTCTCCTTTCTCATTACCAAAACCACAACCACCAACCCACCACTACCACTACACTTTTTGATAATCATAATTACAATTATGATCACCACAATCTCCACACAACATTGTCTCATCAAATACCCCAATCCAACACTTCAAACCCCAATTTCATGCCCGACCCAAGATCCACCCGACCCAACTCCACCAACCCAATTCCCAACCCACCACCCTCATCCCACCACCAAGGACCTAGCCGAGCTTCATCCTCATCAGCGGCAGCGCAGACCCGAAACTCCAAGAAGAGGACCAGAGCTTCTAGAAGAGCACCAACCACTGTGCTGACCACCGACACATCCAACTTCCGAGCAATGGTGCAGGAGTTCACTGGCATCCCAGCTCCCCCATTTGCAGCCTCGTCCTCCTCATCCTCGTCGTTTTCGCGACGGTTCGATATGTTTGGCTCTGGAATGAGATCTGCTCATCATTTGGACACGTTGGGGCCTCTCTACCCTTTGCGTCCCACAGCTCAAAAGGTCCAGCAACCAACCCCATTTCTCTCTTCTAATAATTCTCCTTCTAATTCTGCATTGTTGATGATGAGCAATAGCGGCGGTTTGGTGGATGCCACTAATATTGCTACCACTAGTAACAATAGCAACAACAATTTCAACCCAACAACTTACCAATTGCTAAACCAAGGCCTCTTCCCCAGCATGCAAAACCCAATTCTCACATTTCAACATGAGCAGCAGCCACATCCTTTCCACTCTTCTTCAATGAATTTGGCCAGCTTTGGGGCAAGGCCTGCTCGGGGAGTGATTGGTAATTTAGCCATGCATTCATCTCTTGAGGACCCATTAGGGGGCATGAGCCATGGATCATACACAAGCCAGCTTGGTGGTGGTGTTGGGGGATCATCACTGGACAGCAGCCACGTGGCAGGTTCAGATGGGCACGATGGCTGGAGGGATCATGGAGTTGGATCAAACGATGGGAGATTGTCAGCAGCACTGGATCAGCATTTGAGGCCTAATTTGGACAAGTGCTTGGAGATGAACAATGTTAATTCTAATACCAGAGGTGAAGGTACAGTTGAGTCTTGGATTTGTCCTAATTCTGAGTAGATTATATAATTAATGGAGGAGGTGGACAGAGGCCATGGTGGTGATGGTGATAATGGAGAAGCTATACATAGCTGTAGCTGCTTCTGTTCTTTTTATTTCTCACCACTCAATCATTTTGCAGTATGAATATAATTAAATTTTTGGGTTAACCAATGAAATTATGAAAATAATGATAGATTTGTAGATAGGTAGCTAGCTAGGTATATACATAGCATATATCTTCTTAACTTATTATTTATGGCTCGAATTTGTAGAGTATTAATTTTCTTTCATTATTGTATTGCAGCTTACATATATATAATTCTGTTTTTCTTAATTGGTTTACAGCAACAAAGATTTTATATATATATATATATATATATATGTATGTGTGTGTGTGTATGAAATAAAATACAGAAACGCAATGTAGGCAAATTCCTTTTCTAGTACAAGAATAAATACCAAAGTAGATGCTCTGTGAATAAGATATGACCTTGTATTTGTTTTTAATAAATTATATTTTCTGATTATTCAGAATCATATATGCGTAGGTGATGTTTAACTAATAGGAAAAGAAGTAGTGTTTAGAAGGATTTGTAGACCTTATGGCACCTGGATTGTGTAGGCCAAAGGGCCATTAGCGTTGTGCCCGCAGGCCTTAATTGGCAGCTTAATTACCTTAGTTTTATGCTATTGCAATTTTATAATTTCTTTTTTGCGATACGATATTTATAAACAATTCTAATATATGGGGAAGGAGATCGAACTCGGATATAAGGGGACAACCACGATACGTTAGCCAACTTACCTAACTGGTGCTCAGTTTCTACATTAACTCTAAGGATTATGGTTGTGTTATGATATGATCTCTTCCACTTTTGAAACATAGATGATATGATGGAGCTGGTGGTGGCAAGATTTGGGGAATCCTTACCTGCCGCAATCATAAAGTAGATCATCAAAGAGTCATCACAAGTCTTTATACTCATTACTCCAATTTCCCCCCCTTTTCTGGTAAAAGGCTTCCCATTACTATTACCCTAGCTTCACTAGGTTTAAGGATCATTAAAAAGCTAGATTCTTTAGTATGTGTGGTAATTTGTGTATAAGTGAGAGGGTAGAATTATCATATATGAACTAAAAGAGAGAAAGAGAGTAGAGATAAAGAGGGTAGGAAGAGTGCAGTAAAGTCGATGAAATTAAAAGATTTCTATTCTTATTTGTCCTTGGATTAGAGATATTTGAACTTGTAATCACTTCTAAAATCGTAGAGAAAATGCATATTTTTATTTTTATTTTAAAAATTAAAGTATTCACACATATATATATATTCCCTATCTCTGGCCCCTCATCTCTCTATTCCTTCCTTTGAAAAAATAATTAAAAACAAAGACGCTAACCCTAAAATATAATTTTCAACAAATCTAATTGTCATATGCTTCTGTGAGACCTTCGTCATCAAAGCCTCCATTATAAGTTCTATACAATTAATTCGAACAAGGCAGAATATGTTTGGGAGTTCACCTGCTTGCTGTTCATTTGAAACTCCAATAATTTAGTGTATCAAATATTTTTATTTATTTGTTTAGCTTGTGCATGTTAAGTGTTTCCACTACTTTTTACTAGTTTAATGACTATAAGCATCACAAGAGCCAAATAAAAATTCGATACTTTCTCGAACGCATTATATAATAACACATGGATGTCGTTAAACGGAGAAATTAAAATATGATGGACTTGTGTGAAACGCACGCTTGACAATTCTACAATTGAAAAGGACTCCTAATTCTGTGTTGGAATTCTTGCCTAAGCCTCAGCTAATTAATTGATTAAACTGTTTAGAACGACACTAATTTGCAAATTAGTGGTCTTAAGTTTGAATTCTCATGACATTTTAATAGTTTGTGAGTGAGAAAACTATGCCCCTTCCAAGCGCTTGTATTAAAAAAAAAGTAACAATAGAGACAATACAAGGTAGTTTTTCTAGAGAAACTTAACTGATTGGAAAAATTACCACATACCATATACCGTTTCACTGAATGTTGTATATATATAATAAGCTAGTAGTCCCAAATTCAATCTCTCTTGTCTTTTAATATTGTTTGATAAATAAATAAATAAAAGTATGTTGTGCAATTCGACTCAAATAATTGCAAATCAAATTGACATGCTGAAAAATAAAAAATTAGGGAGTTGTAAGAAAAAGAGGAGAAAGTAATAAGAGAAGAAAAGAATAAATAATTGATGATATGAGAGAGAGAGAGAGAGAGAGAGAGAGAGAGAATTAACCAAGGGATATTTTGGATTTTTGGAATTATGAGAACATATTGAGGGGATGTGGTGACATGTGACTCGTCTTTTTTGGAATTATGGTGGCTCATGGCCCATGCCAGAGAATAATATGGTATTATAGCAATTAGCAATGATGTGCTTCACTTCACCATATCTCTCTACCCCATATATATATATATGCCTAATCATCACTTGTCCTCAGCCTCACGTGACACCCACATGCCCTCAATTCACACCTCACCCTCCAAATTCAATTTCTCCTTGTACTCCTCGAATCAAAAAAATTAGATAATGCATTTCTTCGTTTCTAAAAAAAAGAGAGTATGGTTTAAGCCAATTATAAGGTTGAATAATTAAGGTTTATATGCTTATTGGGATTTGTGGTTTCTTCCTCTTTGCATGTCAAGAAACATATGAATAATGTCATTATATAGAACGAGGAAAGTAATGAATCGAATATCGCGAAAATAAAATATCACTTTAACCATCCTCCTCATATAATATATGAATGAATGATCATCTGTTTTTGTTTTGTTTCTATGGCTATTAAGAGCCAATCATACATAGGATAACTTTATTATAATTAAAGGGTCTCCTTTTTGTTTTGGTAAACTTATTCTGTTAAGTTAACATCCTCTTTCTCTTGAATTATTTGTTAATTTCATTATTTAATCGTTGCGGTTGTGCATGATTCATTACACGCAATCCATGACGTAAATGGGTCTTTTGAGGAACTCGTGGCTTGGACTAGATTGCTACATTGCAGCCTACAATTTTGGACCGTAGTTGGCCTAATTTGGTTGGTCCTTCAAACCAAAAGGGAGCACTTGTACTATTACAATTTCCCTTTGACAACTCTTTGGTATTCATCATGCAACTTAGAATACGGTTTTGGGAACAATAATGATAATTTAGAGGCATACTAGACGACCTAAATCTAATAATGTAGATGTGTTATTGTCTTTTAAGCGATAGTCTAAATTATAAGAGAGAGGAGATTTCTTACACACACCATCTTCAACGTGCTATGAGAGTTCGAACCTGAGATCATTAGTCTGTAAATGAAGACTCCGTTGGCAAATGTGTTATTGTCTTAAACATATTATTTTAACCTAAGTTCCTAATGCGGATGTGTTTGATTATAAGAATTCTTGGTATCATATCCTAGTTATGTCTCTTTCGTCGTACAGTTAGGTAAAATGCTAAATAGGTAGCCCACTATAGAAAAGTCTGTCCTTGGAAACAACATCTAAACTAAGTTAAAGCCACATACTGGCTATTCCACAACTTTCCATTAATTTAGTTGCCTACTCTGAGAAAAGTATATGTTTAAAAATTCAAAAGTCCCAAGTATAAGAATAATTCTTGCACCATATTTTTTGTGGAAGGTTTCAACAACTTGAAAACTAGCGGCCAACACAATTTCTAGTCCAATGCCAGCAAGAGACAATTTGCGTGGGTCCTCACAATTGCGGGTGTGAAAGTGGGGCCTAGAGAAATTTTTGAATCCCATTTTATTTACTGTGAGAGGTGGATGGATGCAATGTGTTTGTCCCGTGGAGGTTTTACTTATGGTGTCGGAAAAAGAGGAAGTTGAATTTTGAATGCTTATTAAAAGGGGGCAGAAGAACCCTTCATACTAATCCCTATTTGCTTAAGCATATTGCAGAAATTGTGAAAAGCTTTGAGGTTTTCATCATGACAAAGCAAGGACTATAAATACTGCACAAATCAATAGGGCGAGAACAAAAGTTATTTCCCAATTATATTATGAATCATCCATCCCTATGTTTCGAAATATATATGTATAGAAATGACATCAATAAACTCATTCCGTGAAACTAGAAAAGTTCATGACCCTTCAAGGAATAGTCCACATACATCTTTTTTATCAAACAATATTGCGTAGGAGTGCAAGTTGGATCAGAAATTCTGAGTAATTTCTTGTTGAATGAAACATGATTTAATGATCAAATAGACATAGACAAGTTGTTTTTTAAAGGATAACATCTAAGTACTAGCATATAATAGTTTTTTTCAAGTTTTCAGTATGAGTCAATTTTAACCTTTCAAATGGTTGGGCATGTTTACAAGTTTGAACTACTTTATGAAAATTTCCAAAAAAATTCCAAAGTATGTATGTTCTAAAATTTCCCAAAAAATCAGAAAATATTCCGAAATTGGAATGGATGTTGAAATTCTAATTTTTTTTGGATTGGAATATCTTGATTCCAATATGTTCCGTCTGAAAATAAGGTCTAATATTTCGAGATGGGGATCAAAGATGAATTCGAGACTTCATGTGCATATAGAATAAATACTCTTAGTCACTATACACTCTCTTCTATCGAGAGTCATTATATACTCCATAAAAAGAGAACTTTTGAGGATCTAGCTAGTGTGAGTGAGAGGGAGGTGGAGAAAGCGAGAGATGTCACAGTAGATCTTTGAATTTTGAATGCTTAATGAATTAATGTGTGCTTCGCAAAAACATACGGGGGTTTCATTCAGTTTCACTGCAGACATGAAGGAGACATTATCCATGTCTGCCTCAACAGGTCTCAGGTAGTTTTCATGAACCCCACATGCCCCCCACTACATACATAAATATATACTTCTCTTCTGGATTATAGAAGATGCAGGGTCATTGGCAACCAGCCACAGCCACAGCCACACAGCCAGCCACTCATCAATTTAGTCTTTAGATGTTATGTCTCCTCCTACCTGCAAACCTAGAAATTAAATATGCACCTACATTTTTGTGCTTTCCCTTCCATCTCCTGCCGTATCTTATCTGGATTCTGGAGCACATAAATTTCGACAGCGCCACAAATTGTTATAAAAAAATATCATTTTGGTGAGTGGATTTTGCACTATCGTATAACTCGCACGTGTTCTTTTTAATTTCTTAACTTTTAGGTCATTTGCATGTATTAATGCTTCTATTAATTTATTTTTTAAAATCTACGATAACAATTTAAATCTTGAAACTTTTCTCTCAACTTTTAGTGGATTCCAGAATCTTTACTTTAGGTTTTCAGGATTTCATTAGCTAGATTGATATCTATATCTAGTCTTATCATGCTTTCTTTCTTTCTTCTTTGCTGGCTTCACTGATTTGATCAATTAATAAAAATGAAACACAATAGTACACAAGAAATTACTTGGCTCATCAAAAGAATATCTTGTCAATTCATACGGTATTCTTGTTGTTCTGGTTGCATGATTTGTTTCGAGAATTGATTCAATCAGATTTTATCACTAAATTTATAAAAGTCGTATACAAGTTACAACGAAACATATGAAAAGTGTTATTCGCTTTAAACACTCAACTTCTTACACTTTTAATCAATGTCGGCCGGTCTTGAAGTGATGCAAATGGTGTCACTTATATATTGTGTAGCACCAATATAAATATGTTTATATACCGTGATCTTATTCTCAGTAAGTTGGAATCCCATTCCTATTGCCCCAAAATATTCATACCAACAGTAATATTGAACTTAGGTTTTACAATGTTGTGGTAAAAAAGTTTATTTTTATAATTTTACCTCTTTTAATAGAATTAGCTCTGTGACGCACAAAACGACGTCAGAGCGACTTCATCTTTTGTTCATCACATTTTCACGCTGGCAAACGCCAAAATTGGAGGCGTACTACGCGGGTGGAGAGAGATACCAACAAGGAGGCGGGAATCAAGGAATGGCCGTACACGTGTGTGGTGGGGATGTAGCTCATCCACGTGGGAAGTAGGCTAGCTATGATGAAGGGTGTGGGCCCCCCCAAGCTTGTGCTGAGACCTTGATATGTTGGGGCCGTGGGGGCGGTGGGCTTGGACCTCTCAGCTCTGTTCTTCTTCTATCCCAGTCAGTGAGAGAGAGAGAGAGAGAGAGAGAGAGAGAGAGAGAGAGAGAAGGCAAGTTTACAAAAGGCAATCATTTGATGTGGGGGGTGATGCTTTTCAGTGGTTTTGCTAGTCCCCATGGAGATTATGTCTGATGCTGACACCTTTGGCCATTCTGATGCCTTTGGCCCCCTTCCATCCATCACCACCAAGCAACCATAAAAAACTATAATGTACTGTAATTCCCTCTTATCTCACAGCCTTTTGAGCCAGAAAAACTTATTTCATCGGAGACAACAAAAGATAGCAATGTTTTGCTATATCCAATCAATAATGCTATGTTATATGAAAGTCTTATTATATGTGTTATAGTGTTATTGATCGAGTATAACAAAATAGTGTTATTCCTGTTTTATGAAAGTCTCTCTCCTTTGAGCCACATCAATTCAATCATTAATAATAGGGATTAGAGCTTAATATTATTTATTGACACATACTAAACAATATGTACAACTAAATAGATCAATTTGTTAATGGTTCAAATTATTGTCTAACACCATAAAATGTATTGTCAGACAATTTAGCAAGAGAGTATTTTATCTAAAGTATATTTTCACAAATATGAAGGCATTTGAATTTTGCATGCATGACACATAATTTAGGTATGATTAGGTGTGAGAGCTTGCCGATATTCAAAATATACTTTAAGTCCCTTGTATTCGATAAGATGATGGTGTGAGGTTCCCTTGATATTCAAGAAAAATACACAATCATTTTGATATGTATCAATCATTTGTTATTTGTGAGAGGATGGACCCTAAAAGTATTTTTGTTATGAAAAAACAAGTCCAATTTAACGTTGAATTTTGTCAAATGTTGATAGCAAATGTGGAATATTTGTTTGAATGCATGCTTTAGTTTAACATTATCAAAATGTAGTTTGCGAAAAAGGGTATTACCCAATATCAACGTTTATCTTGTTACAATAATTTGTGAGTTTTATGTGGAACTTTGAAGTGGAATTTATTTTGGGGGTCAAATTGTGAATTTGAGATCATAGAATGAAAGTGCATATTACAAAGAGTTCATAGTATTTTCCGGTGAATTTTGAATATGGAGGTCCCAAAGTTTGGACTGGGTCCACAGTCGAACGCAAGGGTCGAATGGCCGAGTCCAAGTCAAGAGATCCCAATACTGAGTTTTGGCAACTGGAGCACAATACATGGGTGGTGACGTTAAATTGGTGAATGACAAAGGAGTGCACAAAAAATGAAAAATGAAATCACTTTCAAGTTGTTTTAAAAAATAAAGGTATTCGAGAACTTGATTTCACCTTTTTAAAAACTACAAACGAAATTTGTTACCAAACATGTTTTCAATTTTCCAAAAAAGTGAAAGTGAAAATGAAATGTTATCAAACAACCCTAAATTGCACAAATCAGAATTCACAAATCTTCAATGCTAAGGAAATGCTAATATAGGATCAGGATTAGACACATGGTGGGCTTGGAATTAAATGGGTCAGATGACATAGAGCTGGGCTTGTACAATTTTGAAAACAACCCTTTGGATGCTTTCATCCTGTATTGGATGGTTATGTGGATGTTAGATATGCTAAATTATGAAAACTATGAGAGAATATTTATTTGTGGGAATTTTCTGTGTATTCTTCTCCTTGTAGGAGGTCATATTTATAATATAACGAAACCTAAATGGGCAAGTAAATAATAAATTCCTAAATCTATTTACAGTAGGAAATCAGGAATTAAAGTAAATCAATTACAATTATAATAGGAATTCTTGGTGTGTAAGGAAAGTAAGTCAGTATCTACAAGTCACGCCAACACTCCCCCTCACGTTGGTGCATAGATGTCGCCAATGCCCAACTGATCCAGTGAATTGTGGAATGCTTTACTAGAAATCGCCTTTGTCAAAATATCCGCCAATTGATCCTTGGATTTCACAAAAGGAAATTGAAACACTTTAGCCTCAAGCTTCTGTTTGATGAAGTGTCGATCCACCTCAACATGTTTAGTACGATCATGCTGAACTGGATTCTGTGCAATGGCTATAGCAGCCTTGTTGTCACAAAAGAGATTCATTGTGGATGTAGGTTTATACCAAGTTCAGTAAGCAACTTTCTTAACCAAAGAAGTTCACAAATCCCTTTAGTCATGCCTCTGAACTCGGCTTCTGCACTAGATAAAGCTACTACATTCTGTTCTTGCTCCTCCATGTCACCAAATTACCTCCCACGAATGTGAAGTAACCCGATGTGGATTTTCTATATGTTACATTACCTGCCCAATCTGCATCTAAATAACCATTAATATTTAGATGACCATGTTTTGAGAACATAAGTCCTTTTCCAGGTGCAGACTTCAAATATCTAAGTATCCGAAGAACTGCATTCATGTGGTCTTCACTTGGAGAGTGCATAAATTGACTGACAACGCTCACCGCATAAGCAATGTCTGGTCGAGTATGTGACAAATAGATCATCTTCCCACTCTTTGGTATCTTTCTTTATTAGTTGGAACTTGATCCGGATATTCTCCAAGATGATGATCTGAACAATAGGAGTGTCCAGGTTTGCAATCTAGCATTCCTGTGTCTGTCAACAAGTCCAAGACATATTTCCTTTGAGAGAGAAATATGCCTTGTTGTGATCGAGCCACCTCAATTCCCAAGAAATACTTGAGTCCACCTAGATCCTTCATCTCAAACTCAGTAGCCAAATAGTCTTGTAGTTGTGATATTCCTGTTTATCATTCCCAGTAATAATCATATCATCAACATAGATTATTAATACTGTTACCTTCCCTTTCCGATGTTTCAAGAACAGAGTATGATCTGAGTTGCACTGTTTGAAACCATTGTTCTTCATTGCCATGGTGAACCGTCCAAACCATGCACGTGGTGACTGTTTCAATCCGTATAATGCTTTTCGTAACTTGCAAACGGTTCCAGTCTGAGTAGTATTATACCCAGGAGGAATGTCCATGTACACCACCTCCGTGAGTTTGCCATGTAGAAAAGCATTCTTTACATCAAACTGGTGTAGTGGCCAATCCAAATTAGCTGCAAGGGACAATAAGACTCTGACGGTGTTTAACTTTGCAACTGGAGCAAAGGTTTCTTCATAGTCTATACCATAGGTCTGTGTGTACCCTTTTGCCACAAGTCTTGCCTTGTATCTCTCGATAGATCCATCTACATTGTGTTTTATAGTAAACACCCATCTACATCCGATAGTCTTTTTTCCTCGTGGTATAGTCTCCAATGTCCAAGTCTGATTTTTCTCAAGAGCTTTCATCTCCTCTTTTATAGCTTGGACCCACTTAGGATCTTTCAATGCTTCAGAGACCTTGGTTGGAATATGGATAGCAGACAACTGATGCACAAAAGCCTTGAATGGTTCAGACAGCTTCTCAGTGGATACATGATTTGCAATTGGATACTTGGATGTCTTGCCAATATCAGGTGAATAACGGTTTGGTGCCTTCCCACGATTTTGCCTGAAAGGTAATTGATATCCAATAGTTTTATTCTCTAAATGCACAAGTCTAGTAGGAGTAGTTACCTCAAGGATATTCTCAGGAGATTGGTCTGTTGGTACTGTTGAGTTAGAGAGGGGGTCTTCATCTTGTTGTTCTGTATTGTCTGTTGGTGTGAGACTCGGATCAGAAATATCTTCGCATGGATCAGGTGGGTCAGGCAATTGATCGTTATGAATGGGTGATTGATCGCATGTCGGCAGAGAGTAATCTCGTGCTCCAGACTCGGGACGATCGATCATTTCTGTACAAATGAGAATTTCTTCGTTTTCTAAGTTGCTCCAATTCTGCTCTTCACTTCGTATCTCCCCCTGAAGCGTAGAATTGGATGATGGGTCATGGAAGAACAACTCAGATTCCAGAAAGGTCACATCCAAAGTGACATAGGTACGTTGGGTAGGAGGGTGATAACAACGTAGCCTTTCTGATGAGTGGCATAACCCACAAAAACACAACGAAGCGCACAAGGATCAAGTTTGCTACGTTATTTTTGTGGAGATGAACGAAAGCCACACATCCAAAGATTCGGGGTGTGAGTACCAAAACAGAGGCAGAGGTTTGTGTTGCGCAAGCACCTGTAAGGGAGTTTTAAAGGTCAATGCACCAGAAGGCATGCGGTTGATCAGGTGAACTGCGGTGACAATAGCATCATCCCAGTGATGGCGAGGAACATGAGCCAATCAGAAGTGCTCGGGCAGTTTCAAGAAGATGTCGATTCTTTCGTTCAGCAACACCATTTTGTTGCGGTGTCTGAGGACAAGTCGTCTCATGGATAATTCCATGTTGTTGGAAGTAAGTTTGAAAGTCATGATTGACAAATTCTCCACCATTGTTTGAGCGAAGAATCTGGATTTGAGCATTAAACTGAGTCTTCATCTGTTTGTGGAAGGACTGAAAACGGGAAAACACTTCATTTTTATTCTTCAGCAAATAAAGCCATGTCATCCGTGTACAATCATCTATGAATGTGACAAACCATCGAACACCAGAAGGAGCAGTAATAGGTGAAGGTCCCCAGACATCAGAGTGAATTAAAGTAAATGGAGTAGTACACTTGTTCGTACTCAATGGGTAGGGCACACGGTGACTCTTGGCCAAAATACAAGTATCACATGTGAAGTCGGAGTCCTTGAAACCTGAGAATAAATCTGGTATAAGATGCTTCATATAATTAAAAGACGATGTCCCAATCGACGGTGCCACAACCAGATTTGTTGTTGTTTGCTATCAAAGGGATGCATCACATTGTTAGCCAAGCCGAGACTGAAGTCATCTACATAATATAGCCCCCTCTCTTAGTACCACGACCAAGAATCTCCTTAGTGTGAATATCCTGAAGCAAACAAAAACTCGGGTAAATGAGTACATAACAATTCAATTGTTCAGTAAGCTGATTAACTGACAACAATTTATTGGATAAAGATGGAACAAGTAAAGTATTAGACAGTGAGAGAGAGGATGATAGTTCAACAGTGCCAGCCCCTGTCACAGGATAAGTAACTCCATTGGCATTTGCAATACAAGTTCGTCGAGGTTGTGTAGTATTAAGAAAATCATCAGGATCAAACGTCATATGATCAGTTGCACCGGAATCAATTATCCAGCCCTTGGAATCAATCTTAGCGGAAGTATGGAATCCATAACCAGTATCATTACTGGTCGTATTGCGTTGTCCTCGAGTAGCCCACCAATCGGGATAGCCATGCAATTTAAAACAAGTCTCATGAGTGTGTCGCGGATCACCACAATATTCGCAATATGGTCCATGTGTTGGGGTCGTTAGTCGAGAAGTTAATCTGTGCAGCGGAAGATGTATAGGATACAGGTTTAGTAGGAATTCGGATCGGGATCTGAGCCTGAGTCGATGCCGGAGTCGGAGTCGGAGTCGGGATCGGGGTCTGAATCAAAGACAAATTCGGGGTCTGGGTCGGGGTCGGAGTCATCATCGGAGTCGGAGTCGAGGTCGTTGTTGTCGTCATAGTCGGGGTCGAGGTCGTCAAAAGAGGATCCTGATTCAGGATCAGATGCGGGGCCAAAGTCTGCATCTGTAGGAGCGGAGCCATCTGGGCACTCAACTCGGCTATGGTTGGTTGAGAAAGAGAGAGGGAGTCGGTGGTGCGACCTCCATGAAGGATGAAAAAATCATCAACCCCCATAGCGGTGGCGGGGGTGTGAAACTAGAGTCAACAATTCCAAGATCGCCGCTCTGATACCGTGCTAAAATATGAAAACTATGAGAGAATATTTGTTTGTGGGAATTTTCTGTGTATTCTTCTCCTTGTAGGAGGTCATATTTATAATACAACGAAACCTGAATGGGCAAGTAAATAATAAATTCCTAAATCTATTTACAGTAGGAAATCAGGAATTAAAGTAAATCAATTACAATTATAATAGGAATTCTTGGTGTGTAAGGAGAGTAAGTCAATATCTACAAGTCACGCCAACAAGATACCCATAAAATCTCTATAGACATCCAAATTGCCCAAAAGAATGGTCTTTGCAGTTGGGTGTGAAAGAGATAATTTGGTTCCGAAAAGAAATTTGAGGGAAATTAATTCAATTACATTTTTCACATATAAGAAATGGAAGATTGATATCATATACTTGGCCATACTTGGAAATTAACTATGAAATATCATTCTATTTTATTTTTGATGTTTGTTTTTTGCAAAAAATTAGAAACACAATTTATTTAGTTTTCCAATTATACGCTTATTGCTTGCCTTGATTTGTTTAATGAGTGGTCATAAAATACGTAGTTAATGCTTCTACCTTGATTCATATGAAAAACTAAAATAAAACCCCAAGTTAGATGGAAGGTTTCATTTTTCGTAAGAAAAAAAACTTTTCTCAAGTTTGAACTTACCAAACATAGAAAATGAACTAATTTCCCATTCCGAAGCTCATTTTCATGCGAACCAAATCGCCTTCGACTCTTCGAGTATTGACCAAAATAAAAAAAGGCCTTCTAGTGTCTAGAGGATAACCCTCAGCTCTCTTAGCCCAAGCCCATTGCGAGACCTACCAAAGAGATAAGTATCACAAATTCAAAAGTGTACCAGGAAAGTTGAGAAGCTGAAGCCCGCCAAAGAGCGCCAGAAACCGGTCCCCTTCCTTCCTACCTGCCTAGCTGGCAAGGCCCAACGCCTCAAACCCTGCCACGTGTCACCAACCCTCTTCGACAAAGTCAAGCAGTGGACTAGTCACCCCTCCCACAGACAAAGCCTCAGACAACGAAACCATGCCGCAAGCAACGCCAATTTCAATTTCATTTCAAATTTCACCCTAAACTCTTCGACTCTCTCTCTGTCTTCATCTCCAAAACCCAAAAAACCAGAGACCCAAAATTCATCAATAAAAATGAAAATGAAGGCAGAGGCTTTGACGTTGCTGCTGGTCAACTTGGCCGGAATCATGGAGAGAGCCGACGAGTCGTTGTTGCCTGGTGTCTACAAGGAGGTTGGTGCGGCTCTGCACACTGACCCGACTGGGCTCGGCTCGCTCACTCTTTTCAGGTCCATTGTGCAGTCGGCTTGCTACCCAGTAGCGGCCTACCTGGCGGTGCGCCACAACCGGGCCCACGTCATCGCCCTCGGTGCCTTTCTCTGGGCCGCCGCTACTTTCCTCGTCGCATTTTCCTCCACTTTCTTTGAGGTAATTTTGACTTTTTCTCTGTTGCCAGACAGAAAGATTCTGCCTTTATTGGATTGTGATTTTCAGTTTGTGAAGTTGTCAATTGGGTTTGCTGAAACCGGTAATTTTGATGAGACTGTTGAGCTGGAGATTTAGATTACTATTTATAGTAATTATGGATTCTCTTTTGAATTTAGTAGTGGATCAGTCTTTAGCAAGGTAATTGTGATATAAGTTTAATTGCCAATTAGGCTTAAAAATGAGTTGGTGCAAGAACTGCTGAGACTCAATGAGATTGTGCTTCAAATTCTGGCCTGAGAAATTATTAATCTAACTTGAAAGGGAAGAGTTTGGGGATGTTTATTTCCATTTCTAGTATATTCTATGCGTGTCACAAGTGGAGAACTTCTTGAGATGCTTAGGGGAGGAAAAGAAAAGAAAAGAGAAGTACTAAATTTACTTGTTGCTTTGGTTGCTAGCAAAATGGACGGTTTACATTGCCTATGCAAGTAGTTGTTGTAAAAGCTTGATTTGAGCACAATTGAGTAGTTGTAGGGAATACATTTCTGTTTCTCTTGTTTCTGGATATGTTTGACCATTTCAAATAGACACCCCAGAAACCAGAAGACACAGTTAAATTTATTGCTCAATAAAGCTTAAAATTTGGTGTGAGTTGTTTCAAATTGGAATATTTTGATGCAAAAAGTGGATTCATCACCAAAGTTTCTGAGAAGTGAACAAAAATGATGTTTTCCACTTTTTTCCTTTGTTTTTCTTTAAATGATACCCAAAGTCTTACTTGCCTACAGTCTCTAATGCCTTCCTCATAAAATAAAATAAAACGAAAACCCAAGGACCATGCATGAGCGTAATTGTTTGTTATGAAGTAGAGCTGTGACAAGTTAATTTATTATAGTCAGTCGTTCCCCAAAGCATTCATTTGAACCAATTGATAAGAAAGGGTGAATAACTGAAGTTATCAAAACGGAATGAGGGAAGTATCATTATTTTTAGTATTCCAGCTTGTTTTGTTCACTTTGAAGTCATTCAGCTTTTACTGATCAGGTGGCTATATCCAGAGCTTTGAATGGGATCGGCCTTGCTCTAGTTGCTCCTGCTATGCAGTCCCTTGTGGCCGACTCAACTGATGACAGGAACCGAGGTATGGCCTTTGGATGGCTTCAACTAACTGGAAACCTTGGTTCGATAATTGGTGGGCTTTGTTCCATATTGATAGCTCCAATAACTTTCATGGGAATTCCTGGCTGGAGGATTTCCTTTCACCTTGTTGGACTAATTAGTGTTCTAGTCGGCATTTTAGTCCGTCTGTATGCCACTGACCCGCACTTTCCAGATGGTGAAACAAAAGATAGCAGTCAGAGTTCTGGTAATTCCTTGTGGTCACAAGTCAAGGAGCTAGCTCAAGAAGCCAAGTCAGTTATTAAAATTCCTTCTTTCCAGATTGTTGTGGCACAAGGTGTTACTGGTTCATTTCCCTGGTCAGCATTGTCATTTGCGCCCATGTGGCTGGAACTTACTGGCTTCTCTCATGGGAAATCCGCTTTCCTTATCGCCTTGTTTGTAATTGGTAGTTCGCTTGGGGGACTGTTTGGAGGTAAAATGGGGGATATCCTTTCCATCCGTCTACCAAATGCAGGAAGGATAATACTAGCCCAGATAAGCTCTGCATCTGCCATCCCTCTTGCAGCAATTCTTCTGCTTGTATTACCTGATAATCCATCTACAGTTGTCATCCATGGTTTGGTCTTGTTCATTATGGGATTCTTAATATCTTGGAATGGTCCAGCAACAAACAAGTAAGTCTCTAAAACTTTATTCTTGGGTTTCTGGTCTTTAATGTCTGCTACATTATTATGGAAAGTAAAACAAAGGAAATAGATTAAAGCTTTAATTCCAACGCCATGGTCCATGCAGTCCAATTTTTGCGGAGATAGTTCCTGAGAGGTCCAGAACAAATGTATATGCTTTGGACAGATCTTTTGAGTCCATACTCTCATCATTCGCTCCTCCAGTAGTTGGGATATTGGCTCAGCATGTTTATGGTTATATACCAGTTGCTAAAGGGTCCAGTGCATCTGAAGAGATTGCCACAGATAGAGGGAATGCTTCATCGTTGGCAAAAGCACTCTACACAGCAATAGGAATTCCAATGGCTCTCTGTTGTGTTATCTACTCATTCCTATATTGCACCTACCCGAGAGACAGGGAGCGGGCTCAGATGGACGCTTTAATAGAATCAGAGATGCAACAAATAGAATTAGAGAATTCACCTACAGGAGAAGAATATTCACGTGTTCGGTTTCCTGAGTCGGAAGAGCCATATGTGAACAATAGAACTGTCATTGAAGTGGACTATGAGGGCGAGGATGCTCTGGATGCTGATGCTGATGATGACGAGCAGACATTGCTGTACCGTCAGTTAACATTCTCCAATTTGAGCCCACAGTAATATAACCCAGATTATACCATACATGTACAGAAGAATTATATCCGTCCGGTTTTGACCTTCAACTAGAAATGACACGTGCATGCACCGGATAAAGCATCCTCAATACTAACCAACTGCAGAGTTCCACTACTGTATACAGGTTCATGGTTTCTTTGCAACCTTTCTTGTCATTCTGTTTACTGTTTAGAGCCTCCTTTCTTGAGGGAAGGTTGGGTACAATGGCTGTATCACGTCAACACTGCTTACATGATATAACAACCAATAATGAGATGACACATAATCATATGGTGAGAATCATATTGTTTGTGGATCCATATGAATCTCACTTAGAAATAATATGGATTTTACCATAAACTGTTATGTGTAATTTTATTAATGTTTTACATTGTCAACATAAGACATTCAAAATATCGGAATGTAAATAGCGAGTAATATTACTGACACTTATGTTTCTATCCATAAACTCGGTATACAATCCCATACAAGCTTAGGAGATCCTTATGGCAAAAGAAAGCTTAATTAATTGGGTTTTGTAGCAGAGATCATCACAAAAGCCCTGTTCCTAACGCTTGTAAAACCGACTAGACCGCATACAATGATTGCAGAGATCTTCCAATTCACTGTCAGATACAAACTGTTGACTGCCCGTTATATGACTTATGTTCTAGAAAAGAAAGGAAAACCATCCATATTATAACATGTTGATTAGTAACACCACGTGACGGTGTGAGGATCACATCCAACCTAAGAAATTTTCTAGAACTAACCATGCGGCCGGTTCTTAATAGAAGATGCATACCAGGCTTGCATCCCTTAAAATTGGGACAAAAGCGAAAGGGCTGTCAAATATGTAAGTAGTGGTAACAAATACCCCACCAGGTCGCAAAACTCGACTAATATCAGCAACCTTCAAAACCATAGCTGCCAAATTACTCAAAGAATATACTGGTGAAACCAAAATTAAAAAAGAAGAGATATACTTACAGCTGTTGATGGTGAAGGTCAACAACGTAGGGCAGTACCAGCATGCACAGCATCAGCAAAACTTGTAGCAAAGGGAGGCCTAGAAATATCAGCTCTGACCAAAACTATGTTCCAAAAATAAAAAAAACTTATTAAGACAAAATTTTCAAAATTGATTGCATTTTGGGAAAGTTCCCTCAGAGGAACTAAAAGCATTGAAACTTTTAGTAGTTTTATTGTCTATATTATCCTCCTGTTGAATGAATTCATAGCACTGCTGCAACATGTTTTCTGAGTAGTCCAGAGCAACAACGAGAGAAAACAATCTGCTCCTGGCGAAAAGTCTAGAAAATAATCCACTGCCACAGCTAGTATCAATGATACTTCCACCGTAGACCGGCTTTAAGAAATCCTTAGCCAACTCAAACTGCAGTTATAACAGTTAGCAACACAACAGCTTCCTTTCAACATTTCAAACAACCACATTGCATGTTTGGCAGCAACACAATGAGTCTGTTTGTTTTTTCATGGAGTGATCAACGGTCCCTAATAATGGGGTTTTTTTTTTTCTTTTCCGGGTCGAAACAGTCCGTAATAATGGATTAAAGCATACAGGAATGTTGTTTTTTGTGGTGGCCTCATTTTGAACCACAGTTGGATCTCATTTCAAGATTAAATTTATCCGTACAACTTTATTTCATTAATTATCATTCAAGGCAAATGGAGCAAGAAAAGAAAAGCTCTTAATCTTTCTTTTTTTTTTTCTTTCTTTTCCCGCCGTTTTCTCTGCAACCAAACAGAGAACCTGAAAGAAGCTAGAACAACGTACTGTTGGTTTGGTGTCGACCAAGGAGGTGGAAGAAGAAGCTCTAACGTTAGTTGCCGTGAAGGAGCGTTTTAGGATCGGTGGAGTGCAAGGCTTGAGCTTGAACCTGTGAGGCCTCGAGTTACCGAGTTGACTCAGAAGAAATGGGGAGGAGAAGAGGTTGCCAATAAGCGTCGCCATTATTATGAGCTCAGTTGTGGTTGTGTACGTGGTTGTGAGTCTGTTGTGGTCTCTACTTTTACAATTGACCTTCGGATTGCATGGAATCCACTAGCTCAAAAGATCCACTTGCTAGGAAAATAGTATTCGCTTTGCAAATGATTAAGGAAATAGTATGGATGTTGACACTCACACCTACAATTATCCAGGAATATTCATCCAGGAGAAAATCTTATAAATACTTAGGGTTTGTTTGGGAGTGTTTTTGTAATGGCTAAAAGGTTTTTTTGTCGATAAAAAATGGTTCTAATAGAATTTGGCAAAAAAACTTATAAGTGATTCTAGTTCACAACCACCTTTTCTCTTCATGAATCACTTCATAGTGCTTTCTCAAAAAGTACTTTGATGTTTAATAAACATTGCAACGTTCTTCTAATAGGAGCGCATATAAAAAAGCGTTTATGAGCAAAAGTGCTTTCTAAAGAAGCAGTCCCAAACAGGTATCTTACTTTAAACAGTACTGAAACAATTATTTCATTTTTTTGGCACAAAAATGTGAGGCTAGCAAACTGCAAATTATTTCCCAAAAGAATACAGAATACCTTTTCTTTATGAGTATGTTGTAGAACTACAAGCACCAGATAAATTTCCAATTTTTGAATACCATCTGATGTAGTATTTATGTTTCTTTATAACGACCAACTTCCATAGGAACAAATTCAAATGCCTATACAGTTCTATACAAGCAAGGGAGATGCTTGTGGCTTAACTGGGTTTTGTAGCAGAAATCATTACAAAGAGCCCATTCCTCACGCAGGTATAACCAACTAGCCCACATGCTTTGCAGAGATCTTCTAATTCACGTTCAGATGTGAAGATTTGGCTGCCTGATATTTGCTTTGTTCTCTGCAAACAAAAGAGATAAAATCAAAAGATTCAAAACCCAGTGAGATAAGTTAGAATTATAACCCAAAACCATCCACTACATGAGGCACATTCAGCAAAATGACAGAACTGTAGGCATGCAGGTTCCGAGTTAGGGAAAGATGTACCTGAGTTATATTCCTCAAAAATGGGATATAAGATAAAGGCCCATCAAGTATGTAAGTAGTTGCAACAAACACACCACCGGGTCGCAGAACTCGACTGATTTCAGCAACCTTCAAAACCACAGCTACCAAATTACTCAAAGCAAGTACTGGTTAAACTAAAAGCCAGAAGAAAAACAGAAGAAAAAAGACGAATTCATGCTGATAATAGTAATTTTCCTGGCCCGGCCAGAAAATATCAGTACTTTCAAATCAAAATGAATACTTCATCACTGCCTGATGCGTCCTGATATGTTAAGATTTAAGCCTTACAGGTAGCTGGAGCAAGCAGAACAGGTAGCTTTAACACCATATGTAAATAAGTACTTACACCTGTTGATGGTGAAGGCCAACAGTGTAGGGCAGCACCAGCATGCACAGCATCAACAGAACTTGTAGCAAAGGGAAGCCTAGAAATATCAGCTCTGACCAAAATTATGTTCCTAATAAAAAACAAACATAATCAGGAATAAATTTTCAAAATTGATAACAAAATTTTGGAGAGATCCACTAATAGCATTTCAAACTTTCAGCAGCTGTATCATCTAAATTTGAATGAAAGCATCAAGTTCTGTACTCTTCGGGGAAATTCTCCTCCTTCTTAATGAATTCATAGGTCTGTTTCAACATGTTCTCTGAGTAGTCCAAAGCAACAACAAGAGAAAATAATCCACTCTTTGCAAAAAGTCTAGAAAATAGCCCACTCCCACAACTTGCATCAATGATATTTCCACCCAAGACCGGCTTTAAGAAATCCTTAGTCAATTCAAACTGCAGTCAAAATATGGTGCAGTTAGCAACTCGACAACCTCCTTTTGTGAGATAAATCAAGCACAGAATAGTAAAATTTGATTTATATTTTCAGTATTCAAACAAAAACATTGCATATTTGGCAGCAACACAATGGATCTATCTGTTTTTCCATGCAGTGATAAAGAAATTGATCATCTCACCTCTTTCTCTGGGCCAGGAAAACCACCCCAGAAAGAAAAGCTTTGACGCCAGCCCCTCTCATAGAGGAATGATACCAATGGAGTCCTGATCCAAGAAAAAGTCAGTAGACTTTATAATGAGATGCAAATCAATATATTCATGAGGTATTAGAAACTAGTCTTAATAATGCTTCAAAGAGTTTAATGTGGTTGCTACAATCAATTGGACTAGGTTCATGCCATGAAAGAAGGTAAAAGTAATAAAGTTGAACACAACTTGTCTATGTGCACAGTTTTTTGGTTCAGAGTATTGAATATCATGTATAAAATCATACATGAGAAGTAAGTACATCAACTTCCTCATCTCCCTTGTATGACAGATGTATAGTTCCGAGAAACACTAAAACTGGAAAAGGAATACTAAACTTCAAAGAAGATACATGATCTCGGAACAACTGTACCAAATCAGGCCACTAAAGATCAATATAGTAAACATCATATGTTATTCTGGCATTATAAGCCCTTAAAAATAGAGCCAAATGTTCTCATTCTTGTGCAATATATACTCCCAGATACGAATAAGCTTAAAGGACTCACGTGTGACTCTACTTCAACTCTATTGATCAGATCACCATCCTCAATTTAAATTCATTGTGAAGATGTACCACAAAATTGTTGTAAAACTGATAGCTATACAATTTCAATACCTGAAAAGCTCTGTGGAAACCGGCATTGATTCACCATAGTTCTTGGAGCCACTGGCTGTTGTCAGGTCAATATGTGTTTGATTGCCAAAGTAAGTCTTCTTACAAGTGCTACATTGAAAACTAGACCCGGAAGCAGAGTTGCTGTAAATCCAAACAACAAAGCATACCACTCCCCAAATTAACAAAAAAAGAACAGAGGGAAATAGCAAAAAGCAAGTCAAAATAAAACAATGCAACCCCAAGTAATTCAAAATAGAATAAGCAGTGATTGGAATCACTTACACAGATAAGCCCGGATCACCGGAACTTGAAAATTGGTCGAAGCATATAGGACAAGCTAAAATGTTATTGCTGCTGGTGGTGACCTCATTTTGAACCACAATTGGATTTGTATCCTATTGTTTATGATGAAAGCAAATAAATTTTAAATGTAATGTCAAATATAAACAGTACCCCATTTAAAATTAAATTAATCCAAACACGTTTGACTCTTATTGAGGACAATAGAACAGTAGAAAAGAAAAAGCTCTAAAATTTTGTTTTTTCCGGCTGTTTTCCGGCAACCAAACAGACAAATACAATTGGGTTTTCCATTTTCTATTCTGCGAATTGATTGGAGGAATTCATTGAAGAAACAAGCAAGAAAAGAAGCTAACACAACGTACCGTTGGCTCGACTTCAATGAAGGCGGTGGAAGCAGCACGAGCAGTAATTGCCGCGAAAGAGCGTCTGAAAATCGGTGCAGTGCAAGGCCTGAGCTTAACAACACAGGGCCTCGAGTTACCGAGTCGACTCAGAAGAAACGCGGGGGTGAGGTTGCCAATCACCGTCGCCATAAGAGCTCCCTGTTTTGGTTTGTGGTGGGTTCTGTGTGTGCGTACTTGTTTTGAGTGCGAGTGTTTTTATAGAATAAGATTGCATAGTTAACATGAGATTAGTTTTAGTTTGTTTTAAGAACATACTTAGCATGTCCCGACAAATCTCCGAATATTTTTCATAACGGCCTCCAATTCATAGTGACACTTTGTTCTGTGTTCTTTCCTCTCGGACTGTCCTGCTTGCAACATTTACAATCGACCGTCGGATAGCATGGGGTCCACCCGTGTCAATGATCAATTTCAATTGGCTCGGTTTGGTCCGGTGAGAGGCGATCGATTCATCGTCACTCACGTCTTGCAACAATGCTTAATTTGAGAAACTTTTACAAGTACTTGCAAACTTATTGGATTGTGAATTTAAACCATTAGTCACATGAAACATTGTTTGAATGTGTTGCCCAAATTAATTTGAGAAATTATGGTTATAATTACTAATTAAAATGTTGGACATTAAGAGAGATTTTTAATTTGAGAAAACTTAGACAATACGATTGATAATCAAGAAAAAATACACTGGGAGATGTAGAGTCTTACTCCACTCAACAACACAATCCTCAAATAAGACATTATGAATAAAATCACAAGGTACCTCAAAAGAAACAAAACAAAACTCTATCCTATGCGCCATGGAATTTATCTCATGAGGGGTGATTCAAATAGACTAGCCAAACCCTTTGTCCATTGATTTACACCTTGGCCCCATTTGATTCATGGGAAAGGAGGCTTGTGTATGAGAAATCAATTGTTTTACCATATTTGATAAGTCCATGCATGAGAAATTGTTGCCTTGCACATGAGAAAGTAGGAGCCAACATTAAATACATATTTTTCATGACCATATTGTTTCCATTAACAATTTAGAATTACAATATAGCATTAAATGTTTGATTTTATATGGGTATAATTGGAAAATTAAACAAACTTTTTTTACATTCCTACACAAACCAAACATGCGAAAGGAAATAAAATGGTATTTCTTGATTACTTTCCCATGATTATCAAACATGGGAAATGAATCTCCAATTCTCATCCCTGAGAAATGACATGGGAAGTGATTTCCCCTCAAATTCATTCCGTAAACCAAACAGGACCCTTATGTGACTGTTGAATGATAATACTAATTACGATATTGTTCTTGCTTTATCAGTTTAATATTTTTTCTTAGGCTTCAAATCGGTCATGGTCAATTATGAATGAGTCGGATGAAGAAGAGTATCAAAAAGGAGTGACTTATATTCTAGCATTGGATTTGAACACATTACAAATCATCAATGACCCAATATTTATAGGAGTGTCACCAAACCAAATGCATAAAGATAAAAACAAACACACCTTGACATTAAAATAGAACTACACAAAAATCTAGTTAACATCCCTTAATCCAGATTTAGTTATCTTTTCCATTCTCATCATTCTCTTCAGCAACTTCATCTCTTTGTATCGATCAACACTGACTTTGCCTTTCCCAAAACAATAGCTAAAATGTTTGACAATAGAAGTTTATGTTGGCCAATAAACTTCAACATGAATGCATATATATTTTACACCAAATTTATTGGCAAAAGAACTTGAAGATATGCAACCACATACTCTGCTTCACAAGTACAACCCAAAAGTTCCACACACACCCGAAAAAAAAGGAAAGAAAAAAAGAAAAAAGAAAAGAAGCAGCAGCAGCAAAAGGTTGTTTTTCTTTGGAGGACCAAGAAAATGTGATTGAGCCAAATTCAAAAATATATCCTTTATGTGCTTTACAAAATGTCTGCAAGCACCCATGTGTTATTTCTGCATTGCCTTTATCCCTTTTCATATAGCTTACCCCCTTGTCACTTTGAGTCACTTTCAAATGTAATCATGCAAGGATTTAGCATATGGGTGAGGTGGGTTGTAGCCCACCCCATTTCAGCAAGGCCAAGAAAAAATGCCATGTTATTCGTATAGGGCCTAATATATATGATGTTATCTTTGTATGTAAGTTGAGGATGTGGAAATGAATAATATAACCTTTAACACTATAAATTTGGAAAATGTCATAAAATAAAGGAGATTTTATCAAAATGAGAAGAATTGTTCATTGATGACATTTTAAAATCCTGAGTTCGTGCCTGAATATAATGAAATTACAATAGACTAACTCTTCCCGAGCTTATAGGCATTGAGTGGAAGCTATTGGCAGTAGGGCTCTGTTTTGAAACTCTAGAGTTTCATTTTGATCAAGATCAATTTAGGAGGGTGAATTGACTTGTTCTGTGATGATGTGGTTGATAAAGTATGATTGAATTTTGAATTATATTGAGAAGTCTGAACTTATTATAATTCAAAATTGGTGATTGAACAACTAATTTATCCATTAATTTACTATTTTAAGTGCCCCTGCCGACATAGTTACCTTTGGCCCCGAGTCCCTATCCACAAATTAATTACAAGCCAGTCTTAATTAATTAGTTGACTGAAAAATGATGTTTCGTTATCATACTATTCTCATCAAATGAAATTCCTTCCTCCCTTTGAATGATCAACAGTGTAAGTGTTGCTTCCCTTGCATATCAATGAACCGTATTTCTTTAATCTTTTTGATAATCTACATCGACAACACAAATTAACCTTTAGAGTTTATACGTTGAAGATCACTTTGAATAAATTTTAATGAATTATTTTGATATATATGTCAAATTGTGATTTGAAGAATGCAAGAATAATGACTCTCTTCAGAAATAGGAGTCGAGAAATGTTCAAAGCTAAATACACTTTGCACGCAACATGACCAAATTAGAACTGTTTAGGCGATTATTGTGGTTGGAATCATAATTAGATTAATGGAACCACACTAATTGTAGTTTCTCCTGACCCCATGATCTTAACATTAATTCATCAATTAAATTGCACGAGGGGGTCACTAATCATGCAATAGCTATATCAAACAAAATAAAATTCACAATTTCAAAATAAAGAAAGTAGATAAAATCATGACTAGTACATGGCATGGTCTTTTTGGTGGGATATTAATATAATTCGAACTTGGATTAGCAAACCAAATAGTATTTTACTTGACACTGAGGGACAGCTGTGCTGCTAATTATGATCAATGTATGTTATACTTGTCAACTAATGACCATGATGATATTTATAGTTAAACTTAAATAGCAACACATAATATTATTTAATGGGGGAAGATGGAAGAAACTATAGAAAATCTTATAAACCTAGGAAACACTAACCTTATAGCATCTTTAAGGAAACCCTTAGCCTCAAATTCTTGTTTCTTGGGTATGTTCCAAGCTAGGTTGCATTCCGTTGTGGGACATATCATTATTTTTCACACTTGGTTGGGTCCATATCTTTCTTCCCCCCATTTTTAAAATTCCTCTTCACCGGCACCTCTAACTTGGTAATGATGAATGCAATACATGGGTCCCCAACCCCAAGGGAAGGTAGCAAGCAAAATTTGCAACATACATTGTCCTTGTTTTTTCTTTTTCTTTTTTGTGTGTTGGGGGAAATAATCAAATATAATTTATTTATTTGTCTGGTGGAGCTAAACAATCTAACAGTGTCAGTTATCTATGTGTATACGTTTGAACGATTTATAATTGTTGATTGATACGAATTTTACAATGAACTTCAAAGCGATCAACGATTACGAATCGTCCATACATAATCCTAAGATTGAGGAAGGTAAAGCTTAAGGAGAAAAAACACACAAGAGAGAGATATGATGAAAAAATTGTAAGTCAAGTTGCTTGGGCATGTGTTTCATGACTACAAAGAGCATGCCCTAATGGCCCTAATCATGAGCACTTTCTCCTTTTTGGTCTTCCAACCGGTAAGTAGCAGAAAACAAGGAGATTCTAGTAATTTAACTGCATCTGAATTTAAAATGACTATCCACGTAATTAGTGCCTATGAAAATTATTCGGCTTTTATTGTCCAACGGATAACTTTATCATAGGCCCTCAAACTTGATATGACGAAAATACCCCTATTCTCATGTCCTTTTTTTGAAGGAAAAAGTAGAAAAGAAAAGGAATTTCTCAGAGAAGGTAGAATGAGAGAGCTTTAGGCTTTACGCAAAATTTAGGGCATTTTGAGTGCACGTGAAATTGTGGCTGACATGACCCACGAAGGAAGAAGATGAGAATGAGATGAGATTTGCACTTTGTGGCTGGGTCACAAGTCACATGGAGAGCTGAAAATGATGCATTTCTTCTTGGTCTTGGAGAAGTAGTGGCAAAAAAGATAGAAGCAAGCATATCCTTAAAGAACAAAGAAAGAAGAAAAAGTATATATATGAAAAATCAGATGTCCCTCTAAATATTCTAATCTCAAAGTCACAACAACAACTCAATTTTGCCCAACAAGCTTTTTGACTTTGTTACATTTGCATAGAGCTAGCTCACGAGAATATCTCTTTGAGAGGAATGTACAAGTAGAATCGACTAGTTGCCAACATGATCGCCAACCCCAAGTAATCCAATTATAATGATGTTTGAGTGAATATCAACATGGATGGATTTCATCAATGAAAAACGTGTATGCTTAAAATAGAAGAGCCAGTCCGTTAATATTATCACGAACAAATAAAAGATATAGTTTGATGCTTCAGTTAGAGGTGAGAAATTGAATTAGGTATAGAATACTCACAAGTTGAGGTTAATTAAGGTGTATCTTCCAGTGTGAATGTGACGAACCCCTACATTTTATAGGCTAAATAATGCACTTATTGTAGTTTAAAATTTTAATTTGAATGCTAACGCCTTTTCTATTGTTTAATCTATGTGGATCGTATTGATTTTAAATTTTGTGTAGGGGATTTATGAGTTTAAATTGTTGAGCTCTAGATTTTACAATGTCCATTAATCCATCTCCCTACTATTTACAATGTCTAATTGGAGTACTATTTATAAAATTATTTTTAACGCATTTCAATTTGAGAGATATTATTCAAATCGCTATTTACAAAGAAATAACAAACCTAACAACACATACAAGATACAATACTTATATATTCCTTTTTGCCATATGATATTGTATGATCTTGGTCGTGTTTAAAGTTCCTTTAAGGATTATTTCTGCAAAAAAATTAACAAAATGAAAAATTATTTTATAGGATAAATACGGTTAGTTTCATGATCCCGACCGTTGAAAACATAATCTCTTAAAATTGGTTCGCCGAATCCATGCGCAATTAAGGGTCGGATTTCAAAATTTTAAACCACGCCCAATCCTTTCCCTGAGCCCGCTGAATCGTCGTCGTCGATACAAAAACGAAAACAAATAGTCAACACCAACAGCAAAATAGAAAGGGCAATATGGTAAATCCAGCTCCAACGGATGGATCAAATCAAACTCAACTAGCACGTGGCTGTACCTCCGGCGTCACATGCTTGCCACATATATCTCGTACGCGGTACAAGATTTCAAATTTATGCATAAATATAACCCGACCCGTTTTTCTCGCTCCTTGTTCTCTCTCTCTCTCTCTCTATCTGTTTTTAAATTAAAACGCAAGAAAAGAAAAGAAAAGAAAGAAGAAAAGAGTAGCTCACTCCAAGTCATCTCCTACTCTCCTTTTATCTCCCTTCAACTCCACCCTTTCCAAAAGAGCCATTAAAATACCCACAAACCCCATAGCTCCAGCCCCCAAAACAGTCGGAAGAACGTTCCAGAACTCAGGGTCATTATCGTCATTTCGCAACCACACTCCTCCGCCCTCCGCCACTCGGTTTGGACGGTCCGAGAGTCCGACAGACCCGACCCGAAATGGAGAGGAGCACGCCGGTGAGGAAGCCCCACACGTCCACCGCGGATCTACTCACCTGGTCCGAGACTCCCCTTACTGACTCTCCCTGCCCTCCTCCGCCTCTCGCTCTGCTACTCGCTCTCACCAGGTACAATTAAACAACTCAATCTTTTTTCTATTTTGTTTGTTTTGATTGGTTTGGTGATTATGGGGTTGTTTGATTTGTTGTTGTTGTTTTGGGGTTTGATCGTAGCCGTCGGATGGGATCAGAAAGGTGGTGTTTGGAGGTCAGGTGACGGACGAGGAGGTCGAGAGCTTGAACAAACGGTCAGATCTGCTTCTTCCTGCTTCTGCTTTATGCTTCTTCTTCACATTTTCTTTTTTGGGTGTTTATTTTTCGAAATTTGGTTCTTTGTTTTCGTTTTTGTGGTCATTATAAGTGGACTCATTTGTGGACCTGCAACGGATTTTTCTTCTCAAATTCTTATGATTTTGAAAAACAAAAATGAGGTTGCTTTTTTTGTCATTTTTGTTTTTGTTGGTCCCAAGTTGGTTCTAGAACCCTCATGGTCTTAAAATATATTGCTTTTATTTATTTCTTATATCTGGATATTCCATTGGAATTTTATTTCCAGTAAATGCTCCATTTGTTTTATAAAGGAAATGGATTGTTGAATTGAAGATTGATTAAGTCAATGATCTGTGATCGATCTACCTTTATTTGGCCTATGAATCCTCTTAAATAATTCGGTCCAGAAAAAAAGTCCTCTTCAGAAATAATTCAATTTTTTTTTGTATTATAAATTTTGCAAATTTGACCCGTGCTTTAATAAATGAGTTAAAATTTTGAGTTATGTATTTATAAATTGAAGAGTTGGGTATTTGTTAGTTGACAGGTTTTGTTATTTAGGTAAAGCGTTAGAGTTGTTTTTCTTTTGTGTGTGTGTGTGTGTGAAATTAGTCGTGTGGACAAGTTTAATTTGTTGTGGTAAAAGCTTGGATATTTGTAGTGAAAATAAACATGATGTGGTCATATGTGATGGGCTGTAGTTGTATTAATTGTGCCGTTTATCTAAGACCTCTAACATTGTTCACTTTCAAAATTTCCAGCAAACCTTGTTCAGGGTATAAGATGAAGGAGATGACTGGGAGTGGCATTTTTGCACCGAAGGCAGAAAATGATGCCTCAGAATCTGATGGTGCCAACCTTACCCCAAAACCCGCAATTCGTATGTACCAGGTACCAATCAATATGTGGTTAATTTTTAGATTGATTACTTAAACACATATCATAGTGTGGTATGTTAGTTTGGCCCTGAATTTGTCTTCCGTTGGTATGAAATGGCAGCAAGCGGTTGCTGGAATCAGTCATATCTCATTTGGTGATGAAGAGGGTGTTTCTCCCAAAAAGCCTACAACCATTCCCGAAGTTGCAAAGCAGCGTGAGCTAAGTGGGACCTTGGAAAGTGAAGCAGAGAAAGAGGCAAGGCTGAAGAAGCAGCTCTCTGACTCTAAATTCAAGGAGCTTAGTGGGCATGACATATTTGCACCCCCTCCTGAAATTTTGCCCAGGACAACTACTGCTCCACGTGCATTGGCCTTGAAAGGAAGCATAGAGATAGGAGAACCTGCTTCCCCCAATGGTCACACATCTGTTAAGGTTTCTAATGTGAGTGAACTGTGTGGACTTGCGCATAATACATATAATTATCTGTTCTCATTATGGAAGTGAAGTATCTAACTGTTGTGAATTGGTTTTTATGTAATAGCCTGGTGGGGGTCAGAGCAATATAGCATCCAGTGAGGAACCTGTTTCCAAGACGGCCAAGAAGATTTATGAGAAGAAATTTTCTGAGCTCTCAGGAAATGATATATTCAAGGGTGATGTTCCTCCGTCATCAGCTGAAAAACCACTGAGTAATGCAAAACTACGAGAGATGAGTGGCAGCAACATCTTTGCTGATGGGAAGGCAGAGGCTCGAGACTACTTAGGTGGTGTACGCAAACCCCCAGGTGGAGAGAGTAGCATTGCCTTGGTTTAACATGTTAGGTCTAACTGGGTTATTTTATTTCATCACATGGTGTCTGGTTTTGTTCGTTGTTCTCCCAGTGCCGGAGGATGTGCTATTATATTATTTGACCTTTTTATTGTGGGTTTTGGGAATTATGTTTTAGGTTATAACGGGATCGGCCAGAGCTGTGGACTATCTGCTAATTGGGTTGTGTATGTCCATATTTTTGTGTTCTTTCAGTGTTTGTCTTAATGAAGTGCTTGGCTGTTTCAATGGGTTTAATTTATGAATTAGCTTTACATTGATTATGTTTTCTTTGGTGACACCAAAGGCACCTTTGTTGAGCTCTTAATCATGAACTTTTAGCTATTTTGTATTGTTTGTGTTCCAACTTACATTCGCTTTCAGATGCTGGTGCAAAGGGAAATTGAGAAGCAAATTTTTTTTTGATTGAAACTTGGTTCCTTAAAACTCAAGCTCTGCAGGCTTGGAAAGTCCTTTACTCAAAGTTAGGTGAGCTCTGAGCTATTCATGGGCTTAAAACTAGCTTGGAGCTCGAAAGAAAGGCATTTTGGCTGCGGTTGTTGAAAATGACTTTGCAGCTGTAATGGCCGTAATTCGGCGGCAAGAAGAATTTCATCCTCTTCCCAACATCATGGCCTGGTAGAAGGTTTCATTAAATAGACCCGGACTGCCGGATTGGGCACATAATATTCATAGAAAAAGAAACAATGTAGCAGAGAATAAGTTCTTGGGGTTAGCAAATGTAATGAACCATGATTAGCAAAGTGAGTCAGAAATAGGATACGTTAAGAGTTTGATCCCTTTCAATTATTCAGAAAGAACTATGGCCGATTTCTTGGCCGATCTCCGATAATAATACCCTATTTTATACCCTAAAACACGGTTATTTTACCAATTCAATGATGTAGCATGCACATTAAATTTTACATCTCTTTGTTTATTATCAATTGATTTTGAATCGTAATTTTAACATGATATTAGAATATACTGTTGAATACGATATCAAATATCATAACTTTAACATGATATTAAAACATACTGGTAAACCGTGAAAATACAATATATACATAATGACAAATCACTCCAATAACACAATCAAATTATAACTTTTTTTTTGGAGTTCTATAGATTAGAAGTTTTGAATCCCTTCCAACTTGAAAATAGGAAATTCCAATTTGGAGGTGCCGTGGTGCCAAAGTCTCACCAGTCGATGCTTTAAGCTCCTCTAGGCTTCTAGCCCTCTAGCTTTTGACTTGAGTTGAGACAGTCTTCTTCCCCATTAATTTTATTTCCATTAAAGCTCTGCTCTGTTCGTACCCTATGGCAAAGCTAGCCTCGCACACAGGAAGGAAATCAATTTGTTGGGCTGCAACAAATTTTTGGCCCAATCACCTGCTATCTGATGCTCACTTTATTTTAAAAATGTGGGCCCCACTTACATGTGGCTCTTTATTAATAATATTTGAATATTTTTTTTTCTGAATATATAATATATATTTTTGCAGCAGGCAATAAGAAGAGGCTATGACTTGCTTATATTAAGCTACAATCCAATTGGCAACATTGGCCTGAGCTGAAAGTTACTTTTATCTAATTTTGGTAAAAGACTTAACCAGAACGGAAGCACAGTAGGAAACAACTGTAAAAAGAATATGATAATTACTGTAATAAAAGTAAAAATTAATTTAAATTTGGGAAACAAAATCGAATTAGATTAAGAAGATAAGCACATTAAGAAACATAACAAACCGAACTTGAAGGCGAGAAAATCAAGCTGAGGTTGTTATGTAGGTTAGAACCTGTGTACGAAGTAGATACGGTTAACTAAAACAGATCAGAAGATTAAAAACAAAGATTAATTAAGAAATAAGGATTAATTATTGATCTAAAAGTGCAAAAAGAGTTAAAAAATGAATATTCTTTTGGCCTGAAAATAAAAAAATGATTGAAAATAGCCTTTCCTAGTTCCTAGTCAGCCTCAGAGCCCTCTCTCTCTCTCTCTCTCTGCTTTTTGCTGTGCTGTTGGGTAGTGCTGTAGTGCGACTCTTCATTTTAATGGCGTGAGTGTGAGCCGTGGCAGAGCGTACTATCAAATACTGAGAGAAAAACAAGAAGAAGAAGAGAGGATCAAAACCCTCTCTCTCCCTCTGTTCATTATCTTCCACTCTCCCTCTCTCACAAATCCCATTGCCAAATCCACAATCCCAAAATGACATTGACATTTGCATCACTGCTTGAACAAACACTATCACTGCTTGTTTTCTGTGCTTGATGGAACGATACCTTCTTTTATTCTTCTCTGAATCGTTTTCTCACGTGGGTTTTGGGATTCTGAATCTGGGTTCTCTCTGTTTTTCTCTGAAAAAAAGTATTTTTTCTTTCTGTGCGTGTGTGCTTTTACGTGTATTGTATATTAGACATATATATTGTGTGTTGTATGTTGTATAATGTTTAAAATAGCTGAGGAAGACGAGAGGGTTTTACAGAACATGAAGAGGGAAAGAGGAGAGCTTGAGAAGTTTTGGAATGAGAACCCCAAGAATCAACCATATTCCAATCTCATTCATCTTCTTCATCCTCCTCATCATCATCACCTTGTGAGTGGTTCACCTGTTAGCAGAGCCTCTCTGCAATCAGAGTTCTCTCCTTCAAGCTCTTTCTCAAATGGGTTTTATTCCTCTGAGGATGGCTCTCCATATTCCACCCCATTTGAGGAGGCCAAATATCAAACACCTTACATGAATGGATTGTTGTTGGACTCTAAGCCTCCTGATTCTCATTTCAATGAGAAGATGGGGGATGATCTGGGTTTGGCTGAAAGTTTCTACAGAATGAATATTGGGGATGAACAGGAGGGTGGCGCTAAAAGGATGGGATTTGAGAGAGGCCCAGATGGGTTTGGGCTTGGTGGTGGTTTTTCAGCTGGTACTAGTTCTTGGAATGTTGAAAACTATGGCCTACTTGAAAGTTCTAAGAATAATATATCTGATTTTGAAGCTCTTAAATCCTCTGGTTTTGGAGTTAGAGGCAGGTTTGATGGTACTATTAATGAGTCAGCATTGCTTGGATTGCAGAAAAGATGTACTGTTGGTGATTCAATGGGGTCTTTTCTTAATCATATGCAGCCCAATGCTTTGTATTCTGGCCCTAGTGGTGTAAAAAATCAAATGAGTTGTATATCAGGGCAAAGAAAAGAGGAACAGGGAGATGGTTGGTATCAGAGGAAACCATCTCTTGCTAGGCCTTACCTTGATGAAGAATTTTTTTGCTTACAGCTACATGGAACGGATTGTAATGGTGGAAAGGGCCTTATGTATCCAATGGGTTCCCCTCAGTTGTCCTCAGTTGCTCAGTTGAATGTGGACAATCTTTCACATAATCATTCAATGATAAAACAAAGGACTAAAGTAAACCCAAATAGTGGGGTTCCTGAATCTTTCAAGTCTATGAAATGTGCAAGGGAACCTGAGTGTTTTTGTTGTGAGGATAGTTTCATTATACAAGGAAAACATTTGAATCATACCATCAGCAAGGGTAGCAAGTCTTCAAAGGGTTACAAGAAGAACTCTTGCAATAAGGCAATGCAGACAGAAGGAGAGAAAAGCTCTAGACTGGATTCCAATTTATGTAATGGAGGAATTAGTGGGAGTGAATGGAGTCAGAGTAATAATAGCTCAATGCGGTCACTACTAACTTTAGGTTCATTGGCTGAGGTCCAGGGATATATATACTTCATAGCAAAGGATCAGTATGGTTGTCGATTCTTACAGAGGATGCTTGATGATGGGACCTGTCAAGATGTGCAATTAATATTTGATAAAATAATCAATCATGTTTTTGAACTGATGACGAACCCGTTTGGCAATTACCTTATGCAGAAGTTGTTGGACGTGTGCAATGAACAACAAAGAATGCAATTTGTACTCAAGGTGACCAAAGAACCAGGACAGCTTGTCATAATTTCCTTAGACACACATGGGTATGTCCTTCCTTCTGTACATATTTGTGGTTACTTCATTTGTAGTATTTGTTCTTTACTAATTTCTTGCTTCTAAACATATTGGTGCTATGGTTTCAGCACTCGCGTGGTACAGAAGTTGATTGAGACTGTTAGAACTGGGAAACAGATCTCATTAGTTAAATCATCCCTTGAATGTGGTTTTCTTGATCTTATCAAGGATCCAAATGGTAATCATGTGGTACAACGTTGCTTGGACTGCTTTAGCAATGAAGATAATAGGGTATGCTGTTTTTATTTATTTAATTTTCTTGTTAGCTTCATTGTTTAAATAAGCCTCTTAAGATTGAATATCTTCTAATTCATCTTTCTTCTTCCTTTTCTGTTATTGTGTTTTGTCTTACACGTTTCATGTGATACACACACATACATATTGGTTGATGCTGGTCAAGCAAATTTTTAATGACAACTATTGTGAAAATGCAATATTCTTGTCAAGTCATTTATTTGCTATAGGCAATGCACTGGTTTGGTGCAATATTTCTATAAAACTTGGCATGCATGTTTATTGAAGGTGTGAACTGTTTCATCTGATGTGTGCAGTGTGCTTATAATAGGGCAACCAAATGATAAATCAAGTACTAGGTGGTCTTTAGTTCCAATCCCCTGTCATTTGGGGCCAGCCACTCTAGTTTTCTTTTGTATCTACCTTGAACTAGACCTATCCTTGATCGTTCTGTGCGAGGAGTCTAATCTTACATTAATTAACCAGTCTCACCAACTCTTTCCCAGTTAATGCTTCAAGTTCTCTACCCCAAAACTTTCGAAAGTATGATACCTTTCTGTTGTTTATGCTGATGCCTAAAATAGTCCCAACTAATCCGATGATTGTATAAGTGAAGGTTTCAAGTCCAGTTATGATCCCTGGGCACCAACCTCTGGACTAGGATCATTACATTGATTGTCATGCCTCAACCTATTAATTTCTATCTAATTTCTTTTCCTTCTGATTCATCTAGTCCTCTGTAAGTTTCTTGGTCACTTCTGTTGGTAAAGTCAAATGCCCTTGACTGTTGATCTAGACATCAGATGGAAAGGTATCTTACTGTCTTGACAAATTGTCATCTGATTTTGAAGATTTTTATCGCTAATATTGATAGAAATTTTTTCTCTGGGCTCTGAATGTCGATTTATAGACTTGGTTTAGGAAAGGCTAATAGTTAATCTATTAACACACCCTAAACTAGAATACTTTGCAATAATGCCCGTCCTTGTTTTCCTTAAACCCTTAGGGTGAGTTTGTACTCTAGAAAGTCAGGGGGCTGGGTCAGATATATGCAAGTGAGCAATTCTGATATACTACTCTACATATTAGTGAAGAGGATAAGGTCTGGATTGAAAAAACCACATACCAATACGTAATTGCGTTGCCAAAATCAAAGACTGACGTTTTCAGTGACAATGCTAATAATATATAAATCAACATGTCACATAGTCTCTGTATGAATAGCAAAATTGAGATGTTGTTTCCAACATGATTGGCGCAAACTTAGCATCTTAGACATTTTCATTGATTAAAAAAGGATAGAACCTTTTGTTGGGCGTAGAACAGAAAGAACAGAGCTCGACTAACACCTACAATTGTTAAACATTGCAGAGCAATGAGGCAGAGGCACTTACAAAGAATGCTTCATCAGTTTCAATAGACTATCTTTGTTGTGTTTGTTTGAGTTTAGAATGGGAAAGTGGAAAGGAGGTGATTTTAAGTCTGGTTTAAGATTCTATTTGTCAGGCCTCCAGCAGAAGGTTGATGGAATGAACTGGACTTACTATTTTATATGTTTAAAGTATTCTACAGTGACATGAAATAAAAACAAGGATGATTGGACAAAATGACTGAAATCCAAAACAAAGTTCTTGAGAGGGATTGTTATGTGCTTTCTGTAGGACCTACTTAAATTTTGTTGAAAATACCCTGAACTTCTTCTGTTGATTGTTCTGTTAATCTATCTCTTGCAGTTTATTTTTGATGCTGCTGCAAGATTTTGTGTTGAGATTGCAACTCAACGCCATGGCTGTTGTGTACTACAAAAATGCATTGCACATGCCAGAGGGAGACATCGAGATAAGCTGATCAATGAAATTGCCAGGAATGGGCTTCTCCTTTCCCAAGATCCTTATGGGTAATCATTTACAAGCGTCTTTGAACTTTCTTAATTTCTTGTCTTTGCTAGCCGTAAACTCATTAATATGATGTGGTAATCCGAACTAGCTAGAGTGATGTTTATTTTGTTTCTTGAGGAGTCAAAAGTTTTTCCCACTTGCAATTTGTTTGATCCACTTCAGATGCAAACATAAGGCTGATCACTTATATATTTATATTTCATGCTTACAAGGACACAACTGCTAAAGTTGATAAGAATCGACATATTATGCTACAAAACTATTGTGTTGCTTTCTTTTTTCTGTCTTTCCAAGCCAAATATTCAATTTGTTATTTTACAGTTCACTATTTTATTTGGCTTTCTGACTGAAGCAGGGTTTTTATTTTTGTTCCATTTGTGATACACAGGAATTATGTTATTCAATATGTCATGGAGCTAAAGATCCCATCTGCAATGGCCAAACTGATTAATCAATTAAAAGGACACTTTGTACGCCTCTCAACACAGAAATGTAGTAGTCACGTGGTTGAAAAATGCCTCAAGTATTTTGAAGAAAGCCGACCAAAAATCATCCATGAATTGCTCTCAGTTCCTTGCTTTGAACAGTTGTTGCAAGACCCTTATGCTAACTATGTCGTTCAATCTGCTCTTACAGTTACCAAGGTTTAGGAACCAACATCTCTCCAAGTGATTTATAATGGACTCTCTCTCTCTCTCTCACACACACACACACACACACACACACACACACACACACACACACACACGCTTATGTCCTAATATTTTTGCTTCATTGGCAGGGCCCTCTTCGTGCTTCTCTGGTTGAAGCAGTTAAGCCTCATACAATCTTACGAACCAGCCCATACTGCAAGAGGATTTTCTCACGGGAGCTCCTGAAGAAGTGATGTGTTTTAGCCTAAGTGTTGTTGTTCTCTATGTTGATTAGTAATAACTGCTCTCTTTTGGGCATCTAGCTAAGATATGAGATGTTTGTCTAAATTCCTTGCTGGTCCTCAGATGAAGTGTGCATTTTTGGATGGCATTAAGAAGTCTGAAGGAGTTCGACCAGAGTTTTGCTTCCAGTTTCTTATGATGCAGTTGCTTCTTGTAATACTCTGTTGTTTTGTGTCTTTATCTGAACTTGATGTATGATATTCCACAGTCAGAATAGTGGATTTCTGATTCAATGTTGTGTAAATGTGATGCAGCATTTATTTCTTGAGGCTGAGATAGTTCAATGGCCAACCATCTCTTTTTTGTTATACATAGCGCTGTTGGTAGCATGTGACAGGTCTTGTAAGACGTACGTTGTACACACCGGCTTTACACAGGAATATTTTTCCTTTAAGAAACTCTTCTCCAGACGCACTAGATACCCACAGAAAGTGAAGCAAGAGATGAAATTTCAGAGCACATCATAATGAATACGACGAGAGTTTGGTGTTATGAACAAGAATGTATAACTTGCATTGCAAGTAAGATATATTGCCCTTCACACTTGCCTTTAATTTCAAGTATGTAAATGGCTTGCAATTATTTAAAAAAAATTCCAATGACTTACTGATGGATCGCTATCAAAGAATGCAGAAGCCAACCAGGGGCTGCTGTCTAATATAGTAGAAAGTTGTGAAAACTCTCAACTCTAACTTCAAGTTTACTGAAGGCAACTATTTATTTCATAATATGAAGACGTTATATCAGATTGCCGCAAATAGTTTTATTCGAACAGACATAAAAAAGCAAACATAGTCAGGAAACCACCACAAAGAGTACAACTCTTAGACTAGAACAGCTCAAGCATCCTCATGTCCAACCAGGGCCAGAAGCATTTTTTCATAATCTCCAGTAGTGTCTTTTTTAATGGCCTGGTCCAGAGTGACACTATTTCTTTTGTGGTACTGTTCCTTTATAAGCTTCATGTCAACCTCAGCTCTTGTAGTGACAACTCTACTGAGAGCTCCTTCATCTGTTCCTCGTTTGTTGATTGCCAGACGAAGAGACTTCTCAAAATACTTCTCAGGGCGGACCAAGCACTTAATTGTGGCCCTTAGTATTGCAAGGTACTCATCCTTGGGGTCAGCTTTCAAATCCTGTGAATAAAAACACTCATCAAATCCAATCCTCCGTGGATACCTAGCAAAAAAATGTTTATGCAAAGCTCACTTGTGTACCTTATTTATGTCATTCCCAAATTCATTTTTGTAGTGATTGAGAGTTGCATTGATCTGTGCTTTGCTCCGTGTGGCCAAAATCCTGATGATATCCTCATCATTGTAGGCCTTGTCTGAGATCTTCTCATGGAGTAGCTTAGCCTCTGATTTTGCCAGTGTCAGGTTCACCTCATCTCCCTCATATCTATATGAGCTAACAAGAGGGGCCAAAAGCTGGGGGGGAGCAAAGTTAGATAGTAATTCTCTTTTTTGGTACAAATACAGTGAAATTCTCAAATGAGATAAAACTTGATATGGTAAGTTCATACTAAAATTTACGTTGGCCAACAAAAATAAACTTTTTAACATTGACATTTTGGAAATAAAAAAAAAGAAACTAAAGGCATATCAATGGATAAATTTAGTCAATTCTTTGCTAGGAAGTTTAGTTATTGCTCTTGGTTGGGGCTGGGAGAATTCTCTTAGAAAATAATATCTCTTCTAGGCTGAAAGAACTTATACTCTAGCAGCTGTACCTTGCGAAAGTCCCCGGTTGTGTGATGTGCAACATCCTCTTCGAGGGACTTCTTATAGCGAGAGTGATAAGCCTGCCTTGCCATGAGTAGTTCATGTGAAGACCTACTGCAGGCTATTTCAGCAAGAACCTGATTGCTTTTAGTCCACTTCTTTGTTGCTTCATTGGCCAAAAATGCATCGCGTTCAGCTGGATCAAGTGTCCAAAGCAGTATACTCCTCTGGTTAAGAGAAATTCAGAAACCCAAATATGTCAGCCCTTTCAACGATGCGCTTGCTTCCTCCCAAAAGTTAATCAGCCAAACATTAAACTTGTGAAAACTAGTATCATGGATTCTTATCCAATCATGAAAAAAGATAGCTGAAAACAATGAGCTAAATCTCTGCCTTGTCTTGGCAAAAATCAATCATGGTAACAATTTATGTAAAACATGCAGTCAAATTATCTCAACTAATGCAAAAACTAGAGTGCATTCTTAATTTGACCTCAAAATCACTTGTAAGTTCTTTTTCCAGCTCCTTGAGGAGATCTTCTCCATAAGCTTCAGCATAAGTTTGTCGGATCACCTTTCTTTGAGCGGCATTTCTATGCCCCAAGATGGATATGATCAAGTCCTCATTGGTTCCCCATCCTGCAATTGTATTGATAAAAATTCAAGATTACATGAAACCAAACACCCCAATCATGAAAAGTCACATAAAAGAAAGAAAGAAGATAAACTCTGGTCTAAACTATTTTAGCTGTTTTCTATAATTATTTATTCATGTCAAAATACCATTTTCATGTCAAATCAGGTCCTTTACAAACCTTCTATAAATCCATACGTACTGATCATTGTTTTTTTCTTTTTAGATAAATTATCCCAAATGCATTTGCATTATTTTCTTCTGGTACAAACAGAGCTTTGGTGCAGAGTGAAGGCATCACCGTTTTACAAAAGTAAGCAATCACATTCATTTACGTTGTATCTAACACTAACAATCGGATCGGTGAAATGAGATCGATCAATCATCAATCATAAAGCCAATTACAAAATATGGGGTGGTTTAGGATGAGAACAAGAAATGATGCGAGGGAGTAAAAGATCAGAAAAATAATAAAGAAGGAACCTTTGAAGGCCTTTTTGAGCTGCTCACAGTCTTCGGATGCAGGAGGAATTTGTTGAGGAACTCTAAGCGTCGACATCGTCTCTCTCTCTCTCTCTCTCTCTCTCTCTGTGTATGTGTGTAAGAAAATTGAAAACGAAAATGGCTCTGGTCTATGAACCTCTGTTTCTATATTATATATATATGGTGTTTGGTAGCTATCCATATATAGTAATATAGTATGGCCCTTGCAATTATCGCCACGTCAAATACTATATTTGTTCCTGTTATATTGGTCTTGGTCATTTAATTTTCACAATTGAATTGTTTATTAATGATTTTGGGGTGGTTTACAATTTCAAATTCTCGTCGGTATTTGCTGCTACACAGTATATAAAATTACTAAACAAAACCCTTGTCTTATTTCATTTTGTTTTTCCTCACAAGGATAAACAAACTATAAAACCTCCTAGATAAAGTATACATAGAGCCATAGCATAGCGCACACGTGCATGAAATAAATTACAAGAAGGAAACATCTATGGAGAATCCTTCTAAACAGAAGACACAGGAAAAGTGAAATGTGCATAAAAAAGAAGCACATTCAAATCAGGGAGCCAAATGATCAGGAGCAAGCAATTCACCACATGTCATCATATGCACTGTCTTCGACAAATGCAGTATCTGAGTTGAGAGGAAATGAGAAACTTGTTTCATTGTTGGACGAGAATTTGGGCTGGAATTCAAGCATGAAAATGCTATCTTCAAAAGAAAGACCACTTCGCTTGCAAGTTGATGCGTAGGAGGGGAAATGCGTTGGTCCAAAACATCCACAATTGTTATTTGATGGGCTGGTAATGCAGATGATGATGATGAGGAGGAGGAGGAGGAGGAGGATGAAGAGACTGATGAGAAAGATGAGAAAAGATCTCCTGGATGCTTTCCCATAATGATTTCCAATGTAACCACACCAAAGCTATAAACATCGCAGTTCTCATTCACTTCCATTGTGTAAGCAAGCTCTGCTAAGAGAAAACCTCAGAGAAGTGGCATTATTAGTTAATAGACATAACTATTCAATGGAATTTTAACGAAACTGTATCATGCATAAATTGACTTATTGGTTTAGAGCTTAAGACCAAAGAGACCACCTCCCCTGCTTCTTGTTTTGTGGGTAGGGAGATGCGTTGGTCCAGAACTTCCGAAATTGGCATTTCAGGGGCAGGTGATGCAGATGAGGACGATGATGACGCCCCTGATGATAAAGATGAGAAAACATCTCCTGGATGGCTTCCCATAATTATTTCCAGTGTGACAACTCCAAAGATATAAACATCGCACTTCTCGTTCACTTCCATTGTATATGCAAGCTCTGCCCAGAAAAAGCACACAGAAGAAATTGTATCATGCATCAATTGTACACACGTATAATAAGAGACTGAGATTGAAGTGTTCAAAACATTGCTTCTTAGAAAAAGGACAGTGAGGAAATCACAATTTCCCAATCAAATTAATAATTCATTGAAGCACACAACCTACAAAATCAAGGAAATTTGGTTCTTTTTTAGAACTAAAAAAGATAGCTTAATAGAAGCTGGACAGTGAAGAAGAAAAAGAATTAAAAGATGGATGTTGAAAAAGAAAAAGAATTAAATAAGAAAAGTTTCCATCATCATTCACATAAAAAATATCTAATAGTTATATATTCGAAATCAAAGAAGTGAAAATGTGTTTATGTTAACCATTCCTAATGATGAAAATGAAGCATTGGTTTAAAAGCAAAAGCTTAAAAAGTGCTAAATACAGAGAACATGGAATCACAATATTACCTGGTGCCATGTAGCCATATGTGCCTGTAGCGGCAACCCAATTAGTTGAGTCTGGATTTAAATACTTAGCAGTGCCAAAGTCTGAAACATAGGCCTCATATTCATAATCCAACAAAATGTTCTTGCTTGAGATGTCACGATGTACAATCGGTGGCAAGCAATCATGGTGCATGTAAGACAAGGCATGAGCTAAGCCTTTAACAATATTCACCCTTTTACTCCACCCAACTCTTTAGCTTCTTCTTCTTTGCTCAACATTGCGGCGAAGCTACCTCTTTCAAGATACTCATACACCAAAACGAGTGTCGTTTATGTGCGCAAAAACCATAGAGCTTCACAATATTCCGATGTCTTATCTCAGTGAGTGCCCTTACTTCATTCAAGAACTCCTTCTGAAATTCTATCTCGCCATCCCATAGCAGATGGAGTTTCTTCACAGCCACTACGTCTCCAGATGACAAATTCACTCTATAGACGCTTCCGTGTCCTCCCTTCCCAATGCAGTATGTGGAATCAAAATCTTCTGTTTCCCTTATGATTTCCTCATACATTGATTTTCCATCCAAATTTAAAACCGAAAAGGAAATTTCTCCATGCATGTGGTTTTGTTTAGTATCTTGATGCTTCTTCTTTCTTTGCACTATTACAAAGACAATTGTAAAGAGAGCATATAGAAGTACAAATACCGCTAGAAGAGATAATATTAACTTGTGGTCCTTTTTTGAGCTATGTGCATTGCAAGGTGGCAGTAGAGCTCCAACTTTGTCACACAATCCTTTGTTCCCTTTCAATCTTTCTAGCGGAGCTTCTTGAAATGCACTGATGTTGGGAAGGGAACCTTCGAAGTGATTGTAAGATATGTCAACGTACGACAAGCTGTACATCTCTTCGAAACTTGAAGGTATGGAACCTGAAAGATTGTTGTGGGAAAGATTGAGCGTCACCAAACTCCGCATACTACCCATTTCTGATGGTATCTTACCTTCAAGTGAGTTATAACTTAAATCCAGGACATTCAATTGAACTAAATTCCCTAACTGAAGTGGAATTGCTTTAGATAACTTGTTGTTGCTCAAATTCAAATGGTATAATTTGAGCGAGTCACCTAGAATGCTGGGAATTGAGTCATTGAATTTATTTGTTGACAAGTCAAGATAATCAAGATCAATCAATGATCCGAATTCAGAGGGTATACGACTCGAAAGTTGATTTCCATTCAACATCAACCTCACCAAAGAAGTCAGTCTCCCGAATCCCATTGGAATCAACCCAACTAAATAATTCGAAGAGAGATCTAGCTCATGAATTTGGGTTGCATTGCCTATCTTAGGTGGGATGCTCCCAGTAAGGTTGTTTCTCGCAAGTCGTAGGGTTGTCAACTTTGGGCATTTTTGCTAATTGTGTGAGATTTCTCCATACAAGTTGTTATGGCTTACATCTATGAAAAGAAGATTATGATAAATGCCAATGTTTTCAGATATATTGCTTGTCAATTGGTTCTGTTCAACACGGAGTCTGACTAAGGTCGTGCAATTTTTCAAGCTTTTGGGGATTAGACCAGTCAAATTGTTTTTGCTTGCTGTTAAGTTTGTGAGTTTTCCACCTTGGTAAATATTTTGGGGTAGATAACCAGACAATTGGTTTGTATCCAAAGCCAGGGTAGTCAAATTCTTGAGATTCTCTAACTGTTGGGGAATGGAGCCAGAAAGTTGGTTATCGCGTAGGAGTAAGATCTCCAAGTTGCTCAAGTTAGCAAATGAGGTTGGAATTGATCCATTGAGTTGATTGCTGCTCAATCCTAAGATCATAAGATATTTCAAGTTCCCTATCTCCTTGGGAATCAAACCAGAAAGTTGATTTGAAGGCAAGTACAAAGCGTTTAGGTTTATTAAGTTACTAATATTTGGAGGGATGAGACCACTTAAATTGTTATAAGACAATGCTAGATTTACAAGAGATTTCAAGTTCCCTATCTCCTTGGGAATCAAACCAGAAAGTTTATTACCATAGAGATAGAGATGGGTAAGGCTTGTTAGATAGCCTAGTGATCTTGGAATTGAACTGTTGAGTTGATTCATATTCAAATAAAGCTTGCATGTTGCAAGGCAATGTGCCTAGGCACGAGGGTGTCGAAGGCAAAAGGGATGCCAAAGGCATAAAGCTTGTATGTTATAAGGCAATGTGCCTAGGCATGAGGGTGCCAAAGGCGAAGGGATGCCGAAGGCATAAAGCTTGCATGTCGCAAGGCGATATGCCTCGGCACGGGGGTGTCGAAGGCCACATAAAGCTTGCATGTTGCAGGGCAATAGGCTTATGCACGGGGGTGCTGAAGGCAAAGGGGATGCCAAAGGCATAAAACTTGCATGTTGCAAGGCAATATGCCTAGGCACGAGGGTGCCGAAGGTATAAAACTTGCATGTCAGCAAGAGAAGGTGCCGAAGGGCACATGGTGCCAAAGGCAAAGGGGGTTGCCAAAAGCACAAGGGCGCTGAAGGGAAAAATGCAAGTATGCATTTTTTATTATTATTTAGGAAAGAATAATAATAATATCCTCTTTTTTTTGCTCTTTTTTTTGTGGAAGCACCTTGAACCTCTGGAGCCGCTTGCGAGCCTCCATCTCTTTGGCACGAGCCTTGCCGTTCGACAAGGAGGCCAGGATAGGCTTAGGCTAGGCTTGAGCTTCTTGGGCTTCATAAAGGCGTGGGCATGGGCTGCGGTAATGCTTCAGCAAGGGTTGGTGCATAGGTTGGTAAGGCTTCAACTGGTGCATGGGCTGTGGTAAGGCTTCAGCAAGGGCTGGTGCATGGGCTTTTGGAAGAAGGGTTTTTGGTAAGGGCTTCAGCAAGGTCGTGCGTCGTATATCTTTAGTAACTAAGCATCAGTCTCCGCAGCTTTTCGGCAAGGGTGTTTGGGAAAGAGAGTTTGTGAGCACACTCAATTCTGGTATGGCAGCACAAATTATTCTCGAGCCCAATGGTGTGGCAACACAAGGGAACCTTGGTTTGCTTCTCATATATTTTTTATCTTCTGAACCATGCGGCTTGCGTCCACCTTTTATTGCAAAAGCTGAAATGAGTTGGTGGGAGCTTTCTTCAAGGTGACCAAACGGTAGGGTGCTTTTGCTAATATATGTCTTTGGTGTGTTGGTGTTTTGAATCCATTTAAATTTTTGTGCTGCCGCAAATGTTTTTGCAGTTTGATGGAGAGTGATGCCTGAGATTAAGGCAGAGGTGTTGATTGGTAATTTTGAGCTGCAGTGGCGATGAGCCCACTCTTTTTGGGTGCCTTGATAAATTTGGTGGCTCGTGTAGGCTGAAAGAAGACAGGGAAGCAGTAAGAATATCTACTGAATGGTAGTCATGCAGTATTGCCTTTGTCCCATGAGGCTTCTTGTTTATGGCAGCAATTCAAAAGATGCGGTATCCATTTCCAACATGAAAGGTTCGGCAATGTAGAGATGGAGGAGGTTCCAACGCCTCAGCTTGCTACATGAAATGAAGGGGCCATGTAATTGCAGATGGGTTGTCGTTTGGCTTGAGAGATTATATGTGCCTTAGCAAGCTATGCCCAAGTGGGTGTCTTGAGCAATTTTCATATTTGTCTTCCTTTTTTGTTTTTTCGACTAGGTGTCGTTCGACGATTTGCAGTTTGGTTCGAGCTATAGAGGTCGAGAAAAGGTAGTTGCTGATCGGTGGTTTAATGACTCAAGAACCCCTTGCCAAAATTCACGCCCAAACATAGCCGCCACGGAGCCCCTGCTGAATGGCAGGAGGCGTGAAGAAGATATTTAGGGGACTCCTGTAAGTTTGGCAAAGGATGGCTACCGACTGACAGCTTTGGAGCATGGGGTCCTTGCGGTGGTCTCGGCAAGGATGGTCTCTCCGATACTTCGATGCTTTGAGGAGAAATTTCTCTTAGAACTTTCTGGAGCAAATGGAGAATTGGCAGCAAGCAAGGTTACTGCCCACTGCTTTGTGAATTTTTTGAATCTGGAGCATATGGTTCCCTTTTGGTTTGGCCAATCGATCTGTTTGGGGGATACTATAATCGCTCCTTTGGAGTTTTCCATCCCGTGCTTTTGAACTTGCTCCATGGTTTATGTCAGCTACTTGAATAATATATGGAATCATTGAATTGCGTGCTTATAAATATATTAAAATATAAGATAAGCAAATGTGTTTTATCTTTTGGAAATAATAGACATGACTTTTCTTCATCCCAAGAGTAATGAGTTCTTCCAATATTAAATAATTTGTAAAAATAATGAATATGCCACATATATGATAGAGACTTCGGCAAGAGTGGTGTCTTCGGCATCTTGGTGCCTTGTGACTCAAAGTTGCCTCACTACGGGTATTGCCGAATGACAATTAAGTGATATTGATTATAAGGGTGTCGAAAGGCATTGAAGAAGGTAGAATCGACAAAGGCTTCTTATTTCGATTCCCACAGACAGAGCCAAACTATTGATGCTCTTTTTGGGAGGGTCAACTTAGATAGAGGCGGAATGGTGGATGATGGGTGAAGGTGAACACCTTCAGCATGTGTGTGAAGTTTAGGCAAGCGATAAATATACAGAAGACGAGATATACGTGGTTCACCCTTAATTATGATAATGTTTGTTCACATTTGTACAAGGGGATTGTTTGTACAAAAATCCCCAGGAGAATATTCGGTTGCAAAGATCCCTCTTCCTTCTTCGCCTCGTCTTTCTCCCTGCAAAATGGAATAAATGAGAGGGCCACACCCGAGGGGTGTTGGCCAAAGGCCCTCCGATGCCTAAATTAGTTCAAGAGTTTATGAGTAAAACACTAACTAATTAGGGTACGGAGATGTGTTTAAGGTGTAATCCGGGCGGCCGGAGCCTTATGTAAAAAAGAGAGAGAAACGAGGTAACTAGGGTTTGAGAGGAATTTTTTGCAGAGTTTCAGTAGGGATTTCAGACGTACCTCAACCCTTATGTGTGGCTATCCTTTTATAGTTGTTTTAAAGGCTAGGGTTTCAGAGGAATAATTCCGTAGATGGAAGGGAATTATTCCTCCCCTTTATGGAATTGATTTGATTAATTAGGGATTTGATTTATTAGGGTAAATCAAATCCCTAATTGTGGTAGGTATCAAATCAAATCCCTTTTTAATTAGGTAACTCCCCATTTAATTGAGAATCGGGGTAGGTATGGAATCAATTATCAACCTAATTAGGTAATCTTCAATTTAATTGGGTAACCTCCAATTAAATTGAGTAACTCCCAATTAGGTTAATCAATTCCCAATTAGGTCAAATAATCCCCAAATGGAATGAATTATTTGACCTAGGGTTTCGATTTAATTTGGTTACCACAAATGCCCCCCAGCTTTTGCATGGCGCGTGGTGGCATGTAGGAGATGTGAATTATCCGCTGGGTTGTCCAGCTGCAACTGGGCTTCCTTCGCGGACCTGGGCTCCTGAGTAGAGGAGGTGCTTGACTTGCCAATTTTATGAACTCCCAAGTTGGAAAGAGTTTGTGATTCCTTGTAGGTCAAGGAATTTTTGCTCCTTATAAATGTAGGGCTCCTCCAATTTATCCTTCACATTGAAAATCCATCCCTTCAACTTCATTAGTGAGAGAGAGAGCTTCAGCGAATTATTCCAGCTTGCTTGAGACTTTGTCTTTGCTGCACATCAAGGTAATTAGCCTGGAAGAATTTCTTTTTTGTCTCTGACTTTTGGCAGCAAGGAGGTGGTCCAGCATGAGCTTGCCAATTCGTGGGTCTGTGAAAAAAAACTGGAATGGAGCTGTGCTTGCGTGTGCTGGGCTTTAAGAGAGAGCATGGAGGAGCCAAGCCCAAGGCAGGGGGATGGAGGCGCTGGGCTTCGGAGCTGAGGCAGGAAGGCAGGCGCTGGGCCTTGCTGTGGGCTTGCGCTGCGCAAGCAGGCTGCGCGTGCTGACGTGGAGCGAGGGGCGCTGGGCTGCTCGACGTGGGCCTGCGCCAGGCAGGCAGGCCTTGTGCGCAAGGCTGGAGGCGTGTCGGGCTTGGACCTGGGCCGGATTCGAGCTGGCGAGATGGGCTCGAGCTGGAGGGTGCGCTGGGCTGCTCGAGCTGGGCCATGCGCGCTGGGCTGGAGGCGCTGACGGGCTGCTCATGCTGGGCTGCTTCAATTTTTTTTTCTTTTTCCTTTTTTTGTTTGCTGCCAGTTTTTTTTTTTTACTTGCAGATTTTTTTCTTTCTTGTATTCTAAATTGTAGAATTTTTCTTTTTGCAGCTGCTAGTTGATCAACCATGTCTTCCGGAGACGGTAGCAAGGCTCCAAGCTCTCAGGCACCTTTATATTTGTGGGGAGGCTCCTTAGTGCCTAGCAAGAAGTTCGTGGCCAACCTGCACCGCGTGACAACCGACACTCAATTCCAGAGGTGGCGGGCTGCCTTCACGTCTGCCATTCCAGATGACGTGCAAGTCAAGCTGCTGAAGTCTCGGACTGATAGCGAGCCTTTGGTAGATGCGAATGATCCTAGTGCTAGGGTCATTACCTTCCGTCCTTTTTACTTCTCATTGGGCTTCAAATTCCCGCTGTCGAAGCTCTTCAAGGAAGTATTCTGCGCCATGGAGTGTGCCCCGAGCCAGTGTACTCCCAATGTTTACCGGGCGATCATGTGCTTCGAGAATCTGAGCCGCTTCTTCATGTTGGAGCTGACCGTGCGTGAGTTCTTTTATTTTTTCGAGGTGAGGCACTTCGAGCAGTATGCCCAAGTTCGCACCTACAAGACCAAGCTGTTCAACAGTCTTAGTCAAGGAGATCACGCTTGGCATAACGACGTGTTGGAGGTTAGCGGACGATGGGAGGGTGACGTTGGTGACGGCCCACTTGTTCCCATCACTTATTGCCGTGGTATGTCCTTTGCGACTTTTGATCTGCTCCTTTTTATTTGAATTTCTTTAAGTGTGGCTAACTAACTTATGTCTTCTGCTTATAGTGAGTGATATCAGCAAGCAATTGGAGCTTGGACCAGACATGGCTAAGGTCCGTCGTGCTTTGAACATCCCTCAAAAGTTTCGCGAGTGGCGCTGGCTGTTGAGCGAGTACCGAGAGGTAGATGGTGGTCTGCCCCCTGCCGAGGATGTCGAAAGGTGGAAGCAGAATGGTCCTGACCCTGATGATCTGCCTGCAGGACAGGAAGGGTGTTCTGCTGAATCTTCACCAAAGAGAAAGGCTACTGCCAAATCTTCCAGAGGTGAAGCTACTTCTTCGCACGCCAAGAATGGGTCTCCATCGAGGAAGAAGCCAAGGCTCCCTTCTGCTGAGAAGACTCAAGTGGGGTCTGCTCCGTCATCATCTGCCAGGGTCAAGCATCTTGTGGGTGCAGATAGCACGAAGGTTGGTGGTATGCGCGGTGCCTGGGGTGTTCTGCCTGAGCCTCCTGCCGACACGCTCGAAAACCATGACATGCTTCGTGAGATAGCTCGTGCCCGGCCTAGTTCTGCTGAGCGTCAAAGAGATGTAGACATTCCTCCTCGAAGTTCGAGTCGTCTGCATCGGTCGAAAGATGGAGATCGAAGTGAGAGGTCTGCTCATGATCCAGTTGCTGAACCGTGGGCAGTCAAGCGTGGAGTTGATTCAGTATCATTGACTCCTTTGGAGATGAAGTTGGCGGAGGCTAAGAAGATGAGAGAGTCATCTGCTCGGGCTAAGGGTTCTTCTTCAGCGACGACGGTTGGTCCCAAGGTGGACAAGTCTAGCCCTGCAGGGGATGCATGCGTGTCTGATCTGCTCAAGACGAACTTCCTATCAAACCCATCCTCATGTGCTGAGCTAGTTGATCACATCCGTCAGGCCGGCGATCTTGGCACTTTCTCGAGCCTCTCCTTGGAAAAACAAAGGGAAGCGACATTTCATCTGATTCAAAAGGGATTGGTTTTTGCTGCTGAGACTATCCGGAACTCATCTGCTGTTGCCCCCTCTTCTGCTCAGCTTAGCGAGCTGGAGAAGAAGAATGTTGAATTGGCCAGCCAACTTTCCACCGAGCAGGCCCGTTATGAGAAGAAGACACATGATTTGAGGGCAATGATATCTGAGCTGAAAAGCTCCCTTACTGAGAAGGATTCTGAGCTCAACTCTCTTGCCGCTGATTTAGTTAGTCGCAAAGATGCCTTCTTTAGTCTTGAGCGTAAGAATGCTGACATCTCCCTTAGCTATGACAAGCTCCTGGCTAAATTTCATGCATACCACAAGTCCGCAGAAAAATCCAAATCTGAAGCCATCATAGATGAGTACAAGTTGGGCTACCTGCACTGTGCGGATGAGACCACTCCCTTATATGCGATTGACGACGTAGACATCGAGACACTTTGCCCTGATTCACCCCATGCGAAAGGAGGAACTGAAGAGCAGGAAGTTGAAGAGGATAGAGCAGAGGAGTACGCAGTAGATGAGATGATGGCAGATGTTACAGAGCAGGCAGATGAGGCTGCTGAAGGCGTAGCTGATCAGATGGACACCGAAGAGGCAGCAACTCATAGGTCTCCTGCTGGCGCCTCGGAGTAGATGAAGACTTCTTTGTTTCTTTTCAGCTTTTGTAGTTTGCTTTCTTGTTTAGAATAATTGGTTTTTTTTGACCATCTCCTTTTTGTTGAACTTGGCCGGTTGGTCATCTTGTTATGGAAATTTCAGTTGTTACTCTCAAATTTCAATTTGCATATCGACTTGTGAGCTGTTAAGTAACCAGCCTTTGTCTTGATTGCACTTCTCCTTTGGAGATTTATGAGTGACAGGATCCCCCTTAAGGGATTCCGAGCGTACTCTACATATCCCTTAGGATGGTCCCCTTTAGGAAGTTGGCGAAAGCCAGGGTCCCCCTTAAGGGACTCCGGGCGTGTTCTGCTCATCCCTTAGGATGGTTTCCCTTAGGAAGTTGGCGAGTGCCAGCGCCCCCCTTAAGAGGCTCCGGGCGTGTCCTGCACATCCCTTAGGATGGTTTCCCTTAGGAAGTTGGCGAAAGCCAGTGTCCCCCTTAAGGGACTCCGGGCGTGTTCTGCTCATCCCTTAGGATGGTTTCCCTTAGGAAGTTGGCGAGTGGCAGGGCCCCCCTTAAGAGGCTCCGGGCGTGTCCTGCACATCCCTTAGGAAGTTGGCGAAAGCCAGGGTCCCCCTTAAGGGACTCCGGGCGTGTTCTGCTCATCCCTTAGGATGCCTTGGTCGTCGCCCTGCGTCTCCCAAAGGACGCTGCTTATGGGCAACTGTGTGACTATCCTGCCTCCCTTAGGAAACGGATAGGAACCTGGATACTTCCCGCAGAAGGCATGGAGACCTCATTTTAAGAAATTCCTGGTGCACCCTGCGTCTCCCTTAGGACGCTTCTTACGGGCTGCGCTCCCGAAGGACGCTTTGGTAGTCACCCTGCGTCTCCCTTAGGACGCTGCTTATGGGCAACTGCGTGACTATCCTGCCCCCTTAAGGAACGGATAGGAACCTGGATACTTCCCGCAGAAGGCATGGAGACCTCCTTTTAAGAAATTCCTGGCGCACCCTGCGTCTCCCTTAGGACGCTTCTTACGGGCTGCGTCTCCCGAAGGACGCTTTGGTCGTCGCCCTGCGTCTCCTTTAGGACGCTGCTTATGGGCAACTGCGTGACTATCCTGCCTCCCTTAGGAAACAGATAGGAGCCTGGATACTTCCCTTAGGAAATTCCTGGCGGACCCTGCGTCTCCCTTAGGACGATTCTTACGGGCTGCGTCTCCCGAATGACGCTTTGGTCGTCGCCCTGCGTCTCCCTTAGGACGCTGTTTATGGGCAACTGTCGTGTAGGCAGATGAGACATTTTGGAATGAGAAACTGAACTTGTATTGATATTCATAAGATTACAGTCCTTTATTCGAAAATGTAAATAACTGAGTACAGAACTTAGAACTTCTAGCCGTCATGAGGAAGCATTATGGATAATACTTTCGGAGATGGTGAACATTCCATTGTCGTGGTATTTCCTTCCCATCCATGGTGTCCAATGTGTAGCTTCCTTTGCCCCCGGACCGGCTGATCACATAAGGGCCTTCCCAGTTGGGATTCATCTTTTTTGACCCTTGTCTTGGTGCGGTGATGAAAGCCTTTCTCAACACGAGGTCGCCTGGTTGAAACTGTTTGACCTTAGCTCTTTTGTCGTAGTAGGACTTCAACTGCTGCTGGTAGGAGGCAACTCGGATAATGGTCTTCTCACGTTCGCCCTCAAGTAGGTCAAGGTTGAGCCTCATCTGCTCGGAGTTTTGATCAACACCGCCCACCTCAAGGCTTATGGAGGGGACTGTGATGTGAGGAGGGATGATCGCTTCCGTCCCATAGGCGAGGGAGAATGGGGTTTCACCGGTCGACCTTCGCTTGGTGGTGCGATAAGCCCATAGTACTCTGGGCAGTTCATCCACCCATTTTCCTTCGGCGCCTTCTAGCCTTTTTTTCAAGCAGTCCAGTATGACTTTGTTGGATGCCTCGGCCTGCCCATTTCCTTGTGGATACCTCGGAGTGGACAGGTGTTGTTTGATATTGTATTTCGCAAAGAATGCGGTAATATGCTTGCCAATGAATTGTGAGCCATTGTCAGTGACCAGCGACTGCGGGCAGCCAAATGGGCAGATGATGTTTCTCCAGATGAATCGCTCCACATCGGCTTCTTTAGTAGAGGATAGAGCTTCGGCCTCGATCCATTTAGTAAAGTAATCGGTGGCGACGATCATCATCTCTTTCTTAGCAGGCGCCGGTGGCAAGGGACCCACTAAGTCGATGGCCCATTGCTTGAATGGCCATGGACTGTTTTGCGGATGGTAAACCTCGGCAGGCAGATTAGGGATCGGCTTGTATCGCTGGCAACGATCACACTCTTTGACATATTCAGCGGAGTCGTGGCGTATGGTAGGCCAGAAGTAGCCTATGTTTAGGGCCTTTTGGGCGAGTGATCTGCCCCCAGAGTGGTTGCCACACTCGCCGTCGTGAATTTTACAGAGGACCTCAAGTGTTTGAGGGTACTTTATGCAGGTAAAGTGAGGGCCGGAGTATGATCTGCGAATGAGCTTGTTGCCGTGCATGTAGTATCTCGCGGCCTTCTGCTGGACCTTCCTAGCTTCAGACTTCTCCGCGGGTAGGTTCCCATTCACTAAGTAGTCAATGATGGGGTCTTGCCAGCTGGGGTTCTCGTCAATTTGCATGGCGTAGATTGGCTCTACTTCTTCAATGCTTGGTCGACCAAGGTGTTCGACCGGGATGGAGCGTCTGAACTGGGTATCCAATGCTGACCCTAGGCTGGCTAGTGCGTCTGCATGCGCGTTCTCTGCTCGGGGTACTTGTTGGATGGTTGTTTGTGCCTAATAAATCTCGGCCGCTGCGGCCGAGGAGTACCCTTCCCGACCGCCGCTTTACCCATGAGCTCATAGAAACGGCCATGTTTCGACGCTCTCTGATTGTTGGCAACAAAGGAGAAAACACAAGGGCAAGGTTTTCTCGGCCGCTCGAGTGAGAGTCACGGGCCGAGGCCGAGGAACACACAGGGCACGGCCAAGGGAGATATTGACCAAATCATCACGTGGCTTCAGGGTCCCACGCCCCATTTAATGAAGTAACGCCTCTGTCCATCACAGCAAATCCACTAGGGCACGGAGCATTTAATGCACGAGGGCAGAAGGGAGTTGATTGAAAGCAGGATTTGGTAATCAGAGTGGTTAGGAACAAACATTCCATCAGATGTTCTTGCAATTGGCAGTCCCTTCACCAACCACTAAACCAGGGCATTTAATGCGTTCCCACGGCCAGAGACGCAGAGACCTCGATCAGAGCAGTGGCCGAGATTTACCGAGATTTATGGGGGTCACACCACCATGCTTCACAATCCCAAATGCTGAGCAGACCCAGCCATGCTTGCCCTGATTGGACTCCACCATGCAGGTCTTGTCAAGCCTCGATTGCCCCTCCCAGACTCCTGCTATATAAACCAAGCTCAAGACCACATGCAAGGGGTCCAACACCAAAAACCAAAAGCCTCCCACGGAGCAACTTATTTTTTCTGTCATGTACTTTCAATATCTTTACATGCTTTCTTAGGAGTAGTGATAGATTGTAAGAAACTTTCATTCATCAATATATCATACGACCCTTGATTTCTAAAGGCGCCGGAGCACCACCCTTGTTGTCGCCTCACTCACCCCATATATCATACGACCGTCGCTCTCCGAGCAACGCGCCGGAGCACCGCCCAAAACCCACCACCTACCACCAACGGCCTTGTAGTTCAGGCCGTGAACCTGACGGCCGAGACCAGTTCCTTTCTCGGCCACAATCGTTTGATAAGAAGTCCAGACCAAACAGGCGCAATATTCCAAACACCTTCTAAACCAAACACTCCACCGAACTCGACGCACGGTAGACCGTGCTGGCACGCCCGCGCACAATCCGCACCGCATTCCAAAAGTAGGACTCCGTGTTATACGCACGTCCCCTCGGCCCGGAGAACCAGGCCGAAGAGATTTGCGCAGGCAACAATGGTGAAGGTAGGAAAAGCCTTCAACAGCTCCTGAACTTTGTCAAGGTACATGATCATCCTTGGGTGCTTCGCCATGTATTCACCTGATGCTTGATTCGTGATTAGCTGGGAATCTGAGTAGATGGCTAGCTTCTTGATTGCGAGTTCCTTCGCCAAACGCAGGCCGGCGAGCAGTGCCTCGTATTCTGCCTCATTGTTCGAGGCCGGGAAGCCAAGCGTGATAGCTTGCTCCAACAAGGTTCCATCCGGGGTGATTATGACGACGCCCGCCCCAGCTCCATTTTGGTTTGACGCTCCGTCTACCCGCAATTGCCACATGTCTCTAGGTTGGCTAGGTTCAGCGGAGGTGTCGTCTGCTTTTGAACTTTCTTTCTTTTCACCGACCATCTTCTCTTCTTCAGCCGATGGGGTGAACTCCGCTACGAAGTCTGCTAAAGCCTGGGCTTTTATGGCAGCTTTTGGCCGGTATAGGAGGTCATATTGGCTTAGCTCTATAGCCCACTTCATGAGTCGCTGAGAAGCATCAGGGCTGTGAAGGATTGATCTCAAAGGGAAGTCGGTCATGACGATGACTCGATAAGCTTGGTAGTAGGGTCGTAGCTTTCTCGCGGAAACTACAAGAGCCAAAATGAGCTTCTCCAATTTTGGGTAGCGAGTCTCTGCATCGAGGAGAGCTTTAGACGTGTAGAATACCGGATGTTGGGCCCCCAGCTCTTCTCGGATGAGAGCTGAGCTGACAGCTGAGTTGGACACTGCCAGGTACACGAACAAGTCCTCATCAGGGACTGGCTTTGAAAGCAGGGGAGGTGAAGTGAGATAAGCCTTCAGACTCTGGAAAGCTACTTCGCACTCCTCATCCCATTTGTCTCTTTGTCCTTTCTTCAAAGCTTTGAAGAATAGTTTGCACTTGTCGGTTGATCTTGAGAGGAATCGGTTGAGGGCCGCTGCTCTGCCCGTCAGACTTTGTATTTCCTTAACTGTGGAAGGCGACTTCATCTCGAGAATAGCTTTGATTTGACGTGGGTGTGCCTCGATACCTCGTTGTGTGACTAGGTATCCCAAGAATCGGCCGGAGGATACACCAAACGTGCATTTACTTGGATTCAACTTCATGCGATACTGGCGGAGCAGGTTGAATGCGTCGGCGAGGTTTTTGAGGTGATCTGCACGTTTTGGGGCCTTGACCAGCATGTCGTCCACGTATACCTCCATAGTTTTGCCGATATGTTCCTTGAAGATTTTATTCACCAGCCTTTGGTAGGTTGCTCCGGCGTTCTTCAGCCCAAAAGGCATGACCTTGTAGCAGTAGGTTCCTCTCTCGATGATAAAAGAAGTTTTCGCCTTGTCATCCTCGTGCATCAAGATTTGGTTGTAGCCGGAGTAGGCGTCCATGAAGCTGAGTAGTTGATTGCCAGAAGTGGAATCCACTAGTTGGTCGATTCTCGGCAACGGGAAGTTGTCTTTTGGGCAGGCTTTGTTGAGGTCAGTGTAGTCGACGCAGACTCTCCACTTTCCCTTCTCTTGTTTTGCAACTAGAACAACGTTAGCGAGCCACTCCGAGTAGGAGACCTTTTCGATGAAGCCGGCAGCTAGGAGTTTATCAATCTCGGCTTCGATGATGGCGACCCGCTTGGGTGCGAAGTTGCGTCTCTTCTGCGCCACTGGCTTGTAGGCAGGGTTGACGTGGAGTCGGTGACATATGACGTTCGGGTCGATGCCAGGCATGTCTGACGGTGACCATGCGAACATATCTTTGTTGTTCTGGAGGAAGGTGGTAAGCTCCACCTTTTCGTCTGGGCTTAGGCGCGAGCCGATCCGCGCTGTTTTATCTGGCTGGTCAGGATCCAAGGGTATCAACTCGACGTCCTCCTCGGGTTTCCATCATTCTTCAGGAAAGATCCCTGGGCTGATTTCCATGGCTTGGTCCAACGCTTTGATTGCTATAAGAGAGCAAGATCCGGTTGTTCCACCTCCTTCAGGTCTGCCTGGCTCACAGGAAGGAATTGTGCTTGTTTGCTTTTCTTCAGCCCTTGGGCGGAGCATTTCCTCGCCATTGCCTGATCGCTGTTGATTTGGCCGATTCCGCCTCCAGGGATTGGGTACCGAATTTTCTGATGTGTGGCAGAGGTGATGATGTTGATCTTGCCTATCCATGGTCTGCCTAGAATTCCGTTGTAGGGTGAGACCTCATTAATGACCATGAATGTTTGCAAGCAGACTACAGGTGGGGAGTAGACATCGATGTCTATCGTGCCTACGGTAACCGTTGTTGCACCATTAAAGCCAGTCAGCGATCTAGCTGATTTGTTGATCTTTGCCTCCAAGCCTATCTGCTGGATAACAGCTAGCTGCAGGATATTGGCTACGCTGCCCTCGTCTACATGAATTCGGTCGACCATGGCCTGGGCGATTTGTATGCTGATGACAAGGGCATCGTTATGGGGCGTGTCGAGGCCGATCAGATCTTTCTTTCGGAAGCCGATTACAGGATCGTCTTCTGCTGGTGGAAGGTCAATCGTGACTTGGGAGATCATAGCGGCCTGTTTGATCTTCCTCTTCTTTTCCTTGCTGGTCAGCCCTGACTCCTTGGCGTCGGCTAGGATTGTGTTAATCCTTATGACCTTCTGGGGTGGTTCCTTAGCAGTGTCTCGATCTTCAATCCGCTGGATGGCCTGCTTCGCAACGAATTCCGTGCAATGGCCTTCTCTCACGAGTTCTTCAAGGTGTGCTTTCCAAGCGAAGCAGTTGTTTGTAGTGTGTCCGTGCGTCCCATGGAAGGCACAATATTTGCTAGTATCCCTCTTGTCCGGATCTCCTTTCAAGGGTGGCGGCCTTCTTACCCAAGGTTTGTTTTTCACTTGGGCTAAGATCTGATGTATGGGGATGGTGAACTTGGTGTAGTTCTCCTCTGCCTCGGCGTCCCCTTGTGGGTGTGACCTGCGCTTGTCCTTATTCTTGTTGCTAAATCCATCGCTTCTTTGGCCTGGCCGTCTAGTCGACTGGTCTTCCTGCTTTGTAGATTTCTTTGCGGCGATTCGATCGTCATCCCAGAGCGCGTAGCGTTCCGCGGTCGCGTAGACCTCTGCCAGAGTCTGGCTGGGAGTGATAGTTAGCTCGCGGTACAAGTCGTGTTCAGCCGGAAGACCTTTCTTGAAGGCAGATGATGCGATCCGGTCGTCACATCCTACGATGTTAGCCTTCTCTGCTTTGAATCTCTTGATGTAATCTCGAAGGGATTCATCGGACTTCTTGCGCAGGTTGTACATGTGGTCAGGGTTCTTCTTAATCGTCCGGTAAGAGGTGTACTCCTTGGTGAAGACGTAAGCCAACTCCTTGAAGCTGCTGATCGACCCAGACGGTAGGGTGTGGAACCAATCTTGGGCTGCTCCTCGCAAGGTCACTACAAATATCTTGCACATCAACGCGTCGTCGGCCTTGTGGAGGATCATGACACTTTTGAAGTGTTTTAGGTGGCTCTCGGGATCGGAGTCTCCTTTGAAGTATGTAAACGAAGGCGTGGAGAATCGCTTCGGGGGTGCAGCCTACTCGATCTTAGCAGTGAAAGGTGTGGAGTTTGCCTGGTCGATCTCCTTACGTAGTGCATCCTCGAGGTTCCCGCCAGCCTTCAAGTCTCGAAGTCGGTCATTCACAAGCTTCTCTACATCCTCCGCGCATATTGCTGGTCGGTCTCGTTGGCGATCTTCGCGATTCGGGCGACGTTGACTGACCTCCTCATTGGTATGTGAGGGTCGACCCTCTCGTCTGCGCTGCATAGGCGGAGTATTGGTCGACTGCGCCTGCGAGAGACTCTCTGTAGCTTGTCGACGAGGATCGACTCTTCGAGAGGGAGCAGCGGAACGCCTTTCCTCGTGGTCCTCATTGCGAGGGTTATCCAGCTGACCACCTTGGAGACCTAGCCTTTCGTGAATGTTCCTTTGTGAGTAGACAGCTGAGCGCCTTTCCTCTCGATCCTCGTTGCGATGGTCGTCTGGCTGACCTCCCTGGGGGCCTAGCCTTTGAAGTACATTTCCCTGCGGGCCCAAGCGGGCGTGGATTTCAAGTCGTGGGCCCAACCTTTCACGTACGTTGCTCTGAGTGTGGCTTGCAGATGCTTGTGACATGTTGTCAAGCTGATCACGTCGTTGTCCCTCTCCTTGTCTGTCCGTTCCCGCTCGACCTACTTGGTACCCGTTGAGCTGCTGATCGGCACGTTCATCCACCCTTCTCTCTTCGCCCGGTTGTCCAAGGCCAAGGTTTTGAACCAAATTTATTTGGTTGAGGAGCTGCCTCATCAGACTGGTTTGGTCGTCCATCCTCTGAGCTAGCTGGTCAACTCTCAGATTAAGATCTGCTTGACTTCGTGGATCGGGAGGAGAGAAGTGTGTGGAGCCCAATTGCACACGGGCTAGGGTTTCATTGGAGGTGTATGCAGGAGCGTGCGTTGAGCGTGGAGGCAATGGAGGGAATGTTGAAGTTGCTCCAAGACCGGGCCTAAGTCAGTGGTGGTAACGAGCCCACCTTGATGGGAGGTTCCACCATGCTCGGTGGCGGTGCCACGGAGGTTGCTAGATCCGGCAGCGGGTCCGGTAGGTGGCACGGTGGTGAGAGGTGGTGGTACCACCACGTCGATCGCAGGATCGTGGGTGGAGTGGCTTTGGGCCGTCGCGGATTTAGCCATCGCGGCGGTTTTGCCTCTCGTCTTCATGCTTCCAACCATGGTTGTTTGGAAGGCTTCGGTAGATTGGAAAATAGGAGGAACGGATTCCTTGAGCACGCGTTGAGTATAACTCGTGCTCTCAATGAAAGCACCAATTTGTTTGTACAAAAATCCCCAGGAGAATATTCGGTTGCAAAGATCCCTCTTCCTTCTTCGCCTCGTCTTTCTCCCTGCAAAATGGAATAAATGAGAGGGCCACACCAGGGGGGTGTTGGCCAAAGGCCCTCCGATGCCTAAATTAGTTCAAGAGTTTATGAGTAAAACACTAACTAATTAGGGTACGGAGATGTGTTTAAGGTGTAAACCGGACGGCCGGAGCCTTATGTAAAAGAGAGAGAGAGAGGAGGTAACTAGGGTTTGAGAGGAATTTTCTGCAGAGTTTCAGTAGGGATTTCAGACGTACCTCAACCCTTGTGTGTGACCATCCTTTTATAGTTGTCTTGGAGGCTAGGGTTTCAGAGGAATAATTCCGTAGATGGAAGGGAATTATTCCTCCCCTTTATGGAATTGATTTGATTAATTAGGGATTTGATTTATTAGGGTAAATCAAATCCCTAATTGTGGTAGGTATCAAATCAAATCCCTTTTTAATTAGGTAACTCCCCATTTAATTGAGAATCGGGGTAGGTATGGAATCAATTATCAACCTAATTAGGTAATCTTCAATTTAATTGGGTAACCCCCAATTAAATTGAGTAACTCCCAATTAGGTTAATCAATTCCCAATTAGGTCAAATAATCCCCAAATGGAATGAATTATTTGACCTAGGGTTTCGATTTAATTTGGTTACCACAGGGATTAGACCCAAAGATAAAGGGAAGAAGGCCCAAGGCCTAAAGTACAAAGCCCGATAGTCCAAGGCCCAAAGGTCAAGACCCAAAAGTCAAGACTCAAGACCCGAAGACAATGAGACCAGAAGATAGAGTCCACAAGAGCCAGTCCCCTTCTAAGGAAAGAGCAGTATTCTTTTATAGGTGATGGGGAGTCTCCATCTCTTGTAGTTTTCCGATGTGGGACTTGTGCAGCTTACTCTGGTGATGACACGTGTCCCTGGAGATTAGGTTCGGCAGTCAGAAGCTTCGGTAGGTGGCTGGCACTACTACAAAAAGTGAAAAAGACGACCAGAAAAAAATGACGGTCTAAGTGAAAACCGTCGTTGTTTTTTAAAAGACGACGAATCTATAAAACCACCGTGTAATACGGTGGTATTACAACGACGTACCTAATTTAAAAACCGACGTCTATTTGAAACAGGATTTTCGCATTGTAAAATCAAAGCCAACAAAGAACAGCATAAGATATGAATCGACCGACGTAGAAAGTAAAGACGACGATTTCAAAAAAAGCCGCCGTTTTTACGCAGAAAATAACACGACCAAGTTTTCGTATAAAGCGTTGTATATTTACAAATAAATCCACGGCGGTAAAATACAAAATATTGCCATGTTAAATTACTGTACAACGACGGCAAAGATAAATATATCGATGTCATTATCGTATAGTTCTACGACGGTATCTTTAAATCTCACCATGTTGGGTTTTTCATTTAACGACGTATTATAAAATTTAACGTCGTATTTATTCACTTTATACGTCATACCTTATATTTAAACCGTCATCTTAATAAGAATTTTTTTAAACAATTTATTTCTTTGATTTTGTTATCCTACGTCGGTAGATCTACTTAATGACAAGAATTGAAATAACCACGACGGTTTATATAGAAAACCGCCGACATAATCAGATTTTTCTCAGATCCCAAGGGTTACGAAATCTTACCAGATGGAACTCTGTTCCTTATCATAATCTTACCAGAAAGACAATATTTGTGTCTTTGTGACTGAAAGCTAAGAAAACATAACGCACATACACATTAACATCCAAAAAATTGCCTCTGAAATTTGACGACGGCAGCCTCAGATTTGCAATCAGAGAGACAATTTTTTGGAAGTTGATGATGTGTGTGCATTTGTGTAGTACACAAACGCATACACACATCAACATCCAAACAATTGCCTCCTAAAATTTCACGACGACAGCCACAGATACACAAACATACACACACACCAACATTCAAACAACCTGTGAAAAAGAAGTTGAAACCCTAATTGAATACTAAAACTGAAAGAACCCGTGAAAAAAAACTCTATTTATAATTAAAAAATCAAATCCACGTCGGTTATATTAAACCTAACGACGTTTAACAAAATGAATCCACATCGTTCAACAAATAAATTACGTCGTCTTAGTACACTTAAGACGACAAAAAAGACGACGGTAGGACAAAAAACAGTCGTTGTTTTTATATTCGTATTTGATTTAAATCTGTCATCCAAAAAAGAAACATTACAAATTCGGAAGTGTCTTCCTTCTTCAGGTGGCTGGTTGCTTCGGAAGTGTCTTCCTTCGGCATGTTGGAAGGTGATGACCTCTCAAAGCATGACACGTGGATGATCTAGCCTAGCTAGTTGCTCGGTTGGTCACGGTACCAACAAACCCTCTATTTGTCTTTCTGTGTATGGGAGATTTGTATTGTTACAAGAAATGTCATGCATGGTAGGCCTTAACTCTGGATTTTCATGTAAGCATGCAACTGCTAGCTTTAGGATGGTAACAACTTCATCCAAAATTTTACCAGTGGGATGCGCAAGGCGATCGTCCAACACATCCCCCAACATTTCGCCTCCCCAGATTGCAGATGACAACGCAGACCCCACTAGATTGCTAGGGTACTTTCCTTTAATCACTTCAAGAGCTAACGCCCCAAAACTATAGACGTCACATTTCTCTGTCACCTTCAATGTGTAAGCAAGCTCTGCCAAAAAGGGTAAACATAAGTTTTCTATTTTAGGAGAGAGATGCTCATATGAGAAGTTAAGAGAACAATGCATACAGGGGAAATGCTCTCAAGTCAGACAGTATGTGACATATTATGTTGCCAAGAATGTAAATCCAAACCATCTGATGAAAACAACACAAGATGTTGAATTGTACCTGGTGCTATGTATCCAATTGTGCCTACAACCGCAGTCCAGTTTGATGATTCATAATCTAGAATCTTAGCAGTTCCGAAGTCTGAAATGCGAGCCTCATATTCAGTGTCTAGCAAAATGTTCTTGCTGGATATGTCTCGATGAACAATTGGCAGAGAGACATCATGGTGCATATAGGATAAACCATGAGCCACACCTTTAATGATGTTCACCCTTTTAATCCAATCCAATTTCCTAGCTTCTTCATCATTGCACAAGATTGAAAACAAACTACCCCTTTCAAGGTACTCGTAAACCAAAAATGAGTGCCGTGCATGTGAACAGAAACCATAAAGTTTGACAATGTTTCGATGGCGTATCTCAGTTAATGCCCTTACCTCGTTTAAGAATTCTTTTCTCCACACACCATCACATGGAATGTGGAGTTTCTTGACAGCAACCAAGTCATCTGAGGGCAACTTTGCTTTGTATACGCTTCCAACTGACCCCCTCCCAATCCAATATGCAGCATCAAAATCCTCAGTCGCTCTTATAATTTCTTCATACAATTCTTTTCCATCAAATATTGACATTGTGCGCAATTCGAATTCTTTTGGGTGAATGTCACTTGGTTCTTCTTGTTGGCTTTCCCTTTTTCTTCGCGAAGTGATAAAAATTCCATAAAAAGCAAGCATAAATGCTCCCAACATAGGAAGCATGATCAAGCAGTACAGAACTTTGTAACCAATTTTTGAGTTATGCTTCTTTTCAACAGGACTATTATTGCAGGGGTGTAGACCTGTAACATTGCCACACAAAGCCTTGTTCCCTTGCAATGCTTCTATGGGAGCCTCTTGAAATGCTTTGTTGTGTGGAATAGGACCCCTTAATTGATTGTATGATATGTCGACAAACTCCAAGCCACGAAGTTCCACAAAATTCTCTGGAATAACACCAGAGAGGTTATTGTGGGAGAGATTTAGTGTCACCAAGCTACCCAACTTGCTAAATTCAGTTGGTATCTCTTCAGCAAGATTATTATGACTCAAATCAAGCACTGACAGCTGCACTAACCTACCCAACTTAGTGGGGATTCCATGGCTCAACTTGTTGTTGCTCAAATTCATGTGGTGCAATTGGACAAAATTCCCTAGGCTACTTGGAATTGACTGGCTCAGTTTGTTAGTGGACAGGTCAAGATAGTCAAGGTGAGTCAGTGAACCAAGTTCTTGAGGTATACCACCAGAAAGTTGATTGTTATTCAGTATAAGCCTCACCAAAGAAGTCACCCTTCCAAGTTCCATAGGGATCTTCCCAACTAAATGATTTGAAGAAAGATTAAGCAAATACAGTTGAGTCAAGTTTCCAATCTCGGGTGGTATGGAGCCAGTAACATTGTTCCCTGCAATCTCAAGGTTTGTTAGCTGCAGAGACCTCCCCCATTTATGTGAAAGTTCACCATAAAATCTATTGTTGCTTAGATTTATGTAATCCAAGTTTGGATAAACACCAAAATCTTCAGATATATTTCCAGTGAGTTGGTTTCCATCGAGGCGGAATCTGTATAAGGTTTTGCAGTTTTTCAAGCTTTTGGGGATCCGACCTATGAGACGATTGCCATTTGCAGTGAAATTTACGAGCAATCCACCTCGGCAAAGGTTCTGTGGCAAATGACCAGTGAAATTGTTTCTGGCAAGTCTCAGCCCAACCAAATTCATGAGATTTTCAATCTCTTGAGGAATGGAACCTGAGAGTTGGTTATCGCGTAGGTGTAGAAGCTGTAATTTTCTCAAATTACCAATTGACATGGGAAGAGGACCACTGAGTCTATTCTCATTGAGATTTAGAACAGAAAGAGACTTAAGCTGGCCTATTTCTTGAGGAACTGAGCCATTTAGCTTGTTTTTATTTAGGCACAGGTTCTGAAGATTTGTTAGGAAACCAATTTCTGGTGGGATTTTTCCTGACAACTTATTATCTGAGAGATCAAGATAGATGAGTTTGGAGAGGTTACTGATTTGAGGTGGGATGGCACCAAAGAGTTCTTGAGGAACTGAGCCATTTAGCTTGTTTTTATATAGGTACATGTTCTGAAGATTTGTTAGGAAACCAATTTCTGGTGGGATTTTTCCTGACAACTTATTATCTGAGAGATCTAGATTGATGAGTTTGGAGAGGTTACTGATTTGAGGTGGGATGGCATCAAAGAGTTTGTTCATGCTAAGGTTAAGATATTCAAGATTAGGGAAGGACAAGAATGAAAACTCATGTAGCGTACCTTGTAAACCCCTGTTGAAAAGGTCTATCTTGCTTACACTTCCAGCTGAGTTGCATGAAACACCAGTCCAAGTGCATGGTCTTGTTCTTGGTTTTGGATTGGTGCTGGAAGAATTGTTGGCATTATTATTATGAGTGGGAGGGTTGTACCAAGTGAGGTCATTGAGGGCTTGATTTGGAAATAAGCTGGTTTTCCATTTGAGAAGAGCTTTTGCTTCAGTATCAGAAGTAGAAGTAGCTGAAGGAAAAACAACCCAATTTGGTGATGAAACATACAAGAAGATGAGAAGGCAATAAGGCAGGAAGCATAGTTTAGCGGAAGTTAAAGATGTCATGGTTATTGTTTGTGTGGTATACGTATATTGTATGGGCTGTGCCTACTAGTTATATATAGTGTGGGTTAGTCTTTGGGGTTCAGTTGAGCATTGAAAAGTCTTTCGAATCTCATCTATAATCAGTTGAGCATTGTCAAAGATTTATTTGTTTGAGTCTGTTAAAAATTATCTTCCTTTTTTTCCATCTTGTATTTTTGGGGTGTTTGACAAAGATGGAATAGGAATGCGTAATTGATGGTTTGTTTTGTTTTCATCAACTTGTTTATCTCGGAATCTCCTCAAATTCATTCGATTAAGTTGTGTGAGAACCCGCGCGTGGTTTTCTTGATTAAGTTGTGTGCAGACTGTAGAGCCAAGTTTCTCCTTCAGCAGCCAGTTCGCAGGTCAACTTGTTTATCTCGGAATGTATTAGCTTGCTTGCTTTGTAGCTGAATGAAAGATATCTTCTGATTTTAAATATATAGAAAATAAATAAAATAAAAAAAACTATTGAACATAACTTTTATTTGAACAATCGGTTATTTATTTATTTATATTTTAAAAGATACCATGTGGGCACTAAGAGGGAAAATTGGTCAATTTGTACCTTATAAACAATTAAAAACTGAAAAATAAAATAACATAAAACATATACACAAAAAATAAAATAATTATAACAAAAACAGAGAGAAAAATAAGTTTTTTTTGTGGTATATTCGAGTAATATTATGCATATATGGTGTTAAAATGGCTTGGAACGTTTTCAACAGTTTAACCGGGGTTTGAGGTTGTTGCTCTATCTGCGGTGTTTTTGTTTATTTTGTTTTTATAGCTGTGTTCATTTTATATTTTTTCTTATTTGGATTGTTGGGTCTCAATAAAATTTCTCTAACAAGAAAATATTAGAACGCTGACACATTGAAAAATAGGAAAGAAGCATACATATCTTCAGTCAAAGTCTTTGTATGTTATCTGTAATGTTTAAATTGGAATGTTTGCATGTTGTTGCTTAACTTTAGTGAAATGAGGTTGATACTTGAATGCCGTTTTCTCCTTCCTATTATTATGACCCATGAGTCAAGATAGTGGCTTCACTTGAAATCTATATATTCGTCGTCTTTATCACTTGACTTGGCTACTATTGAGAGTTTGAGAGGCCTTAAAATAAGCGTGTTTATCGATTTTAACTAAGAATTGACAAGACAACTTATTAAAGGAGCTATTCAACTCAATGCGCATGACTGGAAAACTAACTCGATTCAGAAGTTTCCCACCTGAATGCTTGACACTATGTCACATGGTATATCGTCGGTAACAAGCTTCAACAAACGTAGCCTCTCCGAATAGAAAGATACTGAGAAGGGTTTTTGTCATGAATGATCCTTGAATTTTTCAAAAGTCCTCATTTGAATTCTCAAACTTTCCAATCAATCAATGTGATCCTTAACCCTCTGTTTGGATGAAGAAATTGAAACCCTAAAAAACAAAGGAAAAAAAAGATACATATGTTGCTCAACAAAGCTGTGTACTCTCCTTGATGAAACCTAAATGTGAAACCTTGAATGGAAAGCAGATGATTTTGTTGAGCAAAAATTTGAGTTATAGGACTAAATTGAGCTATATTTTCATGACATAATTTGGTCAGGTGATGGATGATACATGACCAATGTTAACAAAGTTTTGTTGGAATGCAACAACAAAGACCAAATTGATGTAAGAACAAAATATAAAGGACCTATTGATTGATTTGAATGTTTGGGGACTAAAATAAGAAGTTTAAAAATAGAGTACCTGTAATAAAAACCCGTGTTGAGAAACTTGTTTGACGAGATTGTTGATTGACATTCATGACAACTTATTATCGTCACAACAAGAGAGAAGACTTCACTTGCTTCTTGATGCCAAAGCTAGCTATCCATATGTTACTGCAATGGTGACCCAATTAGTTGAGTCCAGGTTCCAGAGACTGAAACACATGCCTCATATAGAATCCAGCAAAATGATTTTGCTTGATATGTTCCCGCTGTACAATTTATTCCGACACCCTATTCCATTTGTTTGGCTGGTCATCTTCAAGTCCAAAGCTGATCACGAGCCTTCCACCGAAAAGCACAACCTATCGCAAATGTTGATTAATTATCCTATAAGTTATGATTTTGTTGTATTTTGAGTGTACGTTCATTATTTTATTTTATTTTATTTTGTTTGTTGAGGAATCACTATTCTTTACATTACAAAAAAGATTTCTAAATACCAATAACCCTTATTAAAGCATGAGCAATTTATTACAATAATCCAAACATCTAAGAAGAATTAGAACAAGGCAGACTCAAATGGCAAGCAGCGCATGTCTTGATCAGGCAGTGAAACCATCAAGAGCAAGCAATTCATCACTTGACTTGGCTGCTACTGAGAGTTTGAGAGGCCTTAAAATAAGCGTGTTTATCGATTGTAACTAAGAATTGGCAAGATAACTTATTAAAGGAGCCATTCAACTCAATGCACATGACTGGAAAACCAATTTGATTATGTTTGTTTTTTAGTATGCACAACTTTTTCATAGACTTTTCTTTGATCAAAGATTCCTCGACCTTGATGTTTTTGGGAGAAAAAAATATATTGAAATTACTGAAATGAAATTCATGGAAAGTGAGAGTAATATTTGCGTGACATAGGGGTTCAAAAGTGTCCCACCTGAATGCTTGACATTATGTCTGTAATAACCCAGTCATAAATAAATTTTTAATTTTTAATTATTCAAATAAAAGACTATTTTGCCCCTAGAATATTTTATTTGTATAAAAGTTGATTTTTTGATAGGGGAGGAATTTGAAGATTCCGCTTGTACCGTTGCGTAGAGCACGTCGAGATGAGTCCGTAGACACGTAGTGGGCTCAAATTCAGGTTGTAACGAGAGAGATACGATAAAAATTCAAGTAGGGGCAAAATCATAATTTTGTGAAACTGGTTTTTAAAACAAGATTCTCTCTCTCTGCGAAACACCCCCTCCCCCCTGCTGGTTCCTTTTCCAGCTGTGCCCTCCATCCTCCATAACCACCGCCATCGATGCCGGCCAGCCACCAGACAGGACCGCCACCACCCCAGCAACCTTTCCCGACCAACCTCGACTCCAACTGCTATCGGATTCCGCCGGAAACAGCCGCGAAAGCCGTTGGTTTTGACAGATTTTTCCGACTTTTGTTCTCCGTCCTCCTGCCACCAAATCCGGCAATCAAGGTATGGATGTCCACATATCTTTCATGTTCTAGCTTATGGTTGGGTAGGATTGGATCAATCTCTAGGGTAGTAAGCTTGGCCCTTGATTTTGAGATTTTCCGGTGAGTAGTATCGCTTTGGATACCCACGAGCTACTGGCGCTTGTGGCGGTGCGTGGGCAGAGTGGTTGAGCAACATACTGCCCTAAAATGATCTCCTAATTGTTACGAGCACGTAGGTGTGCTCAGATTCCAATTTGGATACCGTTTGAGCGTCGAATGGATTTCGCCTAGTGTGTGATTTCCAGGGTCGATAGGTTCGGACCGTTGGATCAAATCCAAATTCATGTATGTTGATCTGGGTAATTATAGGATCGTATAGGATTCGACGGATCATGAAACGGTGCCCCGGATACTTCGGAACTTCCAACCCTAGGGCTAGGTTTACAGTAACCGTCCGATTGTGATTAATCCGACTGTCTGATTGTGACCAAACTCTCGGGACATGTGTCCTATGCATATTGGAACTTTTAGGGACTCCCGGATTTGTGATAGGAGAATGAGGGCCCGCGGGTCCAGTTGACCAAGTTTAGGCGGTTTGACCCTTTGGTTGACCGTGAGTCTTCCGAGGCAGTTATATCCCTTGAGAAGGGTTAGAATGACCATGTAAATGAGTCCTGACCAAGAATGTATTATATGAGTCATGTTATAGATTGAGTATAGATAGTTATTTATAGATTGTTAAATTGTGCATATATATTTTAAGTATAGTGGATAATCAATTTATCAGAAAGTTGATATAAAGATGAGGAAATAGATTGTGAAATAAAAGGAAAGCATTGATATAAGTTTGGGATACGGTTTTTCAAACCCACTACAAGGGTACCCTATAGTTGCTTTGAAATAGCGTCATTTATAAATAAAGCCCTATGTGTTTTGTGAACCCCTAAACCGTGCGGAGCAAGGGATGCGGCTTAGGCTGACCAACGGTCCCCTGTGGCATGTGAGGATTGCGACTCGGATAGAAGTGGTATCTTCGAGGCCTGAGAAGATTGTGGCTCGGGTAGAAGTGGTATCCCCGAGGCCTGCAAGAATTGCAGCTTGGGTAGAAGTGGTATCCCTGAGGCCTGCGAGGATGGAATTGACAGTATTAATGAAATTTACTGGTCAAGAATGGGGGTACGCCTAAGTAGAGGGAATTTCAGTTTTGAGATGCTCTTAAACTAAAATAGAGGGAGTTCAGTATATGGCATATTTATATTCAGTGTATGACTGATATGAGTATTGGAAAGAACTATGTGTGGCTTGATCCCTCAGTAAGGGTATGTAGGCAATCTAGTGTTACCAGGTGCAGTCACGAGTTGGAGTCTTTGAGATTGCTAATGTACTATTAATATTCTGAAATTTGAGATGAACTTTATTAGTAGAATGATTTATTTGATTGGTTGAGGCCTGAGGCCAGAGTGATATGATGCTGGATTTCTTGGAGATAATTTAATGCATGCTAAATGATTGGGATATATACAAATGTTTGTTGACAGGTGGAAACTTTTGGGAAACGAGCAAGTTACAGGGGAGACTATGCCGAATTTTCGGCAAAAGTCCAATTGATAGAAAAATTGGTTTCTAGTTAGAATGGCAATTTGGTCATTTGTGCCCAGCATTGGCCAGGTGTCGGACACGCACATGGTTCGGCTCGGATTCCAAATTGGAATTTGGGTCAGGTCCTGTCCATGTCACATGGTATATCGAAGGTAACAATATTCAACAAATGCAGCCTTTCCGAATAGAAAGATACTGAGAAGGGTTTTTATCATGAATGGTCCTTGAATTTTTCAAAAGTCCTCATTTGAATTCTCAAACTTTCCAATCAATCAATGTGATCCTTAACCCTATGTTTGGATGAAGAAATTGAAACCCTAGAAAACAAAGGAAAAAAAGGATATGTATGTTGCTCAACAAAGCTGTGTACTCCCCTTGATGAAACCTAAATGTGAAACCTTGAATGGAAAGCAGATGATTTTGTTGAGCAAAAATTTGAGTTATAGGACTAAATTGAGCTATATTTTGATGAAATAAGTTGGTCAGGTGATGAAGTGGTCCAAGAAGGTTTGTTTTAGATTGTCAAACGAGTTGATGGAGCGAGGGTTTAGCCCGTAGAACCAATTCAGGGCCGCACCGCTGCGGGTGAAAGGGAAGAGGAGGCACATGCCTTCGTCACTAAGGCCCTTGCATCCGAGGGTAGACAAGAAGGAGTGGATATGAGTGAGAGGATCCTCCGTTCTAGTGTAGAAGGCAATGCGAAGTGGCTGGATGTCCTTCTCCTAGTGGTAATTGAGGATGCGTTCATTAAAGGGCCCAGGTAGTGGTTTTGCCCAGAGGGGTTGGTGGTTATGCTGCTGCTAACTCTCCAGGCGCCGGACCTTCTCAAAGAGAAGCCTCATGGCCAGGTCGGCATAAGGGAGGGTCTCGGGTGCTGAAGGCTTGGGGTGTGGATGAGCCGGGGCTAGGTAAGATTCCCACTCTTCGAACGACCCAGTCTTCTGGATGGTAAAACTCCCAGTTATCCGAGTCCCCTGCACCTTCTCCAGCGAGTAGGTGGGTGGGCTTCGGTGGGGGGCCTAGGTATGCCATCCTTGGGTCTTTGGGCTTGAAAAATATAGGGATAGGTTCTGGCTGAAGGTCCAAGAGATGGTCCCTGCAATCTCTGTAGACCTTCGTCAGTTCATGGGGCCGGTCCTTTGGTGGGGAGATTTGAAGGAGCCTCGACTTGGCCATCTCTGGATGGAGGAGGCCTTTTCCCTTGCTGAGCCTAGACTGGACCAGGGCACTATGGCGAGAGTGCACTGGCTGGTTTGGCTGGGTATGCCTAACATCCTGGCTAAGGTCATGTTGGGAGCTCTAGGCTCGAGTCCTCCCTCAGTTTCACTTTAGAGTGCGGTAGTCATGCTTCAGCTCAATGTTCTTGGTGTGAAGATGTTTTGTATTTCTCGGACATCTTGGCAACACTGGCGCGGAGGTGCTCTAGCTCTGCCTGGAGATTGGCATTTGCTGAAGGTTTTCTTTGGGAGGTGTCCTCGCGGGGGGTTTGGTGCTAAGTATCGTGGCTATCCTCGGTCAGCATAGCAAAGCGTGGGGTGAAGAAGAGGCAACTAGGCCTGATTGGAGAAGGAGCCAGCTGGGCTGGTAGAGAGAAATGAGATTCAAGTGTCGTTTCCCACAGACGACGCCAAACTGTTGATGCTCTTTTTGGGAGGTCAACTTAGATGATCTGTGGGAGAGAAGTTACCCTTTTTACTGTTGATGCTCTTTTACTGAGATTCAAGTGGATGATCTTCAGTAGGGGAGAAGGTGAGGACCTTCAGCAAGGGAGGAGCCTGCAGAAGACAAAGTAGGAGAAGCAATTGTTAAGCTTCGGACACCGGTGTGGTGCCGGTCGAAGGCTCTCAAATGCTTAAGTCAGCTAAGAGTGGTGAATTTGGCAGAGTAACAGTAAAAGTGAGAGAGAAGTTACCCTTTTTACTTGGGTACTGTTCCCTATTTATAGGGAAGTGAAAGTGGGAGGTTTGCACAAAGTTTCGATGTGGGACTTTGTGTAAGTCGCTGTGGTGGTGACACGTGTCTTGAAGATTAAATTCGGCAATTGGGAGCTTCGTCAGGTGTTTGGCACCTTGGAAGAGTGTCTTCTTTCAGCAAGGAAGAAGGCGTGTCTGCCTTGGTGCTAGTCGCTTTGATGCTGGATATGCTCGGTTAATTATGGTGTAAACAATACATGACCAATTTTAACAAATTTTTGTTGGAATGTGACAACAAAGACCAAATTGATGTAAGAACAAAATATAAAGGACCTATTGATTGATTTGAATGTTTGAGGACTAAAATAAGAAGTTTTAAAACAGAGTACTTGTAATAAAAACCCGTGTTGAGAAACTTGTTTGACGAGATTGTTGATTGACATTCATGACAACTTATTATCATCACAACAAGAGAGAAGACTTCCCCTGCTTCTCGATGCCAAAGCTAGCTATCTATATGTTATTGCAATGGCGACCCGATTAGCTGAGTCTAGGTTCCAGGGACTGAGACACATGCCTCATATAGAATCCAGCAAAATGATCTTGCTTGATATGTTCTCGCTGTACAATTTATTCCAACACCCTATTCCATTTGTTTGGCTGGTCATCTTTAAGTCCAAAGCTGATCACGAGCCTTCCACCGAAAAGCACAACCTATCGCAAATGTTGATTAATTGTCCTCTAAGTTATGATTTTGTTGTATTTTGAGTGTACGTTCATTATTTTATTTTATTTTGTTGAGGAATCATTATTCTTTACATTACAAAAAAGATTTCTAAATACCAATAACCCTTATTAAAGCATGAGTAATAGATTACAATAATCCAAACATCTAAGAAGAATTAGAACAAGGCAGACTCAAATGGCGAGCACCGCATGTCCTGATCAGGCAATGAAACCATCAAGAGCAAGCAATTCACCACATGTTGTGTGTAATGGCTTTGACAAATGCAGCCTCTGAGTTGATGAAAGGAGCTTAGAAACTTTTTTCATTGTTGGACGACACTGCGGATTGGGATTCAAGGATGCAAACGCGATGTTCAAAAGAGGGACCACCTCCCCTGCTTCTTGTTTTGTGGGTGGGAGATGTGTTGGTCTAGAAGATCCGAAATTGGCATTTCAAGTTCCTGGTCCTCCTTAATTCTCCTGCTGGCGTGTGGCTCTATTCCCTGTCCATCCATTTTGACAGGTATTTTAGTCTTTCCAAACAAGAGGGTTTACATAGCTTTATATTTAAATTATATAAAAAAGAGCATTTACATATTGGAAAGACTAAAATACCCCTCAAAATAGATGATGTTAAAGTCAGATGACAAATCATGGATTTTGGAAATTTAAGGTGACATTTTGCTTAAATTTTTGGCTTTTTATCACAAATGGTCCTTTAGGTTTGCGAAATTATCACCTTTCATCCCTAAAGTTTTTTTTGTGACACTAATGGTCCTTAACGTTACCCTCTACACATCAAAATGGTCTCTGTTGTTAGCTTCCGTCAAATTTTCTGTTAAATTGATGATGTGGCACATATGTAGAGCCCACACATCCAATGGTATAGAACCATGTGGCTTTAAATAAAATATAAAATACAATTTAAATATTTTAAAACTTAAAATCCATATAAAAATTTTAAAAAGAAAATTAAGTCTTTTTATAAATAAAAAATATTAAAACTAAAAAACTAAAAATCCTGTAGCCATCCCCTTATCACAGACCCACTCATCGAGCCCCTTAAGCCAAGGAATTCCAAGAGCTACAAGTGTTCAAGAAGGAAATGGCCTCTCGATTGGCGGATTTTGAAGCCAAAGAGTTGAACTTTAACTTGGTGATGGGAACTAAAGCCAAGGAATTGCAGGGCATTGTACAGGAGGTTGAGCCAAACAAACAAACATTGATTGAAGAATATGAGAGAGAGATGAAATCCAACGAGCCGAAACTTGGTTCGATTCAGAAATTAGTGTTGAAGTATTCGAATGCATTTGAATCAAAAATAAAAGATTTTAATTTGCTTGAGAATGGCTCTGCGATGGGGGGAAGGGCAATGGGAGAGGGAGAACGCAGAGGATGGCTACAGGTTTTTTAGTTTTTTATTTATAAAAGACTTAATTTTCTTTTTAAATTTTTATATGGATTTTAAGTTTTAAAATATTTAAAATGTATTTTATATTTTATTTAAAGCCGCATGGTTCTATACCATTGGATGTATGAGCTCTACATATGTGTCACATCATCAATTTAACAAAAAATTTGACGGAAGCTAACGACAGGGACCATTTTGATGCGTAGAGGGTAACGTTAAGGACCATTAGTGTCACAAAAAAACCTTAGGGATGAAAGGTGATAATTTTGCCAACCTAAAGGACCATTTGTGATAAAAAGCCTAAATTTTTCTTTAAGATGACAAATTAAAACTGATGTATAAGTTTATGTGACATTTCTACAAAAATCGATTACTTAACGCAAGAGAAGATAATATCGTGAGTTTGTCTAAACAATTATCATCAAACTCAAGTTTGAGAAAAGTGACTGATCTATCAAGTGGGATGCTGGCCTGAAGCTAATTTTCTCCGTGAGCTCCTCAACTTCTTTTTTTGTTGCTTCTCCTCACGGTGTTTGCACCTCTCCACCACTGCTTGGATAACTTGACGTTGTTCACAACGCTCTACAAATCGCTCATAATTTTCAAGGTCCAAGTCCACCTGTGAACATTTTAAAAAGGAAAAAAAAAATAGCAAATACAAAGTCTGTGACTCTCCAACGTTTGTTCATATTTTAACACTTGCGCCCAAATTTTGACATTTTCAATTGGAATATTTTAGTTTCTAACTTTGAAATTGGTATTGTATGAAGGAATTCAAATTTGTGTCTCGCGGATTGCATAGGCATCTGATCTTGTAACAGAAAACAAAATTTTTCTTTAAAGGGCAATGGCCAAACTTTCTACAGAAACCTTTTTTTTTCTTAAAAGAAAACATAAGAGAAATGCAGACATTTCTAGGTAAAGGAAAGCAAAAAGGTTGATACAAGCAATAGATTATGTGAGCAGGTAACATAAGGGAACATGCACCTCATATACAAGCAACAGATTATAAACAAAAAGAAAATGACAAACAAATAGTTGAAAAATGAAGGATAACATAAGAGAGCATGCACCTCTTATGTAGGGTTGATCACATATTTGGCTTAAGGAACAATGACGTCGAAAATTGGATGCCGAAACCCAGCTTTCAGAACCTGCTGAACTCTGCTCACCAGATCGTAAAATTTGAAAATGTCAGCAATTTGCAATTCTGGTGGTTGTGCAATAATGAGTGGAAGGAGCACAATTACATTGAGATATATTGTTGTCTTCAATAGGGTGCTATATACTCAGTTACCAAAAATTCTACATCTTTTATTGAAGGCACATTGATAAGATAATGGGGCATTTTGAGGAAAGAAACGGGAAAAAAAAAAACAACAAAAAAGAAGAAGGCAAACCACCTGTAGATGATTAATTCTTTCAAATCAATAGCTAGCTAGTCCAAACTTAAAACAAAAGGGAGTGGCTAACACAGAAATACCCTCTTTTGAATTTCCTGCAAATTGAATTGAGGTTCAGATAAATAAAAGATTTCAAGTATATAAATTTCTTATAGATGAAATTAAACTCTTAAAGATATAAGCCCTGTCACACGAAAGTACAAATATATACCAAGTAGGCAGAAAATTTAGGAATCGTTTATATGAATAACAAAACTGATAAAACTTTATTGCCATAAAAGTAGATAGCTTGTAATTATGTTCAACCTAATGGAATTTAAACTAATGAAAGAGGCATAGATATAGGTGGTCAAGGACATGGGTATCAACAAGAAGTGAATTAGCCACAAAGCAAATTGAAATTTAAAGTTCAAATCCAATTAGGCTTATGATGCAGAGATTGAAAATTTGGGATGCTAAAACAGAATTCATAAGAAAGAATCAATTTTTATGTTAAGAGTCAATGGCGAACCATATGCAACCAGACCTCAGCAGATCAAGTGAGAACAAAAAGAAGAAAAACATAATAAGAAGAATTAGGGTCTGCACCAAAGTAGAGATGCTAACTGTTGATGTGTAAATTAGTTTTACAGTTTTACAGCTGGTTATGATTAAGTAACAGCTTAACTGCTTTTACGGTTGAGAGAATTTTGTGGCTAAAAGGCCTGTAGAAAATTGCCAAGTGTCATACACACATTATCAGATCAATTTTGATGTAACCGTTTATATGAGCCAGTGCATTCATTTCTATCAATATTGGGCAAGAACAATTCCTACCGTACCCAAATCGGGCACTACATCGGGCATGTCCATTTTGTCCTTTTTTTTTTTTTGGTCAACCATGTCCATTTTGTCTGAAATATAGAATTTTGCAGTCTTTCTTCTCCTCCTTCCCTTTCCTCCCTAATATCCAAAATAGTACTTCAGATTTCAACACTTGCCCCTCAAGTGCTTGATACCAATTTCCAATCCAGATAACAATTCGGTGAGTGGGTTGGATTCTCGGTTGAGCTCAGAGACAGGAGAAGGAGGGGCTGTGAATGGTGGGTGAATGGGGTGGGATTGGGGTTTGACTTTCGGTGGTGGAGAACTAATAAGTATTTAGGGGTAATTGGAGTTGTGATTTTGTGGGTCTTTGGTGGGATTTGTGACAGCTGAGAGGAATTGATGGAGGGGTGTCGACTGTTGAGTGTTGGGGTCTATGGGTCCCGACGAGGGGTTGGGCGAGAGAAAGGAGAAGACGAGTTCGAGAACATTTAAGTAAATGTCTTTGTCTTTTTACTTTCATTTATTTTTATATTACTCCATTTACTTAAGTTTACAATGTAAATAAGGAAGTACCCCCCATTTGGATTCAAATAAAAATACTAGAAAATCAAATTCCCCCCAAATCAAAATTTGAAAAATCAGTTTTAGTGCAAAATACGATTTAGGCTAAAAATGATAGCTCATTAAGTCAATATATACTTCATAATAAAATCCCATAAAATCAAATTTTCTTATTTGATGTGTAAGGAATAAAAGCCGCAAAAAATTATCTTAAAAAAATGATTATTCCGAAAAACCATTTTTCATACTTAGTCAATATTTTTACATTGAACAATTTTTCATGTATAATATGAATGCATGAAGGGACCTAAGGTCAATCTAGGTAAAAAGCCTTAGATACTCAATCAACAAAGAGTTTTTAGTCTTTCAAAATTGCACATCCGCTAAAAAATTCCTGGGTCCGCCAGTGGTCGTCGTCGTCGTCGCCGTTGGTAGTGGTTGTCGATGAGAATGCAGAAGTGGAGAGCAAGAGCGGGTGTAACACCCCGACTCCAATTTAATTCCTATTTTAATTAAATTAAGAGAAATTATGAATTTACCCTTGGGTTAAGGGTAATTTTGGTCATTTTCCTATCTGGAAGGATTTTGGTATCACGAGTGGTTTGGTTGCGTAGGTGGTATTGAGATGAATCCGTAGACATGCGGTAGGCTTGAATCGGAGTTTTAACGAAGAAATGGCGATCAAATTAAGTTCGGTGGCGAAACCGTAATTTTTTCGAAAAAGTTTGGTAAAAATCAGATTTTTATTTTCACTTTTATCTCTCTCTCTCTCTCCCTACGGCTGAAACCCCCTCCCCGACATCCATTTTCGCCGGAATTTCAGACGGCAAGAACTCCGCCGTCCGACCTCCATTTCAGGTGCCGTTTCTTGCAAAAGCTTCCTCTCTTCCTCCTATACCCAGCCCACCCATTATCTCCGATCAAAAACCCGGAAAACGGCGGTGGCAACGACGTGAAGTTTCAGCCAAAACTGTCAACGTCACCGGCGACATTTCCGGCCACCGTGAGCTGCACCATCACTTGGAGCAGGTAGCCCTCCTCTCCTTCTAGCTATTTCCTAAGTTGTGCGACAACAATGGTGACGGTGGTTGCCGGATCGAAGCCGTGAAGTTCCGGGTTAAACCGTGAGTGTCCGGCGTCGATTCCGGCCACTTGCCGTCAGAATTGGACTTGGCCGTAGTTGAAAAAGATGCTCCATTCGTCGAGTAGTATCTAGGATTGGAAGGGTGGCTTGTGATTTGGAGATTTTCCATCGCTGGAAATTTCTCTACACACCCGCGCGCTGCCAGCGCGTGTGGCGGCGCGTGGGAAAGGCTGGTGAAGTTTCTTTTTATCCTGATGAGATCCTTAGGTTGTCATGAGTGCGTAGGATTTCGCGGATCTCAATTCGGACGTAGTTTGACTATCGAATGGATCTTCGCATATTGTGCGTTATCCGGGTTCAATAGGTTCTAACCGTCAGATCGTTTCCAAATTGAAGTATGTTGATCTAGGTACTCTTAGAATCCTAAAGGAATTCGCGGATCGTGAATCGGAGTCCCGGATGTTCCGATTCAAGAATTCAAAGCTTGTAGGATTAGCGATAACTGTACGATGAGAAGCGATTCCGAAACCTGTAATCGGACCCTAGGATATCCCTTTGGACGTACACGCACCGGGAACTTGGGGATTTAAGTATTCTCTTTTGTGGACTTCCGTCTTGAAGTGCGTTATATTAATCAAGGGTTCGTATCTCAAAATAGGTACTTCGGGTGATCATACGCAGCAGGCAGGACCCTCTCGGGGCCGGGCAGCTTGGGATTACCTGTGAGTGGACTTTGTTTTAAGTATTTGCATGGTTTTATTGATAAAAGCTTTGTGCATATGTTTTAAATGGTGATTATGATTTAATAATTGTTTGGTTGATGGATTTGGATATTCTTATACGTATTGGCAATATATTTTGGGTATGGCTATATTTGAGTATTATGGATATGTTCATATGGATTTTGGGATGTCTATGTATAGAGTATGAGGAGTTGTTGTGTGAGATTGTGGAAGGATATGAGTTTGAGGGATGGTTGTGAGATGTATGAGTATGTTAGGTGAGTACCATTCCCTAGTTACTAGGCTTTCCACACACATCGTTGGCAGTGCCGGTGGGGTGGGAAGGCCATGAGATTGTGGGTCTCACACGTGTCGTTGGCAGTACCGGCGTATGGGAAGGGTATGTATATTGCTTAGTATTATCACACACGTCGTTGGCAGTGCCGGTGGGGTGATGATACCGTCTGCGCGCGTAGGACTTGTTATTGGATATGTTATGTGAGCTACACGTGTCGTTGGCAGTGCCGGCGTGTGAGCTATGGAGTTCCGTCCCCCGGTTGGACTACTCATCCCTGGACGCAGGATTGTACTTGGAAATCCTGCGTAACAGCCAAACAATCCCCCGGTTGGATTGTTTCCCCGGTACATTAGTATGGAGAGAAGTATACGTTATATTATAGTTATATATATATATATGTATGTATGGGTTGGTGAGAGTTGCATATCTTTGGGAATGGAGTCGTGGTTTGAGATTTTGAGATTTATTGGACTTTGAGATTATGTGTTTTGAGTATTTGGTTTATGAATTGTGAAACTGCATGCTAGAGCATTATTTTTACATGGTGGGGTTATTATGTTGTTTTAAATGTAAACTTTATTTTTGTCCACTCACATATTTCTGTTTTGCGCCCCCCAGGCAGTAGTTGCTCTTGGAAGCGTTCGAGCAGTGTACGAGCTCAAATCGTTCCGTCCGTAGATTGGACTTATGTAAATTCCTTCTACTCAACTGTTTGTTGTAAACTAATTCTGTTAGATGCTCTGTTATCACCCATGTTAGGTTGTTACTTGAGGCCGGAGGCCACTTTAGTTTGGATTGTTGTATGTTGAAAGCATGTTGGCAGTTGAGATTTATATTATGTAAATATTGCAGGTTGAATTTTGTTGGGTTTGAGCATTTTACAAGGGAGGCTCTGCCAAAATTTTGGTAGAATGTCTCGGGTTTTTAGTAAGTGGGCCCGGCATCGGGAAGATGTCGGCACCAAGATGGGGTCCGCCCTGGGTTCGGGGAAAATTCCAGGGCGGGTCCTGTCAGCGGGAGTTAGCCTTTTTTTTTTTTTTTTTTGGTAAAGGGAGTGAAACTGAAAGATTCGAAAGACGCAACAAAACTAATAAAATACATTGGATCAGTCCCGTTTTCTTGGTCACCAGGGGGCCCAGCCTCTCCGACTCTATGGTAGAGGTCAATCCCCTATAACCTTCAGTTCCCCCTCATGGTCCTTTTTAGCTTTTCCACTCTTAGATTAGATTAAGGGTGAGTGACCATAAATTCTTTGAACCTTTGGTGATGAAGAGAACGAGATTGTACATTGGATATATTGAAAGGGTGGTGCTAGAGGCACCAACTTTGGCACCAACTCTCTAATAGAGGTGGAGCCCGCCAATACACCGGGTTCCACGCTCTATTAAAGAGTTGGTGCCCAAAGTTGGTGCTTCTAGCATTTTCCATAATGAAAACCGACGACAAATATTACAATCCTTATTACACATGTCGTACTACGACCAAAAACATTCTCCTGAAAAACCTATCGCATCAAACACTAAATTCCTCGTTGTTGTTCAACATTTTTAAACAAAATTTCAGAAAAAAGAGGCAAAATATTCACTTTGCCAAAAAAAATTGGCGGCACTTTAAAAATAATTGAAAATTTTGCACAAGACATACAGCGAGGAAGGTTCCTCACTAAAAGCCTTCTATTGCAAGGAACACAAACCATTTCTTGCAATAGTTTTGGAGGGAATTGGGAAAAATTCCCGCTAAACTTTTAGCAAGGAAAAATCTATTTCCTCGCTTCAACAATCTACATCATCAATATAATTTGTCGCCGAATCCAACATTTCCTCTCTATAGCTTAGACCAATTTGGGGACCAAATTTAGGTCACATTTTACAAGAAGTTCATATTTTCCATTGCTGAAGGTGTTCTTCTGCGAGAAAAGTAAATTCCTCGCTGAAAAAATGGTCAATTTTCAAAATGAGATTTTCCAAAATGTTCTTGAAATCTACTTTGGTGTTTTAAAATCTGCATCTAGAATACACTTTCATTCATCATATTTTTCTAGGACAAATTCTAGGATTAATTTCTTCAAGAATAATTTATTGAAGAAATCAATCTCTTGGTTGTTGAATTTATAGTTCATTCATCGGTTAAAATCCATAGCTGAGTTTCGGTGCCATGGGGTGAAGGAGCTGAGTTTTTGTAAGAATGATATATATATATATATATATATATGTGTGTATTATTATTGTGTTAGAATGTGTTATAAAATGTTACGATACATGGTGAAGAGTTTTTATGTGGGTCATAGAGAGAAATGGTTACTAATTGAAGGTGGCAGTTTTCCCTTGCCTTGAGTTTGACGTGCAAGTCAATTGTGCTAGGTTTTTCTATTTGACATCGGATCTCTGCCACCATCTTTTTTGCTGTTTCTTTATATTCGGAATAAGTCACAGAGACTCTGTAGGTTCCCTGTGAGTTTTCACCTCTCCTTTTGTGAGAGCTTTTCACCTCTCCTTTGTGAGAGCTTTTTATCTCTCCTTTCTGAGAGTTTTATTTGTATTGTTATGGCTTGGTTTTTTCAAGCTTTGTCTATTTTTGATTATTCTGAGTTTGCAATCTTAGTTGGGATGCCTATGCCAGAGTTTATTCGATCCTGCGTGATCGTTAGTGGAGGCGCACCAGATTGTCTTAATTTTGTTGTTCGACCGCTCCGTTATTGTAATCGCCCTTTGTGGCTAGTTTTTTTTGGCCCCTTGTGGCTAATGGCTTTTTTGGCTGAATTATGAATGCAATCCTCGAATTTCTCAAAAAAAAAAAAAACTTGCAAGCTGTTGTTGGGATATTAATGAAAGAAATAGTTGAGTCGTTAACCCACCAGTACGTGTCTCATCTTGCAATGATTTGGAGTGAAAGAAGAATTATTTGGGCACCAAGATTAAAAGATGCTGACTATTTAAAAGTTTAGTGATAGAATTGGATAAACCCATCTTCATATAAATTATATTATATACTATATTCTGCCTTTACCTCTGTGAGCTTCACGAGTACACTTCATCATGGTACAGAATTTACATAAGAAGCATGAGGTGGATAACATAAGCTGGAGGTGGCACCATTCCTTAATTGGTTGCTTAAGGAACGTGTAAACACACAAGGCTTGTTACCCCGTTATCCAAGTGGCTAGCCGTCTTTACCTCATCAAAATATTATCTAAATACCAAATGTTAGCACCTATCCTCAACCGCTAAATATATCAACTAATGATAGAATGTTTATTGTAGTATAAATAGGGAGCTTACATTTACAAGTTGTTTACTATTACATCCAGTGGCGGACCTAGAAATTTTTCAAGGAAGGGGCAATATTTCAAAGCCTAAAACGATATTTAAAAAATTAATCACATTAACCAATTCACCATGTTAATTATATACAAATAAACACCATATTGAAATATTAATCATTCTATCAAACCACAACAATCTTTATTAATTAATTAAAAGCTAAAAATATATACAAATAAATAAATTCAAAACAAATCTATACAAAATAACAAAAACAAAAAATCAATCAATTAACCAAAACCCAATAATCCATCCTAATTAATTAAAGTATAAAGAGAAATAACTTTGAAATTTGAGAGATAAATTAATTTTCCAAACAAATTGTGGAGGGTTGGTCCATTGGTGGATGACTTATCTCTTCTGGTTTTGGAGCTGTCATGGCTTATGCCCACTTCACAACCCTCTTTTGCCTCCAAAACAAATGGGTTTCCACGAAATGAATAAAAGAATATAGAGAGGGAGAGAGATCCTTTCAGGGTTTCGTTGTTGAATGAATGTAATGGAATTTACTTGTACCAATTTGAGACATTTAGAGATAGTCAATGATAATGGAAAAAGCGCAAAGAGAAAAGCTAATGGATGATGGAGGCAAAGGAGGATTGAGAAAAAAGGAATGTGGTTGGGGAGTTGGCCGGTGTGGGTAGTGGTGGCCCTTTCTTTTTATTTTATTTTATTTTATTTTTGTTTCACTTGGACCAAAACTATGCGTTTTGGATGTATCACTTAAAAAAAAAAAGAACCCAAGCAGCCTTGCGCGCTGCAGCCTGCACAAAGGAGCTGCTGCCTGGAGCTTCTTTGGAGCAAATAATCGAACAGCTGGTGGGCAATAGCAGAGGGGCATTTCCAGCTTCTTAAAGTGATTTTCCGGCGAGGGGAGGTGCAGGTGCACCTCCTTGCGCCTCTGTAGATCCGCCAGTGATTACATCTAGAGATAACATGCATGCAGCGTGATAGTTGTTAGAGAGGACTAAAGAGAGATGCAAGGAAATATAATATTGGAGGGAATGCTGCTATTTCCACCCACCTGTCTTATTTTCTCACCCACCTTATCTTTAAACTTTTCAAGACAAATTTAACCCTATTGTAAAATGACTTAAAAGGGCTGAAGGAAAAAGAAAGAGGAAAAAAAAAACAACCATATGATGAGCATAAAGTGACCAAGAGAGCTGCCAGTTTCTACTCCTGTATATGTTACAAAAGACTAAGATACTAAGAACCAGTTATATTTGTAAGATTGGTGCATAATACAAGTTTCCCTATATATGTATAAGTCAAGTAGCAAGGATATAGAACTAAAGCGCTATGTAGTAAACTTACTCTGGGAAAAGAACAGAGTTGAAAAGCTAAACCTGCAAAGCCCCACAGAAAAAGGATATAATATATGACATACGGGTTGGGGAGTTCGTCCCAATTAAAGAGATGAAGATCAACCACCCAAGGAAATACTTGTATATAATTTGCTACATTTACATTTTGATATATGGATTGAAACACTAAGAGGATAAATGGGATTATATTCACAGAATCCATATTTACAAAAATAAAAATAAAAATGACAGCAAAAAACTATTTTAGTTCAATAAACATAAGAGACAAAGACAGAGATGGAGTGTGAGAGATGGAAAATAAGATAGAGCAAAAATGAGAGAGAGATGTGTGGGCCGTCAGAGAGAGAGAGAAGACATGAGCAGAGAGAATAAAGGAGAGAGGAAATGAGGTCATAATTAAAAGGGTATTTTAGGAATATTGGTGGGTGTAAAAATAGAATTGTGTTTTTTAAAATTTATATGATGGGTGGGAAGATAAGGTGGGTGGGAAAATATGACAGGTGGGTGGAAATAGCAGCACTCTATTGGAGGAGATAGAGAGTTTTGCTTGTGTTGTATTAAATTGATTATGCTTTAGATTAGAGGTAGGAGTTTCTTAGGGAGCTTTTATGGGGATTGATTTAATTAAATTTCGTGAGTACTATATTATGCGTGATATTATAATTTAATGGATATTTTTGATATTAGGTGTTTACGTGTTGTTAATTATTTAATAACCTGTAATAAAAACCCATGTTGAGAGACTTGTTTCATTGTTTGGCGAGATTGTGGATTGACTTTATGCCAACGTATTATCGTCATAGCAAGAGAGAAGACTTCCCAATTAGTTGAGTCCAGGTTCAGAGACTGAAACAAATGCCAAATTTCATTTTCCATGTCATTTTTATTTTGGACTATCAAGAAAAAAAAAAGGAATTAGGTCATTCATTTTACATAATCAAGTTTAAAAGAATTTTAAAAAACTAAAGTTGAATCAAGTTTAAAAGTATTTTTTTTTTAAAGAAGAAAAGAAACTAAAACTGATGCCACTTGAATTTTGTGTCGTGTCTCAATGTGTCCCTCCAAAGAAAATGTTGAATCATCACTTTATCTGTCCTCTAATTTATGGTTTTGTTGTATTTTGAGTGTACGTTCACTATTTTTTATTATTTATTTTTGTTGAGGAATCACTATTTTGTACATTAAAAAAGAGCACTGCGAGTGAAGTTTTAACGGAAAGATTGATAGGGTTGGGCTAATAGCACGAAAAATATTCATAATCTTTTAGGTGGCAAATTGATACATACATACATACATTACGAAAAATATTTCTAAATACTAATAACCCAAAAGACAGAAGTGGGCATGAAATAGATTACAATAATCCAAACATTTAAGAAGACTTAGAATAAGGCAGACTCCAATGAAAAGCAGCACATGTCCTGATCAGGCAGTGAAACCATCAAGAGCAAGCAATTCACCACATGTTGTCATATGTAATGGCTTTGACAAACGCAGCCTCTGAGTTGATGACAGGAGCTGAGAAACTTTCTTCATTGTTGGACGACACTGCGAACTGGGATTCAAGGATGCAAATGCGATCTTCACCAGAGAGACCACCTCCCCTGCTTCTTGTTTTGTGGGTGGGGGGATGCGTTGGTCCAGAACTTCCGAAATTGGCATTTCAGGGGCAGGTGATGCAGATGAGGACGAAGATGATGCCCCGGATGATAAAGATGAGAAAACATCTCCTGGATGGCTTCCCATAATTATTTCCAGTGTGACAACTCCAAAGCTATAAACATCACACTTCTCATTCACTTCCATTGTATATGCAAGCTCTGCCCAGAAAAAGCACATAGAAGAAATTGTATCATGCATCAATTGTACACATGTATAATAAGAGACTGAGATTGAAGTGTTCAAAACATTGCTTCTCAGAAAAAGGACAGTGAAGAAGTCACAATTTCCCAATCAAATTAATAATTCATTGAAACACACGACCTACACATTCGAGGAAATTTGGTTCTTTTTCAGAACTAAAAAAGATTGCTTAATAGAAGCTGGATGGTGAAGAAGAAAAAGTATTAAAAGCTGGATGTTGAAGAAAAAGAATTAAATACGAAAAGTTTCCATCATCATTCACATAAAAAATATCTAATAGTTTTATTTTCTAAATCAAAGAAGTGAAAATGTGTTTATATTAACCGCTCCTAATGATGAAAATGAAGCATTGGTCTAAAAGTAAAAGCATAATGATAAGTCCATAAATTTACACATTTATGTATTCTTTATACTTAGTTTTTGTAGGAGAATTTGATTTAAAAAGGACTTATTACTTTATTTTCTCAATTTTCAGCTTTCCAGAGCAAATACTTTATTTTCAACAAAAAATACGACTTTTTGGTGGAGTTTTAGTACAAGACCAATTGAAGATGAAAGCTAAGATCTTGAGGATGATTGTGGAAATTTTCTAGAATTTTCGGAGCAGCCAATGAGAGCAGTCTTTGAAGTTAAGTTAGCATAAGGTGCAATCCCGTCAAAACTGTGCTGCTGTGGAAGAATGATTATTTGAAGACTTTCCTGATTTTTCCTCAAGGCGTGCAATATATGGCTGGAAAGATAAGACAAAAACCTACAATTTGCATATTTATCCCGAATTTTCTTGGAGGAGGAACGAGTCAAACAATATGGGTAGAATATTTGAGGCTTGCTTCTTGTGATTAGGATTTGTAATTCGTCGAGGGTAAATACCAAACTCCTACGGTTTACATGCTTGTTCGAGGTTTTCAATGATCTTAATGAGTTTCTATGTGTTGATATTTGACCTAAATACCATAGGCGAATTGCATGTAGGAACATACGAGTTAGCCTAAATACCATAGGTAATTCATGAAAAAGGAAAACTAAGCGGCGACATCAAATGGTTAGTTAATAGGTAGGTGAATAAGAGGCTAGATCGGATTACTAGTGGTGAATTCATTGTCCTAGTGCTTTTATCGATTTGAATTTCTCATCCTTGTGTTTCTTGACTTTCTACTTGTTTTATCTTTTAATTTCGTTGGTAATTAAATCATTCTTTCAAAAAACCCTTTTGTGTTTACGTGAGTATGCTAATTGTTTAATTTCTTGTTTATATAATTAGAGTAGTTAAAGTATTTTGTGAAGTAAATTAGGTTAGACTAATTGGTAGTTGAACTCAATCTTCGTCGGAATGACCTCATATTTGCCATACTATATTACGATTGACCTTGTGCACTTGCGAGTATAATTTATGTTTAGTACTAATCTTTACAATCTCCATTTTTTGGGTTGTCTAAAATTCACAACACTTAAAAAGTGCTAAATACAGAGAACAAGGAATCACAATATTACCTGGTGCCATGTAGCCATATGTGCCTGCAGCGGCAGTCCAATTAGTTGAGTCTGGATTTAAAAACTTAGCTGTGCCAAAGTCTGAAACACATGCCTCATATTCAGAATCCAACAAAATGTTCTTGCTTGAGATGTCACGATGTACAATCGGTGGCAAGCAATCGTGGTGCATGTAAGACAAGGCATGAGATAAGCCTTTAACAATATTCACCCTTTTACTCCACCCCAACTCTTTAGCTTCTTCATCTTTGCTCAACATTGCAGCCAAGCTACCTCTTTCAAGATACTCATACACCAGAAACGAGTGTCGTTTATGTGCGCAGAAACCATAAAGCTTCACAATATTCCGATGTCTTATCTCAGTGAGTGCCCTTACTTCATTCAAGAACTCCTTCTGAAATTCTATCTCACCATCCCATAGCAGATGCAGTTTCTTCACAGCCACTACGTCTCCAGATGACAAATTCACTTTGTAGACGCTTCCATGTCCTCCCTTCCCAATGCAATATGTGGAATCAAAATCTTCTGTAGCCCTTATGATTTCCTCATACATTGATTTTCCATCAAAATTTAAAACCGAAAAGGAAATTTCTCCATGCATGTGGTTTTGTTTAGTATCTTGATGCTTCTTCTTTCTTTGCATTATTATAAAGACAATTGTAAAGAAAGCAGATACAAGTACAAATACCGCTAGAAGAGAGAATATTAACTTGTGGTCCTTTTTTGACCCATATTGTGCATTGCAGGGTGGCAGCAGACGTCCAACTTTGCCACACAATCCTTTGTTCCCTTTCAATCTTTCTGATGGAGCTTCTCGAAATGCACTGATATTGGGAAGGGGACCTTCCAATTGATTGTAGGATATGTCAACATACAACAAGCCATGCATCTCTTCAAAACTTGATGGTATGGAACTCGAAAGATTGTTGTGGGAAAGATCAAGTGTCACCAAACTTTGCATACTGCCCATTTCTGATGGTATCTTACCATTAAGAGAGTTATGACTTAAATCCATGTAATTCAATTGAACTAACTTCCCAAACTTAAATGGAATTGCTTGAGCCAACTTGTTGTTGCTCAAATTCAAGTAGTGCAATTTGAGCAAGTCACCTAGAATGCTCGGAATTGACTCATTGAATTTGTTTGTTGACAAGTCAAGATATTCAAGATCATTCAATGATCCGAATTCCAACGGTATACGACCCGAAAGTTGATTTCCATTCAACATCAACCTCACCAAAGAAGTCAATCTCCCGAATTCTTTTGGGATCAACCCAACTAAATGATTTGAAGAAAGGTCCAACACATGAATTTGGGTTGCGTTGCCTATCTCAGGTAGTATGCTACCAGTAAGGTTGTTTCCTGCCATTAGTAAGGTCTTCAGCTTTGGGCATTGTCCCCAATTGTGTGAGATTTCTCCATACAAGTTGTTGTAGCTTATATTCATAAAATCAAGATTCGGATAAACACTGAATTCTTCAGATATATTTCCTGTCAATTGGTTTTTGTCAAGACGGACTCTCACTAAGCTCGTGCAATTTTTCAAGCTTTTGGGGATTGGACCAGTCAAATAGTTTCTGAATACTGAAAAGTTTGCGAGTTTTCCACCTTGGCAAATATTTGGGGGCAAATAACCAGACAATTGGTTTGTATCCAACACCAGTTCAATCAAATTATTGAGATTCTCTAACTCTCGGGGAATGGAGCCGGAAAGTTGGTTATCATGTAGGTATAAGAACTCCAAGTTACTCAAGTTAGCAAATGAGGCTGGAATTGAATCGTTGAGTTGATTAATGCTCAAGTCTAGATCTACAAGAGATTTCAAGTTCCCAATCTCCTTAGGAATCAAACCAAAAAGTTGATTACCATAGAGATAAAGATGGGTAAGGTTTGTTAGATTGCCTATTGATCTTGGAACTAAACCGTTGAGTTGATTCTTTTGCAAATATAGCTCCACAAGAGATTTCATGTTGCCTATCTCATTGGGAATTTCCCCCAACAAAGTATTTGCAGAGAGACCAAGATATGTAAGATTTCTCAAGAGACTGATTTCTGGTGGGATTCTCCCAGACAATTGATTGTTGGACAAATCTAGATCTACTAGAGATTTCAAGTTCCCTATCTCCTTGGGAATCAAACCAGAAAGTTGATTTTTACCCAAGTACAAAGTATTTAGCTTTATTAAGTTACCAATATTTGGAGGGATGGGACCACTAAAATTGTTGTAGGACAACTCTAGATCTACAAGAGATTTCAAGTTCCCTATCTCTTTGGGAATTTCCCCCAACAAAGTATTTGCAGAGAGACCAAGATATGTAAGATTTCTCAAAAGACTGATTTCTGGTGGGATTCTCCCAGACAATTGATTGTTGGCGGACAAATCTAGATCTACAAGAGATTTCAAATTCCATATCTCCTTGGGAATCAAACCAGAAAGTTGATTTTTACCCAAGTACAAAGTATTTAGCTTTATTAAGTTACCAATATTTGGAGGGATGTGACTACTTAAATTGTTGTAAGACAACCTTAGATCTACAAGAGATTTCAAGTTCCCTATCTCCTTGGGAATCAAACCAGAAAGTTTATTATCATAGAGACCAAGAAGGGTAAGATTTCTTAGGAGACCGATTTCTAGTGGAATTCTTCCAGACAACTGATTTGTAGAGAGATTAAAATAGTGGAGTTTGGAGAGGTTACTGATTTGAGGTGGAATGGCACCAAAGAGTTTGTTGAAGCTGAGGTCAAGATATTCAAGATTAGGGAAGGACAAGAATGAAAACTCATGTAGCGTACCTTGAATACCATAAGTGGAAAGGTCTATCTTGCTGACACTTCCAGCTGAGTTGCATGAAACACCAGTCCAAGTGCATGGGCTTGTTCTTGGTTTTCGATTGGTGCTGGAAGAATTGGTGGCATTAATATTATGAGTGGGAGGGTCATACCAGGTGAGGTTTTTGAGGGCTTGATTTGGAAATAAGCTGGCTTTCCATTTGAGAAGAGCCTTTGCTTCAGTATGAGAAGTAGAAGTAGCAGAAGGAAAAGCAACCCAATTTGGTGATGAAACATACAAGAAAATGACAAGGCAATAAGACAGGAAGCATAGTTTAGCTGAAGTTAAAGATGTCATGGTTATTGTTTGTGTGGTATACATATATTGTATGGGCTGTGCCTTACTAGTTATATATAGTGTGGGTTAGTCTTTGGGGTTCAGTAGTTGAGCATTGAAAAGTCTTTGAGAGCGTGTTCCTTGTGCTCTTGTTTAAGTTGTGCGAGAACCCGTGGTTTTCTTATGGGTTTGCAGAGAACTGATTCCTTCCACGAAGAAAGCAGAACCTATTGCAAATCCAAATTTCATTTTTCTATGTTATTTTGAGTTTGGACCATCAAGGACAACAAAAAACAAAAACAAAAATAAAACCCAAATTTATATATCTTTTTTTTTTTGGTCGAAATTTATATATCGATTAGCTGCGAAGTCTTTGTCCCTAATTTCTTTAAAGTTGGAATTGTAATTTTGCATTTTCTCAAAGCATTCTAAATTTTTATTCAAGTGCTTTGACTTTCATGCATTGTTTGTGTCGTAATTTGAATCTCCTCAAATTAATTTGTTCCTTGTTCTCTTGATATAAGTTGTGTGTAAGTCAGTTTGCAGGTTTTCCGATGCCACTACGATAATAGTCAACTTAATTTTTTAATTTATCATAACAAAATACAGAGGTGATTCACGAATTCATCGGTTATTTATTAGCTTGATTGTTTTGTAGTTGAACGAAAGCTATTTCTTCAGATATTTTTTTAAAAAAAAAAATCGGTTATTTGGTGTGGAAAGAAAAAAAAAGGGTTCCATCATATATTTATAGATATTTTAATTAAACCTTGTAAATATTCAAGTTCACCCAACAATATTTTTTTAAAAAAACACATTTAAATTCAAGTTTAACGTGCATTACTACTTACCAAACATAAAATCTAGGTCATCGACCAGTAAACTTTTTCTGGGCATACATACATATAGCTCTTCTTTGATCGCTTATGGTTGCCACGTTGGCTTATACCTTAATGAACTCAAAGGGGACCCCGACATCAGACACAAAAACTTACTTTTTGTCTTTCACTTTTCTATCCTTAGACTAAGTTTTTATTTTCCAAGCAAGTTGACTAGATCGGTTCTTCACTTTCGTTAGTGTAATTTAATTTCTTGCATTTTTTATTACGTTGTTTTAAGATTCAAGTTTATTGCTTTATTTTTTGTTATCGAATTAACTTTAAGTTTAATTTGATTTTAGATTTATTTATTTTGTCACCTTTGTCGTTCATATCGTTGTTGTTTCATTCTTACTTAAAGTTACGTTTATTGTTGCTTCGATCTTATTTTTACTTTACTTTCTTGTTACTTAGTTTAATCCCCTTCTAATTTAGTTTGCGTCAATATCATAAAATCCCAAAATATACTAAAAATATCCATACGAGACCTAACCATCCTCGACCCTGAGGAAGTGAAAGAACCTAGGTCAAAATGAGGTTCCTTGCTTGGTAGAAGTCAAAAGCGCAAACACAACAATCCAACTTTTTCCATTAAAGTCAACTAGTGGCTTAGTGGTGGCACACCAACGCAATCCAAGAGAAGAATGACCAAATGTATTGTTTGTGTAGATCTGCTAGAGAGCGCAATGATATGTCATAAAATCCAAGTCTCATGATTTTATTATGTGGCCTATTCTCTTTTCCACAATAAAATCCAAGTCTTCAAAGTTCAAGACTTGGAAAGGTCTTTCCAAATTTTTTTCATTTTCTTAATTGGAAGACGGTTTGGGAAGACTTTTGAGGTTTTCACACCCTTGAGTCAGAGTCTTTCGTCTCTTTGGAAATTTTGCTTTCGTGTTGGAATTGAATGGAATGAAATTGATAGAAGTGAGAGCTTGATTGGATGTTATTGGTGGAGGTCGTATGCGCTTGACAAAAGGGCGAAGAGACTTGGGAGTGGCTGTCACTTCACCTGGGTCGTTGTGGAAAAAAACTTACCTATACCGGGGATAGCACTGTTTTGCTATCCCCGGCCAATAACACCATGACACATAGGATAACTTGTCATATGTGTCGGAAAAGTTATCCTATGTGTCATTGTGTTATTGGTCGGGGATAGCAAAAAGTGCTATCCCCGTTTCATGAGAGTTTCTCTCGTCGTTGTGGCCCTACATATATTTCAAAACAAAAGAATTAGTTTTACAGAAAGTGGGTTGGATATTTCTGCGATTTTACAAATATCTACCTTCTTAAAAAAACTTTAAAGGAGTAATGAGTAAAGAACAGTGAAGAAGTCTTTGGCAAAAAATAAAAAACAGATGAGTGAAAAGTTATGGTTGAAGAACCCAAACTCACAAACTTGCACATCTCTCTCACAAAGCCAAAGAAAACTCCCACTGACTTACTTCCTCCACTGTGGCTAGAACCGAAAACACATTATACATACAAAACGTTAAACCATGGCATTGGACAATGAAATTATTGTTTCATGTTTTCTTTCCCTCTCACAAGGAAAAACATTTCTAAGTAACAACGGTTTGGGGTTTTCACACTGAAAGTCTTTGTCCCTTTTCTTTGAAGTTAGAATTGCAACTTTTGCATTTTCTCAAAGCATGATTAACCCTGAAAGTGCGCTAGCCAGACAGAGGAAATGGTATAATCCTGTCACGACTAGAACAATTCAAACAAAACATGCTTCTTGCTTTGCTTTAGTGGAAAAATTAGTCTACTCCAGCTGTCCCCAACAAATCTGAAAAGTCTTTGAGAGCGTGTTCCTTGTGCTCTTGATCAAGTTGTGTGAGAACCCGTGGTCTTCTTGGACCTCAATTTCACACCTGAATGTCACCATGGCATTGGAAAATGAAATTATTGTTTCAGTTTTTATTTCCCTCTCACAAGGAAAAACATTTCTAAATAACAACGGTTTGGAGTTTTCACACTGAAAGATTGCAGTCAGAGTCTTCGTCTCTTTTGGAAATTTTGCATTTTGTGTTGGAACTGAATGGAATGAAATTGATAGAAGTGAGAGCTTGATTGGATGTTGTTGGTGGATCGTTGTATGCGCTTGACAGAAAGGGCAAAGAGACCTGGGAGTGGCTGTCACTTCACTTGGGTCATTGTGGCCCTACATATATTTCAAAACAAAGGAATTAGTTTTACAGAAAGTGGGTTGGATATTTATGCGATTTTACAAATATCTACATTATAAAGAAAAGGCAAAACGGTACCTGTAGTCCCTGTGGTTTCCAACTTTTACCACTAAAGTTCCTGTGGTTTCAATTTCGTCACTTTTGCCACTGTGGTTTCAATTTGAAACAATTTAAGGACAATACTCAATTTCTGTCAAATTTTCTTAACCTATGTTACTTATGGAGGGGCAATTCAGTCCACAAATTTTTACAAATTTCATTCCTTTCAAAATTAAACATTACAAATATAAATTTATATAAAATAATTTTAAAATAAAAATAAAACCTCTCCATCCCTACCTTTCTCCTCTCAACCGCCTACCAACAGTCACCACCCAATCTGAGCCAGCCACCACCTTCCTGTAACCCAACCACCATCCGAGCCACCCAAGCCCGCCCCATCCCCAAACAACCAAATCGCTTAAGAACCAATTACTCCTCTTGGGCCGCCTCCCAGACCTTCAATCTCGGCGATTACCTCAGTGAGCTAATTAACAATCTCAAACCTCAATGTAATATCATATCACATTTTTAATTTAATTAATTTTAATTTTTTATTGTAGTCTTCAACACAAGCACAAACCAGACGGTGATTGAAACCTACAACGAAACGGCATACTGTGGCTGCACGCCGAACGACGACTCGTTCGAGTACGGCGGCGGCAACAATGCGTTCGGGGAGTCGTAGACCATCGCGGTATCGCTGACCCTCGAGGGTCCCGCCTACTACTTCTCCGGAGCCGGCGATGGCAAGCAGTGCCAGCAGGGCATGGCCTTCGCGATCCAAGTCAACAAAGGGCTCGGGTTGCCGTCGATCCCCAACCAACCTCTGCCTCCTCCGTACAGTGAGCCTCCAAGTGCTTCGACTCAATCGCCGCTTGTGACCGTCGGGGGAGATCAGACGCCGGGGAATGGAGGAATGAGAAGCGGTGCTAACATGCGTGAGGGGTTATTTGGGCTTCTTGCTTGGCTGCTGCTTCTTAGGCTGTGAGGATAAGATGTGTATTTTGCTTCTTGTTGGTTCTTAAGCGATTTGGTTGTTTGGGGATGGGGCGGGCTTGGGTGGCTTGGATGGTGTTTGGGTTACAGGAAGGTGGTGGCTGGCTCAGATTGGGTGATGACTGTTGGTAGGCGGTTGAGAGGAGAAAGGTAGGGATGGAGATGTTTTATTTTTATTTTAAAATTATTTTATATAAATTTATATTTGTAATGTTTAATTTTAAAAGGAATGAAATTTGTAAAAATTTGTCACTGAATTGCCCCTCCATAAGTAACAGAGGTTAAGAAAATTTGACAGAAATTGAGTATTGTGCTTAAATTGTTTCAAATTGAAACCACAATGGCAAAAGTGACGAAATTGAAATCACAGGGACCTTAGTGGTAAAAGTTGGAAACCACAGGGACTACAGGTATCGTTTTGCCTAAAGAAAACTTTCATTGTGTGTTTATTAATCAGGAATTGGAATTCAAATAAGGAATTAAATTCCACCTATGGAAGATTCTTGTGTTTACTTTACATCAAGGAATTTAAAAGTAAGTGAGACCCACACAAACTTAGGAATTGAATTCTTGATTTTCGAGGAATTTAATTCTTGGGTGGAAGGTGATATTCTAATTCTTGGGGTATTTATTAGGAATTCATTTTTTTAACCCATTATACCCTCACACAATTTTCAAATTTTCAAATTTGTCATTTACTTTAACCCAACAACGAGGACATTTTAGTAAGGGTAAGCGGCCGAAAACCCCCCTGAACTATAACGCTAATTGAAATGTCAACCCCGAATTATTTTTTCAGCCAATTTAACCATCAAACTATTTTAAATGGCCAATTTACCCCCTGCCGTTAGTTTCCATGTACCGACATCCAATTTTCCGTTAAAAATAATTAAATCTTTAAAAACTAAAGAATCAAAAAAAAAAAAAAAAAAACCCTAGCAGTCGCCCATGGACTTGCCGTAGAGAAAACAAAGGACATTTAGAAATTGGGGTTCTTGCTGCTTGACCAGGGTGAAGAAAGCGAGGCAGTCTTGCACCACGAGATGGACATCGGGGACGAAGGCTCAGGCCGTGGGATTGGCCGTGACCTTCGAGGTCCAGAGCGAAGCAGGCGAAACCCTGTTGGGCGAGGAAAATTGGGGTGGCTTGGAAGGTCCAGCTGATGTCGTTGCCGTAGCCGTGGACCATGAAGATGAGGCCACGTGGAGGGGAGAAGAGGGGAAGCCATTGCCGGTGAAGAGCTTGAGGCCTCTGGGTAAGGTGTAGAAGGATTTGGAGGCTTTGATGCCTTGGAGATTGTAGTATTCTTGCTCTGGGGTGTTGCCCCAGTAGTGCAGAAGTTGGGTTTGGGTTTGGGTTTCAGGTTGGCCCGATTGGGTTTGGATGGAGAGGAGGCTTTCTTCTTCATTCATTCTGGGAAGTAGTTGTTTTGTTTGCTGTGCTTCAAGATTTGCGGCTCTCACTTAGAATTGGAAGAAGCTGATTTAGGGTTTAGGAAAAAGAATTATAAAAATAAATAAATAAATAAAAAGAGAAGAAATTATGATTTTACATTTTCTTTATTATTTTTTGGTATTATCCTTGTAAAATGACAAACTTACCCTTATAATTAACAGAAAATTGAATGGAAGTCTAAAAACTTGACGGCAAGGGCTAAATTGGCCATTTAAAATAATTCGAATGCTAAATTGGCTGAAAAATAATTCGGGGTTGACATTTCAACTAGCGTTATAGTTCAGGGGGGTATTCGGCCGTTTACCCTTTTAGTAATTAGTATCACTCCTACCCCAATTTCATATGGTTTAGTAAACAACTTTAATAGAAATTTGAAATCTAACTCCCCTCAATCCTATGGTTTAGTAAACAACTTGAATAGAAATCCAAAATCCAATTCTCCTCAATCCAACTCCTCCTCATTCATCCTCAATTCAATTCCTCCAAATCCAATTACGGATTAATAAACATGCCATCATGAGTAATGAGTAAAGAACAGTGAAGAGCCTTTGGCAAAAATAAAAAATAGATATGTGAAAAGTTATGTTTGAAGAACCCAAACTCACAAACTTGCACATCTCTCTCACAAAACCAAAGAAACTCCCACTGACTTACTTCCTCCACTGTGGCTAGAACCGAAAACATATTATACATACAAAACGTTAAACCATGGCATTAATGTTGGACAATGAAATTATTGTTTCATTTTTTCTTTCCCTCTCACAAGGAAAAACATCTTTAAGTAACAACGGTTTGGGGTTTTCACACTAAAAGTCTTTGTCCCTTTTCTTTGAAGTTGGAATTGCAACTTTTGCATTTTCTCAAAGCATGATTAACCCTGAAAGTGCGCTAGCCAGACAGAGGAGCCAGACAGAGGAAAATGGTATAGTCCTATCACGAGTCATGACTAGAACAATTCAAACAAAACATGCTTCTTGCTTTGCTTTAGTGGAAAAATTAATCTACTCCAGCTGTCCCCAACAAATCTGAAGAGGAATAACTCGCCAATGTAATTTCATCCACGCCATTCATTTCCGTCCTAAATCATCACGTGAAGAATGGTTTCAAAGTAATGATAGTTGTATACATTTTAGTCCCATTTCCTAAATTTTGATGGGTGCATTTTAGCTCACCACTTTAACTCGAAGTGTATCATCATTACATTTTTCAACATTTGACATGTGTCTATGGGTATAATCATGGGTGGTTCCACAAATACAAATAAAAGAGTTAGCTATGGTTATGCCCATAGATACGTGTCAAGTGTTGAGAATGATGGTTATAATACACCTTTAGTTAAAGTGGTGACAAAAAATATTTCCAAATTTTGATAACATTTGTGACATTCTATTGTGATTATTGAGTCGGACTCTAAGATTATGATGGAGTCCATACTCAACGGCGCCACGCCTAACACGATGTTTGATGGCATCCTTCATGATATCAGTACTTTGACCAAGGAGTTTGCAGATCTCTCTTTTTCTTTTGTACCTCGCTGCTGTAATAAAGCAGCTCATTCGGTTGCTGGTGTTGCGGTGAATTTTGTTGGTGGCTATGAATGGGGTGCTTTGGCCCCGGATTGGCTATCCCCAATCCTAGAGAATGATGTAAACTCACACTATGATGAATGAATTACTATTATTGTTTTCGAATAAATAAAAAACAACAAAATATTAGAAGCCTGACACATTGAAATATAGGAAAGAAGCACACAATTATCTCTATATATCTTCCCTAAGTCTCTGTCTGTTATCTGTAATGTTAAAATTGGAAAGTCTGCATTTTGTCGCTCCTGAACTTCAGTGAAATGAGGTTGATACTTGAATGCCCTTTTCTCCTTCCTATTATTACGACCCATGAGTCAAGAACAAGATTTCTATCATATATTCATTCATAGAGTTTTTTTTTTAATAAAACCCTCTAAATATTCAAGTTCACCCAACAATATTTTCTAACACATTTAAATTCTAGTTTAACACTATTAATAAAATTTCATAGAGGCTGGCATTTTTGCTCATCACGTTAAATACTTGACACGTGTTCATAAGGATAACTATAGTTATATAAATCAAAGTAAAAAGTTAACTATGGGTATGCTAGCTTATGGACACATGTCAAGTATTGAGAAGGGTGGTGAGCATACACCTTGGGTAAAGTGGTGAGCAAAAATACTCCCGACATAATTGAGGTTAAATTTGTTTCCTACAATTTTGTTTGCCATAAATAATTAAGACATTAGTGTGCAAAACATTTTTGTTGGTTGAACTTATATTTGTAGGGTTTTTTTTAGTAGGTGAAATCACTTTGGTTCATGGAATGAATCTAAATGAAAATCACTTCCCATGTCATTTCTCAACGGATGAGAAATGGAGATTCCTTTCCCATGTTTGGTAATTATTGGACAGTAACCAAGAAATACCACTTTATTTCCTTTCACATGTTTGGTTTGTGTAGGAATGTAAAACATAGTTTGTTTAATTTTTCAATTATACTCATACGAAATCAAATAAAAAAAAGAATGCATTTAATGCTATATTATAATTCTAAATTGTTAATAGGGACAATATGGTCATGAATATATTTCAAGGGGGGAGGAGGGCTTCACTTTCCCTCTACTTTCCCATGTGCAAGGCAACGATTTCCCATGCCTAGACTTAACAAACATGGGAAATCAGTTGATTTCCCATCCCCAAGCCTCCTTTCCCATGAACCAAACAAGGCTTAGGGAATGAGAGTTTCTCACACACACACAAAACCCAAGATTCGATGGGGGTTCAAACTTGAAACCTTTTGTATGCAAGTCAAGACTCTTTTCCACTAAAATAGACCTCATTGGCTGCATGGTTTAAATAGAAAAACCTCTATATTAGTTATCTTTAGCTATTGCATAATGAATAGATGAAGAAGACTAAGCTATCCTCAACTTGGCTGCTATGTACTAAGAGAGTTTGAGAGGTCTTAAAATGAGTTTGTGCAATGGTTTTTAAACTAAGAATTGACAAGATAACTTATTAAAGGAATCATTCAACTCAATGCATACATGACTAAAATGCTAATTCGATTCTGTTCGTTTTTTAGTATGTACAGCTCTCTCATAGACTTTTCCCTGATCAAGGGTTCCTTGATTGTGATGTTTTTGGGAGAAAAAATATTGGAATTATTGAATTGAAATTAATGGAAAGTGAGAGGTTACCATTTGCGTGACATAAGGCTCCCTTCATATGAATATGAGGAAGATTCTTTCTTAAGTCTTGACATAGATTTATTTGTTTATTCTTTTGCCAAGTAGGCCAACGGAAAAACATAGAAATTAATATTTGTTTCATTTTTTTCCCCTCCCACAAGGAAAAACATTTCTAAGTCCGAAGCACCTTTGTTAAAGTATGCGCCTGGGCACAAGATAGATTACAAATTTAATTACAATAACGCAACAGATTTAACAAGTCGAAGAACGCAGACATAAACTGAAATATAGAAAAACTTAGCAGTGCCAAAGTCCAAAGCACATGCCTCAAATTCAGAATCCAGCAAAATGTTCTTGCTTGATATGTCCCGGTGTACATACAGATCACAAGCCTTCTTCCACCAAAAGCTATAGCAGATCCAAAATTTAATTTTCTATGTTATTTTGATTTTGGGCTATCAAGGAAAAACGTCATTTTATATATTGAACTAACATCCAAACTCAACCAAGTTTTTCTTTTGAAACTAAACTTGGATGAAGTTTAGAAGATAAAAAAGGAAATACACTCATGTCACTTGAATTTTGTGTCGCGTGTCAATGTGTCCCTCCAAAAACAATATGATTCATCACATTAATGCCCTCTAAGTTATGATTTTGTTGCAGTTTAGGGTGTACGTTCGCTATTCTTTTACATCAAAAACATAGCACCATGATGAATTTAACCAAATGTTTGACAGGGTTGGACTAATTGCAAGATTGCAATAACATATTCATAATACTTTAGGTGGAACAGAGACATACATACATAACTACATACATAAAAGGAAAAGCATTTCTATATACTAGTACCCTTATTAAAGCTGAGCCTAAAGATAGAATGAAGCAAAAACAAATAAGCCAAACATCTAAGAAAATAAGAACAAGGGAGGCACAAATGAAGTCAAAGACAGAAAAGCAGCGTACAGTCCTGATCAGGTAGTGAATCCATCAAGAGCAAACAATTCACCACATGTTGTCATATGTAATGGTTTTGACAATGCAGCCTCTGAGTTGATGAGAGGAGCTGAGAAACTTTCTTCATTGTTGGACGAGACTGCGGACTGGGATTCAATGAATGCAAAAGCCATTCTTCATAAATAGAGACCACCTCCCTTGCTTCTTGATTTTGTGAAGGAGGGAGATGCGTTGGTCCAGAACATCCGAAATTGGCATTTCATAAAAAGGTGATGCAGGTGAGGACGACGATGACGCTCCAGATGATAAAGATGAGAAAACATCTCCTGGATGACATCCCATAATTATTTCCAGTGTGACAACTCCAAAGCTATAAACATCGCACTTCTCGTTCACTTCCATTGTATATGCAAGCTCTGCTAATAAAAAGCACATAAAAGAAATTGTATTATGAATAAATCGTACAAAACACTGAGATTTCAGTGTTCAAAACATTGCCTATGAGAAAAAGGACAGAAGGGAAGTGACTATTTTCCAATCTAATTCAAGGAAATTCAGTTCTTTTTGAAAACTAATAAGAATGGCATACCCAAAGGAATTTAGTAAAAGCTGGATGATGAAAAAGAAAAGCAACAATTAAATTAAAAAAGTTTTGATCACCATTCACCACAAAAATATCTAATTGTTATATATTTTTTAAAATCAAACAAGTGAGAAAACTGAAGCATTGGTCTAAAAACAAAAGCTTAAAAGTGTTAAATACATAGAACAGAGAATAACAACATTACCTGGTGCCATGTAGCCATATGTGCCTGCAGCGGCAGTCCAATTAGTTGAGTCTGGATTTAAATACTTAGCAGTGCCAAAGTCTGAAACACATGCCTCATATTCAGAATCCAACAAAATGTTCTTGCTTGAGATGTCACGATGTACAATCGGTGGCAAGCAATCGTGGTGCATGTAAGACAAGGCATGAGCTAAGCCTTTAACAATATTCACCCTTTTACTCCACCCCAACTCTTTAGCTTCTTCATCTTTGCTCAACATTGCGGCCAAGCTACCTCTTTCAAGATACTCATACACCACAAACGAGTGTCGTTTATGTGCGCAGAAACCATAGAGCTTCACAATATTCCGATGTCTTATCTCAGTGAGTGCCCTTACTTCATTCAAGAACTCCTTCTGAAATTCTATCTCGCCATCCCATAGCGGATGAAGTTTCTTCACAGCAACTACGTCTCCAGATGACAAATTCACTCTATAGACGCTTCCATGTCCTCCCTTCCCAATGCAATATGTGGAATCAAAATCTGCTGTTGCCCTTATGATTTCATCATACATTGATTTTCCATCAAAATTTAAAACTGAAAAGGAAATTTCTGCATGCATATTGTTTTGTTCTTTATCCAAATGCTTCTTCTTCCTTTGCACCACGAATACAATTGTAAAGAAAGCAGATAGAAGTACGAATACTGCTAGAAGGGAGAATGTGATTCCAAATACCCGTTTTTGGTGCTTTTTTGTCCCATGTTCATTGCAGGGTGGCAGAGCTCCAACTTTGCCACACAATCCTTTGTTCCATTTTAATGCTTCTGGAGGAGCTTTTCGAAATGCGCTGTTGTTCGGTAGGGGACCTTCCAAGTGATTGTAGGATATGTCAACATACGACAAGCCGTACATGTCTTCGAAACTCGTTGGTATGAAACCCGAAAGATTGTTGTGGGAAAGATTGAGGGACACCAAACTCTCCATGTTGCTCATTTCTGATGGTATCCTACCTTCAAGTGAGTTATGACTTAAATCCAGGTCGGTCAATTGAACTAATTTTCCCAACTTAATTGGAATTGCTTGAGCCACCTTATTGTTGCTCAAATTCAAGTAGTGTAGTCTGAACAAGTCACCTAGAGTGCTCGGAATTGACTCATTGAATTTGTTTGTTGACAAGTCAAGATATTCAAGATCAATCAATGATCCCAATTCCAAGGGAATACGGCCCGAAAGCTGATTTCCATTCAACATCAGCTTCACCAAAGAAGTCAGTCTCCCGAATTCCTTTGGAATCATCCCAACTAAATTATTTAAAGAAAGATCCAGCCCATTAATTTGGGTTCCATTTCCAATCTCAGGTGGTATGTTCCCAGTAAGGTTGTTTCCCGCAAGTCGTAGAGTTTTTAATTGTGGACACTGCCCCCACTTGTAAGAGATTTCACCGTACAAGTTATTGTGACTTACATCTATAAAATCAAGATTCGGATAAACACCAAAGTCTTCAGATATATTGCCTGTCAATTGGTTCTGGTTAAGACGGACTCTGACTAAGCTCATACAATTTTTCAAGCTTTCGGGGATTGGGCCAGTTAAATGATTGGTGCTTGCTGTAAAGTTTGTGAGTTTTCCACCTTGGCAAATATTTTGGGGCAAATAACCCGAAAATTGGTTGCTATCCAATTGCAGGCCAATCAACTTCTTGAGACTCTCTATCTCTTTGGGGATGGAGCCGGAAAGTTGGTTATCCCGTAAGTATAAGAATTCCAAGTTGCTGAGGTTACCAAATGAAATAGGAATTGAACCACGGAGTTGATTCTCATGCAACTGTAGATCCACCAGAGATTTCAAATTTCCTATTTCCTTGGGAATTAAACCTGAAAGTTGATTGATATGCAAGTACAAAGTGTTTAACTTTTTCAAGTTACCAATATTTGGAGGGATTAGACCACTTAAAGTGTTGGAGGACAACTCTAAATCTACAAGAGACTTCATATGACCTATCTCCTTAGGAATAGAACCAGAAAGTTGATTGGAATAGAGATAAAGATGGGTAAGTCTTGTTAGATCACCTAGTGATCTTGGAATTGAACCGTTGAGTTTATTCCCATACAAATATAGCCCCACAAGAGATTTCATGTTACCTATCTCTTTGGGAATAGAACCAGAGAGTTGATTGGTATTCAGGTACATGGTGTTTAACTTTTTTAAGTTACCAATATTTGGAGGGATGAAACCAGTTAAAGTGTTGAAGGCCAATTGTAGATCTACGAGAGACTTCAGGTTACATATCTCATTGGGAATAATGCCAGAAAGTTTATTGCCAAAGAGATAAAGAAGGGTAAGGCTAGTTAGATGACCTAGTGATTTTGGAATTGAACCATTGAGTTCATTCCCACTCAAGTCTAGAATCACAAGACTCTTCATGTTACCTATCTCATTGGGAACAGTGCCAGAAAGTTGAGTAGCATAGAGATAAAGATTGGTAAGGCTTGTGAGATTGCATAATGATCTTGGAATTGAGCCATTGAGTTGATTCTCATACAATTGTAGATCCACAAGAGATTTCAAGTTCCCTATCTCTTTGGGAATAGAACCAGAGAGTTGATTGGTATACAAGTACAAAGTGTTTAACTTTTTCAAGTGACCAATATTTGGAGGGATGACACCACTTAAAGTATTGGAGGACAACTCTAGATCTTCAAGAGACTCCATGTTACCTATCTCCTTAGGAATAGAACCAGAAAGTTGATTGGTATAGAGATAAAGATGGGTAAGGCTTGTTAGATTGCCTAGTGATGTGGAATTGAACCATTGAGTTTATTCTTATACAAATATAGCTCCACAAGGGATTTGAGGTTACCTATTTCCTTGGGAATATCCCCAAAGAATGTATTTTCATAGAGACCGAGAAAGGTAAGATTTCTTAGGAGACCGATTTCTGGTGGGATTCTCCCAGACAATTGATTGAGAGAGAGATCAAGATAGTGGAGTTTGGAGAGGTAACTGATTTGAGGTGGGATGCATCAAAGAGTTTGTTCCTATTGAGGTCAAGATGTTCAAGATTAGGGAAGGACAAGAATGAAAACTCAAGTAGCGTACCTTGTATACCACAAGTGGAGAGGTTTATCTTGTTAACACTTCCAGCTGTGTTGCATGAAACACCGGTCCAAGTGCATGTGACTGTATTTTCTTTTGGATTGGTGGAAGAATTGGTGGCATTATGACTGGGAGGGTACCGCCAGTTGAGAATATTGAGGGCTTTGTTTTGAAATAAGCTAGCTTTCCATTTGAGAAGAGCCTTTGCTTCAGTATTAGAAGCAAAAGCAACCCAATTTGGTGATGAAACATACAACAAGGTAAGGCAATAAGCCAGGAAGCATACTTTAGCAGAAGTTAAAGATCTCATGGTTATTGTTTGTGTGCTATTCGTATGGGCAGTGCCTTTCTTATAGGTCTTTCGGATCTCTTGTATCATCACTTTTCTTTTGAGTCAAAGTCTTTGTCTCTCATTCTCTAAAGTTAAATGCCAATTTTACATTTTCTGGATGAACTAATGAAATGAAATGAAAATTAACCCCTAAAGTCATCACCTAGGGGTTCAGATTCTCTTTTTACCAATGTACCTCTTTGACCTCATGTGGCTGTCTTATTCTGTGGACAAAGACTTGTACAGATAATGAAATGGATGGAGCCTTCCATACACGAGTCAAAGTCTTTGTCTCTTTAAATGTAATTTTTTAATTTTCTGGACCGAAGTAATGAAATGGATGGAAATGCACTATATGCTGGACACTTTTTTTATATATTTTATTTTCTTGGTGCATGTTCAGTGGGTCACTACAAGAAGAAAAAAGGTCAGTAATTTCTTGGGACCAAATAATTCATGCTCACAAATACACTGAATCATTCAAAATATCAGAAGTATTTTTTATTAAATAAGGAGCATATAGTAAATTAACAACTTTTCATATTAAAGAAAATTAAAATAAAAACCAATAATATTCCTATATGGACACTGCTTCTATCATTTCCCGTAAAAAGGTATGCAAATCACACGTCAAACTAGAAAGTAGAAGTTTCGCTCCTACTTCCAAGAAAAGAGAGAAGTATTTTCTTTCCTATATGCATATGTATGGTAGCTTTTCCCCGTTGGTATGATAAGTTAGTAACTTTTCTTTTCTCCATTATACAAAGCTCGGAGTCTTCCATACTCTTGACTTGACTCAAAGTCTTTGTCTTCATTTTCTTAATTGGAAGACGGTTTGGGAAGACTTTTGGGGTTTTTTCATTTTCTTAATTGAAAGATTGCAGTCAGAGTCTTCGTCTCTTTGGAAATTTTGCATTTTGTGTAGGAATTGAATGGAATGAAATTGAAAAAAGTGAGAGCTTGATTGGATGTTATTGGTGGATCGTCGTATGCGCTTGATAGAAGGCCAAAGAGACCTGGGAGTGGCTGTCACTTCAACTGGGTCGTTGGACATATATTTCAAAACAAAAGAATTAGTTTTAGGAAATTCATTATAATACCTAATATAGGAGTCCAAATTATAAAAAAGTCATATATGAAATGGACTTTAGAAATACAAGCAAAGCCCATTTACAACATAATAAAAAGGCTTTTAATTTCTTTTAAATTACAAAACTGCCATTGATTTTTAAAAACAAACACAACCCCAAAACCTCGTAAAAAAGCCCAAAACATTCAATGGGGCATCAAAGTAATTTAATAATCAAAATTAAATTCAATAGGGTATGCTGTCATTTTTTGGGTTCTTTTTGTTTGTTTATAGAAATTAAATAGTGTAGGATTTATTTATAGTTTTAGTACTAAGAATAGGTATATGACTAAATATCTCTTAGTTTTACAGAAAGTGGGTTGGATATTTATGCGATTTTACAAATATCTACATTCTAAAAAAAACTTTCATGGTGTGTTTACTAATCAGGAATTAGAATTCTCATAAGGAATTAAACTCTAACTATAGAGGATTCCTGTGTTTACTTCATATCAACGAATTAAAAAGTAGGTGGGGCCCACACAAAATTAGGAATTGAATTCCTAATTTTGGAGGAATTCAATTCTTAGGTGGGAAGTGATACTCTAATTCCTAGAGAACAAACCTATTAGAAATTTATCTTTTTACCCATTATATCCTCACACAATTTTAAAATTTTAAAATTTGTCATTTACTTTAACCCAACAATGAGGACATTTTAATAATTAGAATCACTCCTACCCCAATTCCATATGGTTTAGTAAACAACTTCAATAGGAATTTAAAACTTCCCTCAATCCATATGGTTTAGTAAACAACTTGAATAGGAATCTGTAATCTAATTCTCCTCAATTCAGCTCCTTCTCAATTCAATTCATCATCAATTCAATTCCTCCTAATCTAATTACGGATTAATAAACATGTCATCAAGGAGTAATGAGTAAAGAACAGTGAAGAGTCTTTGGAAAAACATAAAAAACAGATCAGTGAAAATTTATGGGGGAAGAACCCAAACTCACAAACTTGCACATCTCTCTCACAAAGCCAAAGAAAACTCCCACTGACTTCCTTCCTCTACTGTGGCTAGAACCGAAAACACATTACACATGCAAAACGTTAAACCATGGCATTGGCCAATGAAATTATTGTTTCATTTGTTATTTCCCTCTCACAAGGAAAAACATTTCTAAATAACAAAGCACCCTTGTTAAAGCATGAGCCAGGACAATGTTCCTCCAGTGTTCTTTGGCTGTACCCAACATAGGCCAAATAGTTAGCAGTGCCAAAGTCTGAAACATAGACCTCATATTCAGAATCCAGGAAAATGTTCATGCTTGATATGTCCCGCGGTATACATTTTAGTCCAATTTCCTATTCCATTTCTTTGGCTGCTTATCTCCAAGTCAAAAGCAAATCATGAGCCTTCCACGAAAAAAGCAGAACCTATTGCAAATCCAAATTTCATTTTTCTATGTAATTTTGAGTTTGGACCATCAAGGGAAAAAAAACAAAAGGAAATACGCCAATTTATATAACTCGTCAATGTAATTTCATCCCCGCCATTCATTTCCATCCTTTTTTTTCTTCTTTCTTTCTGACCAAATCATCACGTGAAGAATAATTTTCAAAGTAATGATAGTTTTATACATTTTAGTCACATTTCCTAAATTTTGATGGGTGCATTTTTGCTCACCACTTTAAATTAAGGTGTATCATCAGTACACTTCTCAACATTTGACATGTGTCTATGGGTATAATCATGGTTCCACAAATACAAATCAAAGGGTTAACTATGGTTATGCTCATGGATACGTGTCAAGTGTTGAGAATAGTGGTTAGAATATACCTTGAGTGAGTTAAAGTGGTAAATAAAAATATTTCCAAATTTTGATAACATTTGTGACATTCTAAATTTTGATTCAAGCGCTTTGACTTTCACCCACTATTTGTGTCATTATCTGCATTTTTATCCAGGAATTTAGTCCCGGATGAATTTATTATGAGCTAACTTGTGGCTTATATGACCTGATTTCATGAGCATTCCAGAAGTGATTAGCCTGAGTGGAAGTCTTTGTCCCTTATCTAAGCATTTTCTCAGAGCATGCTTAACTGGAAGTGCGCTTGCAAGACAGCAAATGGTAGTCCTGTCAAGCAAAGCATGCTTCTTGTTTTGTTTTAGTGGAAAAATTAATTCACTCTAGCTGTACCCAACAAATGAGAAGAAGAATAACTCGTCAATGTAATTTTCATCGACGCCACTGATTACCATCCTCTTTTCTTTCTTTCTATTACGATCTATATTCATCATGAACATGAAGAATTGAAGTTTCGAAGTAATGATAGTTGTATACATTTTACTCCAATTTCTTATTCAAAATTTTGATTTAACATTTGTGACATTTTAAGGGCCATTTGATAACTATTTTAGCTTTTAATTTTTATTTATAAAAAAAATTAAAAATATGAAGCTCGTTTGAATTTTCAAATAAAAGATTAATTGAAAATTGTTTATAAGTTGTTTGATAATCGTTTTCAATTTTTGATTTTATGAGAAACTTGGAAATAAAATTTTATTGGGTCAAATTGTGAATTTGAGGTTATAACAAGAAAATGCATGTTACAACACAAAGAGTCCGTAGCATTTTTTGCTGAATTTTTTGGAATTTAGGATGAATTTTTAGTGAATTTTGAGACTCGGACTGGGTCCACACTGAATGCAAGAGTCAGTTGGTTGTGAGGGTCGGACTAGAGAGTTTAAATGATTTTTTCAGAACTAGTTTCACAACAAAATAAGGAAATCAAACCGAAAAAGAAAAAAGAAGAGTTGAAGGTTCATCACTACAATATATTTTATTAAACAGGATCATCTTATTTTTGTATCATGTTCAGATACGGTAATCAAAGTACCATTCAGAGCATAGATCTGTTGCTCAAGTGTGATGTTGGGACCTAATCCTATGAATTCTCTGATACCAAAAATGCATGATGACACTATAAAAGCAAAGAAAAAAAAATACGACAGTGCGGATTGGAACCTAATGCTGCAAAACCTGCTACATATTCATAAATCTCTCTTAGGTTCAAACAAAAATGGCTTTCAAAAGAGGAGAGTTATAAGCTAACCTTGATGAAGTTGAGGATAACTGCTGCATCGGAACTCAACTTCATTTCCACTAACTCATTTGCTACAAGCATACATCCTTCATCTACATCATCACCACCTAATTCTTCGATTCATAATGTAGAAAAGAAAAGAAAAAATGCAGACTCCCTATTTGTGACCATTAAACATTTGGTCACTACTGACCTTTCTTCTTGTAGTCAACATTTACAAGTACGAACATCTAAGAAGCATTAGAACAAGGCAGACACAAATGAAGTGAAATACGGAGAAAGCAGCACATATCCTAATCAGGTAGCGAAACCATCAAGAGCAAGCAATTCACCAAATGTTGTCATATGCAATGGCTTTGACAAATGCAGCCTCTGAGTTGATGAGAGGAGCTGAGAAAATTTCTTCATCGTTGGTCGACACTGCAGACTGGGATTCAAGGATGCAAATGCTATCTTCACAAGAGACACCACCTCCTCTGCTTCTCGTTTTGTGGGTGGCTAGATGAGTTGGTCCAGAATGTCCAAATTGGCATTTCCAGGGCGGGTGATGCAGATGAGGATGACGATGATGCACTGAATGATAAAGATGAGAAAACATCTCCTGGATATCTTCCCATAATTATTTCCAGTGTGACAACTCCAAAACTATAAACATCGCACTTCTCGGTCACTTTCATTGTATATGCAAGCTCTGTTCAGACACAGCTCACACAAGAAATTGTATCATGCATAAATCGTACACACCAAGTACAAAAGACAAAGATTTCAGTGGTCAAAACATTACCTGGTGCCATGTAGCCATAAGTGCCTGCAGCGGCAGTCCAATTAGTTGAGTCCGGATTTAAAAATTTGGTAGTACCAAAATCTGAAACACAGGCCTCATATTCAGAATCCAGCAAAACATTCTTGCTTGATATGTCACAATGTACAATCGGTGGCAAGCAATCGTGGTGCATGTAGGACAAGGCATTAGCTAAACCTTTAACAATATTCAACCCTTTACTCCACCCCAATTCTTTAGCTTCATGATCATTGCTCAGCGTTGTGGCCAAGCTACCTCTTTCGAGATACTCATACACCAAAAACGAGTGTTGGTGATGTGAATAGAAACCATAAAGCTTCATTATGTTCCGGTGTCGTATCTCAGTTAATGCTCTTATTTCATTGAAGAATTCCTTCTGAAAATTATTCTCGCTATTGTGGAGAAGATGGAGTTTCTTCATGGCTACCATGTTGCAAATGAAAAATTTGCTCTGTAACTGTAAACACTTCCATGTCCTCCCGTCCCAATCCAATATATGGAATCAAAATCTTCTGTCTCCCTTATTATTTCCTCATACATTGTTTTTCCATCAAAATCTAGAATTGAAAAAGAAATTTCTTCAAGCATGTCATCATTTTGTTCCAGAGTTTGATTTTTCTTTCTTCTTGCTATCAGAAAAGCAAACATAAAGAAAGCAAGTAGAAGTACAAGTGCTTCCAGAAGAGGGAACAAGATTACAAATATGACTTTATGGTCCTTTTTGGAGTTATGTTTGCAGGATTTCAGAGCTCCAATGTTGCCGCACAGTACTTTGTTCCCCTGCAATGCTTCTGGAAGAGCATTCTGAAATGCATTGCTGTTGGGCAGGGGACCCTCAAAGTCATCGTAGGATATGTAAACATACGACAACCCATTCATGTCTTCAAAACTCGTTGGAATAAAGCCAGAAATATTATTGTGGGAAAGGTTGAGCATCTCCAAACTCTCCATGTTGCTTATTTCTGAAGGTATCTTACCTTCAAGCAAGTTATGACTTAAACAATATTCATAATTTTTATGCTTTCAACAATATTCATTGTTCCAGACTTGGAAAGTCTTTGCAATTTTTAGAACTACTTTCACAACAAACCAAAAAAGAAGAAGAAAGCAGTTGGTAACAACCTAGCATTTTTCAAAATTTTGAAGATCAACAGATGATCAAAATTCCAAGAGTATGCCAAGCGAAAGCTGACTTTGCATATATAGGAATAAGAATGTGAATCTGTTCATTGCTTTTATTGTGACATTGCACTCGTGAGAAACACTACTTTCAGTTTTCTGAGAGGAACACCGTTGTTGTATTGTCTTGTTCATTGTTAATTTTGGTTGGTGTCAATTTTGAGCCTTGAGGGGTCGTTCTTCTCTTCTGGGATATGACAATTTGGTATTTTGTCTGAGGATAAAGCCAGATAAATATCTGATTTTCCTATAATTACTGCTCTTCAAACATAAAATTGAACTGACAAAGTGATTATAAATATTAACTTATGTTGTTACACCTTTTTTTCCTTCCTTCAAAATAATGAGTGGCACAAAAGTAGGCTTCAAATACATTGCTACAAGGGAACATCTAAGAAGGTTAGAAGAAACAGTCAGAGGGCAAACACAGAGTTAATATGGTGTTTATTCAAATTAATCAATCGAATAATGTCAAAGAAATTATAAAGGCATGATAGGCGGATGAGCATGACGAGTGGTGACGGAGATAATTGAAAGCATTGAACATGTAGAAACTTACCCTCGGGTTGTAAAACCGTCGAGAGCAAGCAATTCACCACATGTTATCATATGCACTGACTTGGACAAATGCAGCCTCTGAGTTGAGAGGTGTTGAGAAACTTGTTTCATTGTTGGACGAGATGGAGGACTGGGATTCAAGCATGCAAAAGCTATCTGCACTAGAGAGACCACTTCCACTGCTTCTTGATGTGTAGGGGGGGAAATGCGCTGGTCCAAAATATCCTCCATTGGCATTTGATGTGCAGGTAATGCAGATGATGAAGATGACAACAAAGACGCAGATGATAAAGATGACAACAGATCTCCTGGATGCCTTCCCATAATCAGTTCCAACGTTACTACTCCGAAGCTATACACGTCGCATTTCTCATTCACTTCCATTGTATAAGCAAGCTCTGCTTAGAAAATCTCGTAGCAGTGGCATTATTAGTATATCAAAAACTTTGGTGTTCAAAACATTTTGTGATATGAAATGATTAAAAGTACCTATTGCTAATTTGCTACCAGGTTCAATACTTTTACTTTAATTACAATGGTACAGTTCAAATGTCCTGTTCGATTCTAACAAGTTGGTTTAACCATGCATGAAAAAGAATCGGTGATAAGTGTTCAAATAAGAGTAAAAATGTTTCAACATTACCTGGTGCTATATATCCATACGTGCCTGCAAGAGCACTCCAATTAGTTGAGTCTGGATTTAAAAACTTTGCAGTGCCAAAATCTGAAACACAGGCCTCATATTCAGAATCCAGCAAAACATTCTTGCTTGATATGTCACGATGTACAATTGGTGGCAAGCAATCGTGGTGCATGTAGGACAAGGCATGAGCTAAACCTTTAACAATATTCACCCTTTTACTCCACCCCAGTTCTTTAGCTTCATGATCATTGCTCAGCGTTGTGGCCAAGCTACCCCTTTCGAGATACTCATACACCAAAAATGAATGTCGTTTATGTGAACAGAAACCATGAAGCTTCATAATGTTCCGGTGTCGTATCTCAGTTAGTGCTCTTATTTCATTGAAGAATTCCTTCTGAAAATTATTCTCGCCATTGTGGAGAAGATGGAGTTTCTTCACGGCTACCATGTTGCCAGATGACAAATTTGCTTTGTATACATTTCCATGTCCTCCCGTCCCAATGCAATATATGGAATCAAAATCTTCTGTCGCCCTTATGATTTCCTCATACATTGTTTTTCCATCAAAATCTAGAATTGAAAAAGAAATTTCTTCATGCATGTCATCGTTTTGTTCCAGAGTTTGATTTTTCTTTCTTCTTGCTATCAGAAAAGCAAACATAAAGAAAGCAAGTAGAAGTACAAGTGCTCCGAGAAGAGGGAACAAGATTAAAAATATGACTTTACGGTCCTTTTTGGAGTTATGTTTGCAGGATTTCAGAGCTCCAATGTTGCCGCACAGTCCTTTGTTCCCCTGCAATGCTTCCGGAAGAGCATTCCGAAATGCACTGCTGTTGGGCAGGGTACCCTCCAAATCATTGTAGGATATGTCAACATACGACAACCAATTCATGTCTTCAAAACTCATTGGAATAAAGCCAGAAAGATTATTGTGGGAAATGTTGAGCATCTCCAAACTCTCCATGTGCTTATTTCTGAAGGTATCTTACCTTCAAGCAAGTTATGACTTAAATCTAGTTGGGACAAGTGAACTAGCTTTCCCAACTGAAAAGGAATTCCTTGACTAAACTTGTTGTTGCTCAAATTCAGGTAGTGTAATCTGTACAAGTCACTTATAGTGCTAGGTATTGACCCATCGAACTTGTTTGTGGATAGGTCAAGATAATCGAGATCAATCAGTGATCCAAATTCGGAAGGTATACGACCTGAAAGTTGATTCCCCTGTAACATCAGCTTCACCAAAGAAGTCAGTCTCCAAAATTCTTTTGGGATCATCCCAACTAAACTATTTGAAGAAATATCAAGTTCATGAATTAGGGTTGCATTGCCAATCTCAGGTGGTATACTGCCGGTAAGGTTGTTTCCTGCAATTAGTAGGGTTGTTAATTGTGCACATTGTCCCCATTTGTGTGAGATTTCACCATTTAAGTTATTATGGCTTAGATCCATAGATTGAAGATTCGGATAAACACCAAGGTCTTCAGATATATTGCCTGTCAACTGGTTCCAACTAAGGCGGACAAAGGATAAGGTGGTGCAGGTTTTTAAGCTTTGGGGATTGGACCAACAAAAGGTTGTTGCTTGCTGTAAATTCTGTGAGTGATCCACCTTGACAAATATTTTGGGGCAAATAACCAGAAAACTGGTTAGTATCTAAATACAACAGAGTCAACTTCACTAGATTTTCTATCTCTTGGGGGACTGAGCCAGAGAGTTGGTTGTCACGGAGGGATAAGACTTCCAAGTTTCTCAAACCACCAAATGAAGTGGGAATTGAACCGTTGAGTTGATTCTGGCTCAAGTCTAGATCCACCATAGATTTCAAGTTCCCAACCTCTTTAGGAATAGCCCCGGAAAGTTTATTTCCAAACAGATTGACATGTGTAAGATTTCTCATATCACCAATCCATGCCAGGATTGAACCAGAAAGATTGTTCCTGTAAAGGAATAATTCTACTAGAGACTTCAAGTTTCCTATTTCTGAAGGTATGATACCAGAAAGTTGACAGTCAAACAAGTATAGCACTTTTAGCTTTCTTAAGTTACCAAAAATTGGAGGGATAGGACCTGTTAAGTAGTTTTTGCTCAAGTGTACTTCCAGAACAGATTTCAGGTTCCCTATCTCTTTAGGAATTGTACCGGAAAGCTTATTTTCATCCAGAAAGAGAAGGGTAAGGTTTGCCAGATAACCTAAATGTGTTGGGATTGAACCAGAAAGATTGTTTCTGTATAAGAGTAATTCCATTAGAGGCTTCAAATTTCCTATTTCTGAAGGGATAGAACCAGAAAGTTGATTGTTGAACAAATGCAACATGGTCAGCTTTTTTAAGTTTCCAAAAGTTTGAGGAATAGGACCGGTGAAATTGTTGGTGTCCATGTAGAGTTCAACCAAATTAGAAAGATTTCCAAGTTCTGGAGGAATGGAACCAGAAAGGTAATTGTCAAAAAGATGCAGAGAAGTCAGGTAACTCATACTACCCAGAGAAGCAGGAATTGAGCCATTTAACTTATTTTCATGTAGTTTCAGGAACTTAAGATTTGTAAGGAGACCGATTTCTGATGGGATTTTCCCAGAAAACTGATTAGAAGAGAGATCAAGGTGAATGAGTTTGGAGAGGGAACTGATTTGAGGTGGGATGAAACCCAAGAATTTATTGATGCTGAGGTCAAGATATTCAAGATTAGGGAAAGACGAGAAAGCGAATTCGTGTAACGTACCTTGTAAACCAGAATTGGTAAGGTTTATCCTGTTGACACTTCCAGCTGTGTTGCATGAAATACCAGTCCACATATTGCACGGATTGCCAGAAGAGTTGGTGGCATTGACATTACTGGTAGGGTAAGTCCATGAGGTTAGATTTTGCAGCTGGGTTTGATTTTGGAAGGTGGCTTTCCATTTGAGGAGAGCCTCTGCTTCATCAGAACCAGAGGCAATAAGCTGAACATACAACAAGATAAGACAATAAGCTAGAGAGCTTAGTTTATCATAGCAAGTTAAAAATCTCATGGTTTTTTCTCAATTTCAGGGCTTTTTGTTCATTGATGCGTTATAGACTTGAGGCATCACAGGCTTGAAAACTCTCTTCCTCTTAATGATTTATTTTATTTCCCATTTGGAATTTTCTTCAGACACTTAAAGTCAAAGTCTTTGTTTCTTTGTTTTTAATGAACTCTAAAGTCTGTTTCTTATCTTCAAATTTGAATGTACACAAATAATGCATCCTCTCCTTGGAATTAATAAAAATTTCACATGTGAGGAGATACTGACTTCCCGGCTACGTGTGCAATGTCAAACCAAGCAAAAATATATAAAGAAGTCATAGTCTTCAAATCAATTTGAAAGTTCAATTATAGCTAGTGGTTCTTTTAAATATACTCTATGCTGCTTGTACCAAATTACTAATAAATTAGTGTATTGACATAAGGGCATGCTTGATTAACAAGCAATTCGGAGGTTGATAATTTCAATTATACTGCCACATATATTGTTCATCTCTTTGAAAAAAGCAAGTTCGGGAAAGGCAAGATTTGAACTTGCTAAAAACCAGAACCCCCTTGCAAAAATATGGTAAAAGGGTAGCCAAACATTTCAGTCTTCTTGAAAACAAGAAGAGTGCAGGCTAGAGAGCAGAGCATACTTGGTCATAATAAGTTGAAGATCTCATTGTTTTTGTTTTGGTAACAACGATAATGCCATTTTCTATTACTCTCTGTTTGCATATTAAATTCACAGTAGACTTTGAGATTCAGAGTTAAGACTTCTAACTTTAAAGGTGTCTTCCTCCATCGTCAACACTTCCGGTCAATTTGATGTTGTATGCATACAAACAGCACATTTTATCATTGAAAATGAAACGAAACTAATACGATAACGATAGGCAATTTGGTGACGAAAAATGCTCAAATCTGGTGTCATACCATGTACGAAAAGAATTATTGCTTGTTATCCATCTCTCAAGGAGAGCCTGTATATATGATTACAACAAAATGAAGAACTCACAAAGCCTAAATATTAGTAATTACAATGATTTGGTGGCAGCTGGTTAAGATACAAAAAATGGCTTTAACATCCTTCTGTTTAAATGTTTCAACTAAACTCAAGTTAACCCTCTATTTGTCTTTCTGTGTATGGGAGATTTGTATTGTTACAAGAAATGTCATGCATGGTAGGCCTTAACTCTGGATTTTCATGTAAGCATGCAACTGCTAGCTTTAGGATGGTAACAACTTCATCCAGAATTTTACCAGTGGGATGCGCAAGGCGATCGTCCAACACATCCCCCAACATTTTGCCTCCCCAGATTGCAGATGACAACGCAGACCCCACTAGATTGCTAGGGTACTTTCCTTTAATCACTTCAAGAGCTAACACCCCAAAACTATAGACGTCACATTTCTCTGTCACCTTCAATGTGTAAGCAAGCTCTGCCAAAAAGGGTAAACATAAGTTTTCTATTTTAGGAGAGAGATGCTCATATGAGAAGTTAAGAGAACAATGCATACAAGGGAAAACAACACAAGATGTTGAATTGTACCTGGTGCTATGTATCCAATTGTGCCTACAACTGCAGTCCAGTTTGATGATTCATAATCTAGAATCTTAGCAGTTCCGAAGTCTGAAATGCGAGCCTCATATTCAGTGTCTAGCAAAATGTTCTTGCTGGATATGTCTCGATGAACAATTGGCAGAGACACATCATGGTGCATATAGGATAAACCATGAGCCACACCTTTAATGATGTTCACCCTTTTAATCCAATCCAATTTCCTAGCTTCTTCATCATTGCACAAGATTGAAAACAAACTACCCCTTTCAAGGTACTCATAAATCAAAAACGAGTGCCGTGCATGTGAACAGAAACCATAAAGTTTGACAATGTTTCGATGGCGTATCTCAGTTAATGCCCTTACCTCGTTTAAGAATTCTTTTCTCCACACACCATCACATGGAATGTGGAATTTCTTGACAGCTACCAAGTCATCTGAGGGCAACTTTGCTTTGTATACGCTTCCAACTGCCCCCCTCCCAATGCAATATGCAGCATCAAAATCCTCAGTCGCTCTTATAATTTCTTCATACAATACTTTTCCATCAAAGATTGATATTGCACGCAATTCGAATTCTTTTGGGTGAATGTCACTTTCTTCTTGTTGGCTTTCCCTTTTTCTTCGCGAAGTAATAAAAATTCCATAGAAAGTAAGCATAAATGCTCCCAACACAGGAAGCATGATCAAGCAGTACACAACTTTGAAACCAATTTTTGAGTTATGCTTCTTTTCAACAGGACTATTATTGCAGGGGTGTAGACCTGTAACATTGCCACACAAAGCTTTGTTCCCTTGCAATGCTTCTATGGGAGCCTCTTGAAATGCTTTGTTGTGTGGAATAGGACCCCTTAATTGATTGTATGATATGTCGACAAACTCCAAGCCATGAAGTTCCATAAAATTCTCTGGAATAACACCAGAGAGGTTATTGTGGGAGAGATTTAGTGTCACCAAGCTACCCAACTTGCTAAATTCAGTTGGTATCTCTTCAGCAAGAGAATTATGACTCAAATCTAGCACAGACAGCTGTGCTAACCTACCCAACTTAGTTGGGGTTCCATGGCTCAACTTGTTGTAGCTCAAATTCATGTGGTGCATTTTCACAAAATTCCCTAGGCTACTTGGAATTGACTGGCTCAGTTTGTTAGTGGACAGGTCAAGATACTCAAGGTCAGTCAATGATCCAAGTTCTTGAGGTATACCACCAGAAAGCTGATTGTTATTCAATATAAGCTTCACCAAAGAAGTCAGCCTTCCAAATTCCATTGGGATCTTCCCAACTAAATGATTTGAAGAAAGATTAAGCAAATGCAGTTGAGTCAAGTTTCCAATCTCAGGTGGTATGGAGCCAGTAATATTGTTCCCTGCAATCTCAAGGTTTGTTAGCTGCAGAGACCTCCCCCATTTATGTGAAAGTTCACCATAAAATCTATTGTTGCTTAGATTTATGTAATCCAAGTTTGGATAAACACCAAAATCTTCAGATATATTTCCAGTGAGTTGGTTTCCATCGATGCGGAATCTGTATAAGGTTGTGCAGTTTCTCAAGCTTTCGGGGATTCGACCTATGAGACGATTGCCATTTGCAGTGAAATTTACAAGCAATGCACCTCGACAAAGGTTCTGTGGCAAATGACCAGTGAAGTTGTTTCTGGCAAGTCTCAGCACAACCAAATTCATGAGATTTTCTATCACTTGAGGAATGGAACCTGAGAGTTGGTTATCGCGTAGTTGTATAAATTGTAATTTGCTCAAATTACCAATTGACATGGGAAGAGGACCACTCAGTCTATTCTCCATGAGATTTAGAACAACAAGAGACTTAAGCTGGCCTATTTCTTGAGGAACTGAGCCATTTAGCTTGTTTGTATATAGGTACAGGTTCTGAAGATTTGTTAGGAAACCAATTTCGGGTGGGATTTTTCCTGACAACTTATTATCTGAGAGATCAAGATAGATGAGTTTGGAGAGGGAGCTGATTTGAGGTGGGATGGCACCATATATCTTATTCCTGCTAAGATCAATATATTCAACATTGGGAAAGGACAAGAATGAAAATTCATGCAGTGTACCTTGTAAACCAAACTTGGTAAGGTTTATCTTGCTGATACTTCCAGCAGTGTTGCAGGAAATCCCACTCCAAATATTACATGGATTTTCATTTGTTTCTGGATTGCTTGAAGAATTGATGGCATTGTTACTTGGAAGATAAGTCCATGAGGTTAGATTTTGGAGCTGGGTTTGGTTTTCAATGCTGGCTTTCCATTTGAGAAGAGCATCTGTTTCAGTAGAAATGGCAGAAGCAAAAACAATGGTTGATGATGAAACCAGCTGAACATACAAGATAAGGCAATAAGCTAGAGAGCATACCTTATCATAAGTTGAAGCTCTCATGGCTTTTGTTTGAGAAACAACACTGTTCAGAGCTTGAGGCTTTATCTGCAACATGGTCTCTTTCTATGGTCCTGTTTAGATGAAGATGGAAAACTCAAGATTGGTGTGCTGAGGAATTTGAAAAACACTTCAGTCAAAGATTGACAGTCTTTGGGAATGTTTGTTTTTTTCTCTTCCACAAATTGAAATTACATAAGAATAATATGCCATTTGGTCTCATCTGATCATGATATTGTGATAGAGGATAACCAATGGCCTACGATTGACCGCACCATTTTTTTAGCACCTCCAGCAGGACAAGGCCCTTTTCACACTTAGCTGCAATCATGCAGAGATCGGTATATAAAGGAGAAGAGCAGGACTGAAGGCTGAGCACTCACACAAGTCACAAGCATTAGCCCAGCTATCCTTATCAGAGTGAGATTCAATCATAATTTCCTTCTCTCCTACTTTTTATTCTTCATGTTTCTCTCTCTGTTTGCTTTCTACTTTAAGTTTCTGTAAATTTGAAGCAGTGATTTTTGACTTTGTCTCTGTGTAGGGACAGAAAGCTAACCACAGACTTCCAAAATATCCAACACTGAAAGTCAGCACTTGTGTCGTTTTTTTCAACAAGTTGAGAGGCATCAAATGGCTCTCAAATTTTGAGTATTTACTATTATTTTCAGAAATGGTTGAAAAATCAATTAATGATTCTCCAATCTTCTGCTTATATTTTCTGGTAAGATTTTATTATTCTCATAGAAAAAATTATCACCAAACACCAGAATTACATCTCTGAATAATTTTATAAGATATTCATATTATTTATACAACATGCAAGATGGTGTTTACCAAAATTCTGTCTATACACAAACAGAGAGTTCACTTAATTGGTAGCTACATCTAGCCTATACAAATTGAAGGAGATGATCCAAGTTCATGTCCTCTCCAAATGCCTCAACCAAACATAAATTCAGCCCTCTATCTGTCATTCTCTATCTGGGAGAATTCTAGTGTTATAATCTGAGAAGCGTCAAGCATGCTAGGCCTAAATTTTGGATTGGCATGTAAGCATGGAACAGCTAGCTTCAAGATAGTAAAAATTTCATCCAGAACTTTATCTGTGGGTGGTGGAAGGCGACCATCCAGCAATTCCACCGGAATTTTGCCTTCCCTGCTTAATGCTGGTGACAACAAAGACCCTATTAGAATATTATTTGGGTACTGTCCTTTAATCACTTCAAGTGCTAACACTCCAAAGCTGTAGACGTCACATTTCTCAGTCACCTTCAATGTATAAGCAAACTCTGACAAAAGGGAAAACACATAAGTTATAAATGTCAAATAGTCTTTTTGTTTTCTTTTAAGAGTACAACAGATTAGGTACGCAAGAGCTGATCTTATGTCGAATAATGTGGCATGTTATGTGTCAGATTGTCGATCTGAACTATCATTTGATTAGGTGGATTCTTATTTGAGTGTGTAGTTCAGATAGACAGCCTGACAACATGTCATGGCAGACTTTGACAAGAAATTACCTGGTGCTACATATCCGAATGTGCCTGCAATGGTGGTCCAGTTAGATGAGTCCTGCTCAAGAAGCTTAGCAGTGCCGAAGTCTGAAATGCAAGCCTCATATTCAGCGTCTAGCAAAATGTTCTTGCTGGATATGTCTCGATGAACAATTGGCGGGGACACATCAGAGTGCATGTAGGATAAGCCATGAGCCACACCTTTAATGATATTCACCCTTTTACTCCAATCCAATTTACTAGCCTCCTCATCATTGGCCAAGATTGAAAACAAGCTACCCCTTTCAAGGTACTCATAAACCAAAAATGAGTGTAGCGAATGTGAACAGAAACCATAAAGCTTCACAATGTTTCGATGGCGTATCTCAGTTAATGCCCTTACCTCATTTAAGAACTGCTTTTGGAATCTCCTCTCACCATCACATGGACTGTGGAGTTTCTTTACAGCTACCAAGTCATCTGAGGGCAGCTTTGCTTTGTAAACCCTTCCAACTCCCCCTCTTCCAATGCAATAAGTATCATCAAAATCCTCAGTTGCTTTTATGATTTCTTCATATAACAACTTCCCACCGAAAATCGAAATTGAACGCAGTTCAAATTCTTTGGGGGGTATGTCACATTCTTCTGTTTGTTGACGTTTCTTTCTTCTTAGTAAAGGGATATAAATTCCACATGAAGCAATTAGAAGTGCTCCCACCACAGGTGGAACAACTAAGTACACAATTTTGAAACTGACTTTCGAGTTAGGCCTCTTTTTGCTAGGACAGGGCTGCAGACCTGTAGCATCACACAAACCTTTGTTCCCCAGGAATGCTTCAATGGGAGCCTCTTGAAATGCTTTGTTGTTTGGAATTGGACCCTGTAATTGATTGTATGATATGTCAACGAACTCCAAGCCACGCAATTTATCAAAAGTGCCTGGAATACCACCAGAGAGATTGTTGTGGGAGAGGTTTAGTGTCACCAAGCTATCCAAACCAAAAAACTCAGTTGGTATCTCTTCATCCAGAGAGTTATAACTCAAATCCAGCACAGACAGCTGAAGTAACATTCCCAACTGATATGGGGTTTTGTGGCTCAACATGTTGTCGCTCAAATTCATGTGATGCAGATGCATAAAGTTCCCAAGGCTACTTGGTATTGGCAAGCTCAAATTGTTTGTGGACAGGTCAAGATACTCAAGGTCAGTTAGTGATCCAAGTTCTTGAGGTATACCACCAGAAAGTTGATTGCCATTCAGCATAAGCTTCACAAGCAAAGTCAGCCTTCCAAGTTCCATAGGGATCTTCCCAACTAAATGATTTGAAGAAAGATTAAGCAGATGAAGTTGAGTCAAGTTTCCAAGCTCAGGTGGTATGGAACCAGTGATATTGTTCCCTGCAATCTCAAAATTTGTTAGTTGCAGAGATTTACCCCATTTGTCCGAAATTTCGCCATAAAATTTATTATCGCTTAGATTTATGTAATCCAAGTTTGGATAAACACCAAAGTCTTCAGATATATTTCCAGTGATTTGATTTCCATCAAGTCGGACTCTGTACAAGGTTGTGCAGTTTCTCAAGCTTTTGGGTATTCGGCCTATTAGACTATTGCCATTTGCAGTGAAGTATTTAAGCTTTCCACCTTTGCAGAGGTTCTCTGGCAAATAACCAGTTAAATTGTTTCTGGCAACTCGGAACACAACCAAATTCATGAGATTTCCTATGACTTCAGGAATGGAACCTGACAGTGGGTTGTCACGAATGTATAAAACTTGTAACTTGCTCAAATTACCAACTGACAAGGGAATAGGACCACTGAGGTTATTCTCCATTAGATTTAGAACAAGAAGAGACTTCAAGTTTCCAATATTTTCTGGAATAGGGCCTGAAAGATTATTCCGATAGAGTTCAAGCAAGGTAAGGTTTCTCAGGTCACATAAGGAAACTGGGATGGCACCAGAAAGATTGTTGTCGTAAAGGCTTATATTCCTGAGAGATACCATGTTTCCTATGTCTAGGGGAATGGAGCCAGCAAGCATGTTCTCATACATGTATAACAATCTTAACCCTTTTAAGTTCACAAGAGTTGGTGGGATGGAACCTGTTAGATTGTTGGTATTCAAGTAAAGCTCCACCAAACTTGAAAGGTTCCCCATTTCTAAGGGAATGGAACTATTTAGATAGTTCCTACACAGATCCAAGTAAGCCAGATTGCTCAGATTGCCCACAGAAGCAGGAACTGAACCGTTCAACCGATTACAGGACAAATCAAGATAGACTAGTTTGGAGAGCTGACTGATTTGAGGTGGAATGGTACCAAAGATTGAATTCATGCTGAGATCAAAATGCTCAAGATTCGGGAATGACGAGAACAAAAATCCAGAGAGCGTACCTTGTAAACCGGACTTAGTCAAGTTTATTTTGATCACACTCATAGCAGTGTTGCACGAAATGGCAAACCAAGTGCATGGACTTGTTGTGTTGGAAGAGTGCAGAGAAGTCCATGAAGTTAGGCGTGACTGGTGGTCTTGAAGGCTGGTTTTCCATTGCAGAAGCGCACCGGCTTCTTCAGCAGAAGAAGCAGCAGAAGCAACGTAACTTGCTGATGAAATGAAAACAAACACAAACGTGATGAAGAAACTTAGAGAGCGTAAACACTTCTTAGAGGTTGATGTTCCCATGGTGCTTGTAATGGTTTAACATCCCACTGGTATTTCAATTGTAATTCTTCTACCTTCTGTTCCTTTTGACAAATTAATGAAGAGGACTTTATGAACTTGGAAAGCCTTCTTTTGTTGTTTTGTAAATTTCTTATTATTAAGTCCAGTGGTGGCATGTCATGCTGATATTCTAGCGGATATTATAATCTGTATTTTAGTCAATTTCTTATTCAAATAGAATCAAATTTTATATCGGAGCCAGACCAACGAATTCAAAAAAGCATTTACAAATGCCTGAGAAAAACAAACACAAAAAATCACAAAATCATTACAAATGTGCATGCCTAAAGAAGGAAATTAGAGCATATTATATCCATTTTTATCCTTCAAATATCCCAAATAACCTTCACCTCCACTCTCCCTCCTCCTCTTCTTGAGTTTGGCTGGCAGACCACCTCACCCGTCCAGCCGAAGACACACACATGGGGAATACTGCATTCGAGTCGCACAGGGCCACGTTCTAGTGAACTCAAATGCAGAGCTCCCTTATGCGTTAAACTCAAAACATAATTTGTTGGACATAAAAATATGATCAATTCCAAAAGGATGACATGATCCTATTTCTATTTTCTATATCTTTACAAGTCGTCCAGAAAAAAGGACATGTAGCAATGCTGATTATGAAATTATTTAGAAGGACTCAGCATCTATGGCTAAGACATGACGCAATCTCTCTTATTTTTTTTGTAAATAATTTTTCTTAGTTGCTTATATAATCATTTGCCCCTTTGTCGGTAGGTTAGTATTCTATTATTTGTTTTGATCCTGGACAGATAACGGTTGTTTTATGCTTTTGGGCGTCGGATTGAATAATGTTTATTTTTCTTCTAGCTAGTGACAACTGCCTACCATTCAACATCTTAATATTTTAAATTACCAACAACCAAAAAAAAAAACCATCTTAATATTTTGCTTTTGTTCCCCATATCCAAACCTGGATTTTTGCTATATGGTCTAACATCTTATGATACTTTATTTATCAATTACGTGTCGTTTTCAAACCAAAAACACACAAAAACCCATCTTCTCATGCAAATATGGACTTGGTCAAGTTAGCTAGAGTCATTATGGACTTGGTCAAGTTAGCTAGAGTCATTATACTCCCCATTTTGCACCCGAGTTCGAATCTCTATCTCCGTAATTTAGATTAAATTAAAATAGAATATGTTTGTATCATTTTTCTTATTTTTTATTTTTTTGGGGGGGTCCTTGTGTCCTATAACACGTAATCACCTCCGTCATGAAACATAAAAAAGATTTCCCAAGCCAAATCAGTTTTTTTATATAAAGCGAGACAAATATGATATTACATGGATTTTAAGTTGACTTTTGACTAGAGCTCTAGTTTAAGTTATCCGACCAAAGAAACTAGCAAACAGGCAGACAATTTTGGCTGCATAGGATCAAATGCAAGCTTTAAGATAGCTACAACTGCAACCTCAAACAAGCATGCGCAACTGGGAAGGCATTGATTTAAACTTAAACAAATTCCTCAGCTTTGGTTGACAGTGATCCAGATCCATGACCAAGTTACCTTAATCAACTCTGTCGACGACGACCAAGTCATACATCTGAGAGGCTAACTCATCTAAATGGTGAAGACTTGTCATACAAGTGAGAAGGAGGAAACAAGAAATAGATGAAAGAGTTATTTAATATAAAGTGAAAATCAGGTCTCCGAAACCACATTTAATTAAGACAACATTTTGTCACGAACAATGATTGCCATCAACCAAGAAATATTCATGGTTCAATCTAAAACTCTATGATTAAAATAAATAAAAGTGAGAAACATGTCCAAAATTTGGCTAGTTTTCAGAAAACAGTGATTAAGATACTGGTACCGAGACCCAAAAGAAGTTCCACAAAATGAAAAGAAAATTGGCATAAGAAAGGTTACAATTACATAACTTATTCAGAAATTATTATACAAGCTTAACAATGCAGAAAATAAATAATCTTTCACACAGCTGAACAAGTACCTTGCGGCAGTATTTACCAGATATACCAATATTGCATCAAGGGCATGACTCAAGAATATGGACCAGTAACATTTAACTGGTGAAAATCAAAACAAACCCCACCCCTTTTTTTCTTCTCTTCCCTAAAATAACCTAAAAGAGAAAAAGTCAATGTGTTTTTATCTAAACCGCATCAGCTACATGCAATGGCAAGTGAATTCCGATCAACTTTTGGCAACAGCATCAACGTTTCCTTTGTAGGAACAAACTTTTACAAACAGTAAAGCAAAATAAGTGTGATCAGAGAAAACAAAGAACCCCATGGATATTAGACTGAAATCATGAGTTTTATTCTTACCCAACCAGAGTTTCATGACAGCAATACAGCTTAAGACCAGACTGCAATCAGCATGAACATGACAAATTGACATCTACCCTTTGTGTAGTAAAAATAGCACCAACAGCTAGTACAGCAACTCGTCAATCAGCAATGTTCACTCTTCCCGAACACCACTAAATAAGGCCAGCATATGGACCATTGTAAGTAGGAATATGACCAGACTGCAATCAGCATGGACATGATATATTGACATCTACCATTTGTGTAGTTAAAATAGCACCAACAGCTAGTACAGCATCTCGTCAATCAGCAATGTTCACTCTTCCCGAACATCACTAAATAAGGCCAGTATATGGACCATCGTAAGTATATGAACATAGCACATTTCAATCTAAAGAAAGAAAAACAGATAAAGGTAAAATAACTAAGTGGTATAAATTCAGGTAATAAAAAAAAAACTAGAAATAAATATGAGTACTAAGAAATCAAAAGGATAAAATATTTAAAGAGGAAAAAGGGCCAAGCACACAAGCTAAAAAGTTGCAATGTAAAATATTAATAGGAAGACTCCCACTGCCAGGGACTGCTAAGGCCATATCATAGAAACTACAGCAAACACTTAATATTGTACCAGCCCATAAATAAGAATACAAAAAGCTACCATCAAACTTAGATGAGTTAAGAAACTCACTGAGTCCAACAAAGAAATGTTTAACCTTCAACAAAACTGCAGTGCAGTCAAATGTAACATTCAATACGTTGATCATAATATGAAACTCTTCTCCCAACTACGAACACAGATACAAGGGCTCGAGCCAAAAGTATCATCCCAGGCCACTTTGTATTCGAGTCCATCATTCCTGCAGAACAAAAATAACCACCTAAACAACAATGCAGAGACTTATTTATCCAATAATATGTTGCAATCCAACCAAAGCTAAACAAGTTAAAGGTCTATGCGTGGTGTATGGGCTCACATCAGCATCAGATTTACGAGGGGAAGGACTTGGAGAATCATCACGTCGACCATGTGGTGAAACATCTTTTGGGGTAGGAGAGCGCTCGTTCCGGTTGCGCCCATCAGCATTCTCACCCCTTGAAGGTGTCCTACGAGGAGAAGGGCTCCTCCGAGAAGATGGGCTCTTCCGAGAAGATGGGCTCCTCCGAGGTGATAGGCTCCTCCGGGGAGATAAACTCCTCCTGGGAGATAGGCTCCTCCGGGGGGAAGGGCTTCTCCGAGATTTAGGGCTATTCCGAGCAGGAGAGGCACTTAAGAATACAGCCATTTTGCATCAAAAAGACACTTTGGTAAGGCACAACAGTTCATGATAGAAGATGGGGTGAAAGAGAAACAACATTTTATACCTTCCATATGACCGGCTCCGACTACGCCGCTCATCATCATATCTACCCCTCTCGCGGGATTTATGATTATCAGGACTTGCACTGCGGCTCCTGCTTCTGTAGCGATGCTCTCTTTCACTCCTATGATGCCTGTCACGACCATGTCTCTCCCTACTTCGACTGCGACTTCTCTTGTAATCCTTATCCTTATATTCATCTCGATATCTGAAAATCTATAGGGTCAGTTGCTGCAGACTAATTTCCACAATAGACTCTGGAAAATAAATCGGTAACAGTTCAAAAAAGCCATGTTAGTAGTACACCTTTTCAAAAGCACAAAATTAGTTACAAGTATATTTAGTTGTATCAGCTACAAATAAACACCTCAAACCCATGTAAATTTAGTTCAGTGAGAATAGAAACCTAAGTGGACTGTGCCATTGCAATAATCAAATCACTTAAACACAACATCTTCCACCCATAGCATCATACAGCATAAAGGAGTAGTAAAGACCTGATTCTACTATTCAACACATGAAACGAGCTGTGTTTGGGATCGAAATAAGAGGTGTTTCAAATTTCAGACGGTTGAGCCCACCTGAGTCCTGTTAAAGAGGCTACGGGTCCTCTGGAATTATGCTAGGAACCAAATGATAAAATATAAAAACGGTAATTCATGCACCAAAACACTCCGCACCCCTCAGAAAAAATAAACAGAGAAAGAAAAATGATGTAAGGTGTAAGACCCTTGAAAAAAAAATAGAAAATTTCACCAAAACCTCAAAAAAGATATAGGAAGATGAAAAACAACAATCTAAGATAAGGATTAATAAATAAAAAGAAAATTTTGATAAGTACAAAGAGACCCTATGCTACAAAAGAATGCCCCTTGAACTGGACATGCTGTGTCCACATCAATGAAAAATGAGAACCATCAGCTGCTAAAATTAAATGCCTAGATGTACTAAAGCAACAGTGGGCTCTGAGTACCAACTCACAAATTATTAAGAAGGAAACTGCAATTGGATATACAGTATTGCAAAAGGACTAGCAACCCTACATTAGACCACAAAGTTTGACATCGCTTTACCCAAATTCTACTTAGGATCAGAATACAACTAATTATGCAATTCTAGCAAAGAAAAAATATCACCTTGGACGAGGGCTGCGGCTTCTGGACCTTGATTTGAGCTTGGAAGATGATTCACTCACCCTACCCTTGTGGCTGGAAATTGAAAAAACAAAACAACAACTTTCAAATTAATAAAACAGCAACTCGCCAATGAAAAGACCATAACTTGCAACAAACCAATTGCTCAATACCCATAACATTACACAAAAAACTTACATTCGCTCAGCATTGGGGCCATATTTAGCAAACTGAACCATAATCTCTCTTCCATCGACAACTCTCCCTGAAAGCAAAATCGATTGGTTAATTACAAAACCCTAGCTTCTCCTTATGATTAGAAGAAGAAGAAACTAACCGTCGAGCTTCTCTACGGCCTTTGAAGCCTCGTCTTGATACTTATACCGAACGAAAGCAAAGCCGCGTGAATCACCGGTTCTTCGATCCCTGGGAATGAAGACATCGACTACCTTGCCATACTTGTCGAAGAGCGGGAAGAGATCGTCTGCGGTGGTTCCTAGTAAAACACACACAGAAAAGAGAAAGCAGAAGAAAGAGAGAGATTGTTAGGGTTTTGAACAAGGAAGAACCGAAAAGGGGAACGTAGGAGAAGAGCAAAAAGGTATATACGGAACGTGATGTTGAGGACGAGGAGAGAGTAGGTGTCTCTGATATCTGGAGGTCCAGATCGTCCGAAGTGCGACATCTCTGAGAGCTTGAAACTGAGAGCGCCTGAGTCTGAGGCTGCGGCGGAGCGCTTGCGCTAGGGTTTGTAATTTGAGATGGGGATTTTGTGAGAGTGAAGGGCTTAAGACATTGACGCTATCTTGACGAATATGCCCCTCTTTTGTTTCTTTATTTACCGCGTTTTTTCGCTTTACCTGTTTACTGTCTTCTAGCCAGTGAACCGGTCTTCTCCCTGTTTTATCCCCTTTCCCGCCAAATATGTAGAAGCCTCTTTTTGGGGTGGTCGAACTAATCTGTACTTTACTTCACATGCGAGTGGGATTGAAGGTGGCATTCTAATTCTTAGAGAATTAACCCATTAAAAAATCTATCTATTTTATCCAATATAAACTCACATAATTTTTAAATTTTCAAATTTGTCATCCATTTTAACGAGAGTATTTTAGGAATCAATTTTGTTTCAATTATGATTCTTTAGTAAACAACTTACATGGAATCAGGCACGTACCTACTAACATGCTAACCTAGGCTAAAGCCTAGGCAGCTTATTTTTTAATATACTAAATTAATATTCTAGCCTAGGTCACCTAAATAAAATATTATTAATTAATCCCATTAGGACTAGACTAACCACCTAAATAAAATATTATTAACTAATCCCATTAAGATTAGGCTGACCAACAAATAAATAAAGGGTAACGATTTCTCCACTCCAATTTTATCCACTTACACTCCTTTTTTAGTTATAAAATGGAGTGTAAGTGGATAAAATTGGAGTTGGGAAATCACCACTCTAAATAAAAAGAACAAAATTAGCAAAAACATACTACTTGATTGATAGATTGATTCGTTTAGTTCTAACTCTTCATGTGTCTACAACAACAACAGAATGAGCATTTTCATGTATGAGACTTATTAAAAATCGACTTTGGAATAAGATAGGTGATGAGTTTCTTGCTAATTGTATGCTACTTCATATTGAAGAGAATTTGCTAATAATATAGATAATGAATCAATAATTCGTGACTTTAATGCTGTGAAGACTTGAATGGTGCAACTTATATGAAGTGTTATTTGAGGGGTAAGACTCATTATGTCTCCCATGTATTTTTTTGTTATCTATGAAATTTACTCGTACCGTTGAGTTTTCAATAGGTTTGTATATAAAGTAAATTTAGCCCATGCTATTTTGAAATCCTGGGTCCGTCCCTGGTATCATTCCAACTCGATTCCATATGGTTTAGTAAAGAACTTTAATAAGAATATGAATTCTAACTCTCCTGAATCCAACTTCTCCTCAATTCAATTATTCCTCTTCCGATTACAAATTAATAAACATGGCATAAAAGTTGTTTTTGTTTTTTTAAGTTGCAATCCAATCTACGATTCATTTGATTTTTTCGTGATTTTATAAATACTTTAGACATCTTTTAGCATTTGAAAGATAAAGGGTTTTTAACTGTAGAGGTCCTTGAACTTTACCTCGAGTTGCAATTGGGTCCCCGATCTTTTTTTCGAGCCAATTAGGTAATCCAACTCTCTCATCCGTTTCAATTGAGTCATTCCGTCAATTTGGTTGTTAATTTGAGGGCTAAAACTGTCCATCTCAATTTTTAAAAAAAATTAATTTATAAAAATTGAAAAAAAAAAATGAAAAAAGTGCAACAAAAAAAATATTTAAATAAATAAATGAACTTAAAAATAAAAAATAGAAATCCAAATCCCTCTTTCTCTTTCTCAGGTCTCCCTCTATGTCTCTCCCTCTCTCTTGCAACCCATTCCCCCTCCTCTTTATCCCACCCCCTCAAAACCCAGAACCCAACCCAACCTACAACCCACCCACCCCCATCTCCCTCAACCCCACACCCCCAAGATGCAAAGTGTTCGATTTTTTTCTTTTTCAATTTTTGAATTTACAGAGAGAGAGAAAGAGAGAGAGAGAGAGAGAGAGAGAGAGAGAGAGAGGATTTGGATGGGTTTTAGGTGAGGTTGGGTGGATCGAGGGTAGGGACAAGGTAGTTGTATGGTGGCGTTGGGCTTGGGGTTTTGTGAGTTTTGGGGTTTGCCTCTGATGGCTTAATCCTTCCTAAAAGTTGAATTGTGGTTGTCGAGTTTTGTAGTTTTGTGGGGTTTTGTCTCTGATGGTTTCAGAGTCATAACCAGGATTGTTGAGTTGGGGGTTTATGAGTTTTGGGCTTGGTGGAGAAGGCTCTACAGATGGAGGCGGGGTGGTTGGGGTCGATGATGGATGAAGAAGGTGGAGTTGGTGTGGGGTTTTGCCTTTGATGGTTTCACTCTCATAACCAGGATCGTTGAGTTAGGGGTTCTGAGTTTTGGGCTTGGTGGAGTAGGCTCTGAAGATGGAGGTGGGGTGGTTGGGGTCAATGATGGATGAAGAACTTGAAAGGATGCTTTTACCCCCTCATTTTGATGGACAAATTGACAGAGTTGGACGGTAGGACCAAATTGGAACTATTTGTCAAGTTAACGGATGTAATTGCCTATAAAAAAAAAAGTTTGGAGGACCCAATTGCAACTCGAGGCAAAGTTTAGGGATGTCTCTACAGTTAAAAGCCCAACGATAAATATCATTAAATTGAATTAAAAATATGCATTAACTTGTTTTAAAATATTTGAAGTGAGTAATAATTAAGAGTCACTCTTTTGTGCTCATGGGGAGGACCAAAATATGAGTTTAAGTCCTAAAATTTCATTGGACAAGGTTGGATCCAAACACAAATTTTAGTGCTCAAAGCTATTATACTCAATTTTTCCTTTTCTTCATTGAATTTCATAGTTGTGGGGTTTCCTTTCTTATTATATTGGAAGGGATCAATTTCTCGACTTATCATAATTCTAACTCATTACCCCACTTTTTCTCGCCATTTGAAAATTGTAAGGACTTAATTAGGAACTAACTTAAAGTGTCGTATTTCATTATTTAATTAAAATGTCACCTTTCTTAGAGGTCTTTTATGTGGGCCGGGCCTATTTTTAGCCCAACACTGCAAGGCTTGAAAAAAAAGGGCCTTTTGAGCTCATAATATTTCAAGTCAAACAATCGAACTGAGACTGATTGATAAAGCCTTATGGAGAAGGACAACTTTAAGTTCTTCAAACGGATCCCTTCAACCAGCACTGAATTTCCAACCACGGATTGTTGATAAATGGAGGAGATTGGAGGCATATCCTTCTTTGTACTTTTCTTTCGTTTTTTCTTTTGTTCTTTCCTTCTTTTTTTTTTGGTTGTAAATTGTTTTTGCTTTTTGCTTTTTCAAGTAGATGCACTACTAGAAAACTGCACATAGGCATTGGCAGGCAAACTCACTCCCAGTTTTTGTGAGTTCAAGCAAAAAATTTGTCGATGTTTTACCCAAAGGAAAATTTGTCGGTGTTTCTTCTAGAAAACAGAAAACAGACAACGGCACATAGAATAGAAGTAGAACCAACGCCACACGCATATAACTTTATTTTCCTCTCAAACTTAACTCTTTGAGCATGAGTATTGTGCCAGGATGACCTGTCCAAAAGTCCAATCAACTGAAAAGTTAAGGGTTTGTGAGATTGCTCTTAGAAGAAGCACTTTTGTTTGTAAGCGTTTTTGTTAAGAATCCAAGTGCTGCATGTAAAAACACTTGAAGTTTTTCTTGAAAAAGCACATGTTGGTCCTTCTTCACCAAAAAAAAAGAAGTTTAAATTTATTTGTCAAACGCAGTCATAAACACTTTTCTAACCCATTAAGAAGCATTCTCAAACAAGCTCTAAGCACAAATAATTGATTCAAAGGGCACAAGAGAGCATAGTGCCTTATGAGTCATACGGTAGTAGTGACGTATATCGATATCTCAATCAAACAAAGTGTTGTAACGTGATTGCGGTTGGATCAAGATTTTGGATTATAATGGTAAACACAACTCTTTAAAATTCTCATAAAATGTATGGTGGTAACCTAGGGCAGCTATAAAGTCATTTGATTAGGTGAGCTTAAGTATCCACCTCAAAGTGAGTACCAGTTTATACACATCATCATATGACCCTCAGCAACTGCTTATGGAAACAACCGTCAATTTGAGACACAGTTGCTAATGTTCCAAACATTTCCATCTGTAGTTTCCCTTTCTATTCAAGTAGTGGAAGCCATCTCATATTCCACACACAAAACATTTAACAACTGCATACCTACAAGGGAAGGGAAGCTTTAAAAAAAAAATTGAAATATGGAAGGGAAGGTGCACGCTTTGTTTCATGACCAACTACCCCTTGCCCATTTTTCCAAGACAGTTGGCTTAAAATTTAAATAGTCAATTGCAAGGGTTTGACTTATGTATCTTTTTAATTAGATGATTAACAAATTTAAACATAATTAGTGATAATTATGGTAGACAACCATGGGAGAAAATTTTGTGGTCATTTTCCCTTTTTCACTCATTCCACACTTTACGTAATTACTTTTCTTTTTTAAGATACTCAAATCAAATTTATCTGAAACGTGTGATTTTCGTGCGATTCCCTTAATCCAAATTTTCCTAAAGTCATATATCCGACAAAGGAATCAACAGTGTTTTTCCCCCTCATTGGAAGTATTATAAAAACCAAAAAAAAAAAAGCCCAATAATTTTTTTATGTGTGGAGGAGTTTGATAGGTTCAGAAATATAGATCAGCTTACTGGTAGGTAGCTTTTCTTATTTTGGTGGCGGGTAAAGTCGCTTAAATTTTAAGTTTTGCAAATTGCAACGCCATTAGTCTTTGCTGATAAAAATTAATCACGTCTTCTTGACCCCCAAATCTCTCTCAAGCACCCTAAAAACTGTCATCAGAACGTGGGCAGTGGACTTCGAGCGCTCCTTTCGTTTTGACTCGAGTAGTAATTCAAGCGCTAGCTACTGTTTGGTTCCCGAGAGAATCAAAGGGAAGGAAAGTGTGCAAGATATATATTTGAGGAAATGGCCGTGGGTTTCGCCGTTGACGGGCCTCTGGCTGTCACTGGCGTCGAGGGCAAGATAACGGTTTCCGTCGTGATCACGTGCATCGTCGCTGCGTCTTGCGGCCTCATATTTGGTTATGACATCGGAATTTCAGGTGCGTTTTGTGTTAATTATTTAGCGGTTTCGTTAATGTTGACGTTCGATTTTAACTAGACTTTGTTTTAGTGTTTTCTATTAAGTTTTTCCTTCCTCGTCAGTTTATGTTTTTTTCCCCTGTTTAATGAAGTTTTTCACCTGACAAAACTATCCAAAAACTAAAAGTTAAAAAGAACTACTAGAAGAAGCATGAGAGGGTTCCAAATTTGCAATTGATGAGTGAAATTAAGTTCAATAGTTGTACCCTGCAAATATTAGAATTATGGGTAGTCACCGTTCAACTTAAACAATATTAATCGATAGTTATTTTCTGATAAATTATTTTGATCCATTAATCAAATGCGGATTCTACGTTGATACGATTAGAAATTTCTCACACACACGCATATAGATGCGGATTCTACGTTGATACGATTAGAAATTTCTCACACACACGCATAAATCAGTGAACGTACAATAAGTCTTTCTAACTTTTATACCTTGACAATGACAATGTATGTATTAAATGTCAAAAGCTAAATTGAAAGTAATAATATCCATTGCCTATATCCTACGAAGAGAACAAATCTTACCTACAGGGGACATGTTGAATCTTGGGCCTTTCCCTTGGCAGCTAGCTAGCTCTCATAATTCATGAGTTGATTTTATTGCATGAATCATGATGATGTTTTTACAAAGCCAGCTAGGTTTGGCAGCTCAAGTTTTGGTTGGGTTGGGTAGCGTTTGGTAAAAGTCTATGATCTTGGAAAAGAAAAAAGACAAAACAGATTTTTCCAATCTCCATAATTGACAACAAATTTGCGACTGAATGCTGTTGACTGTTAGGTTAGTTGGGTGTCCCATGATTCTTATTTTTTAATTTTTTTTATTACTAAGAAGATAACGTAGAGATCTAATCAATTTTAATAATCGAAACCAATTTGGGTTTTGCATTTACAGGTGCGATGATTTTTAAGGTTGTTTCTTGGTTGGCCGCTTTTTAAAAGCCTTTCTAGTGCTTTCTTCCCCTCATTATCAAAGTGATTCATATTATTAAACAAAGAATTATACAATTCTCTCTCCCCCTCATTATTATATGAGTAGCATCATCTAGACTTTTATTTTCATATTATGGTTTCGTACCTACTTTCATATGTTGCAATTACATAAATTTGAACTAGAAGGCAGAATCATGAATTTCATAAGGTGGGTTTGTTAAAGTTATTTGCTTAAAATTTAATTATATTTATAAATAAATAAAAAACAGTTTCTAGAAATAAAAGTATACTATTATATAAATCATGCTAGTTGCAAATACAAGAAGAAGAAAAAAAGAAATTATGGTTATATTATTCACGAAAGGTTGAATTTCATTCAGAAACTTCTCTCTTTTTTGGAGATAAATTAATAAAAAAAAGATTAGAATTAGAGAATTAGAGTTAAGACTTTACCCTTACTATGCGTATTGGTGTTGGAACAATCTTTGACACCAAATACAAACGCGCAAGACCTCTGACTATGCCTATTGGTGTTGGTAAATTATGAAATAATATGCCTATTGGTGTTGGTAAAATATGAAATTGTGTATTTTTTAATTTTTAAGTTAAAATACTTGGCTATATAGGTTTTTTTTTTGCCCCAAACCTTCATTGGGCTACAGCCCATGGCAGTCCACTATGTGGTTCGACTAGTGTTTGAACGTGAACCTTTGTTCAAGAACCATGCATAGTTTTTACAACATATCAAACTATTTGATAAGAGAATTAAGATGCGGCCGAGCAAACCATCTCAATTTCGCCTACATCTTTCAGTCAAAGAATTTATATTTTTAATACGTGTTGGTATCAAACATAATGAACTGAATGACATGTTGATTATATTAAACCTACCTAGCACTATACTTATCATATTAAAGTGAATAGTTTGCTGATAAAATGCATGAAATTAACCATGAAAATGCACAAAATTTTCAGGAGGAGTGACAACAATGCCATCATTTCTGAATAAATTTTTCCCATCAGTGCTGAGAAAGGAAGCAGGAAGGCCCCCCAAAAACATATATTGTGTGTACGATAGTCAGGTTTTGACGTCCTTCACATCCTCTCTCTACATAGCGGGTTTGGCTGCCTCACTTGTAGCCAGCCGTCTGGCCAGGATAGTGGGCCGAAGGAATGTCATGGTGCTGGGTGGGTGTACCTTCTTTGCTGGGTCTGCTATCAATGGTGGGGCTGTCAATGTCGCCATGCTTATCTTGGGCCGTATCTTGCTTGGATTTGGTGTTGGGTTCACAAACCAAGTAAGTCTACCAATCTCTAACGCTATGTTTGGGTTTGCTAAGAATATAGCTCATCAAAATCGAAGATTCTATTACATTCCCAAAAATGGGATTTTGGACCCAATAATTTCTTCCAAATTCTAACATAGGAGTATTGACAAAAAGTGGGATTGTTTATACTGTCGCAGTAGCGTTGAGTGATTGAATAATCCAATTAAAATAATGCTTATTTTTACTTTCTCAATACATGTCATCTTTAATTAGACTATTTTGTCACTTGATATTTTCATTCAATACTGTCACATAACAAAAACAAATCACAAAAAAGTTTTTCTCCATATTTATACCATCCCATTGTGATCATCTTTGGAATAAAGATGTGGAGCCCAAAAAAGTGTCTCACAAATCAATTGAGATCGTACAAAGAGTTTATCCTGAACTTTTGATATTTTCTCTAGAGACTCGATTACATATGACAAGGTATTAAAATACCTAGTCCATCAATTGGTTCTGCAGTTATAATACGCATTGGAGTAATATTGTATGCAAATGTGGGTTAAATTAGTTTACCAACGTACGTAACGTATTGTGTCTCTACCCCTTCCTCTCTTGCACAAAAATTCAACTACAACTAAAACCAATTGCATTGCTCAGTATGAATCCACATTTACTAACATCCCCTTCTAACAATGTCCAAACAGTCTGCACCAATCTACCTCTCAGAGATCGCACCACCCAAGTGGCGCGGCGCATTCAGCACGGGCTTCCAGTTCTGCATCGGAATCGGGGTGGTGGCCTCCAACTGCATAAACTACGCCACCTCGAAGTACAGCTGGGGCTGGCGCCTCTCCCTCGGCCTAGCCATAGTCCCAGCCATCATCATGACCACCGGCGCCCTCTTCATCTATGACTCACCCACAAGCTTAGTACAACGCAACAGACTAGACCAAGCCAGAAAATCTCTCATCAAAATCCGAGGCAAGGAGGATATCGAAGCAGAACTTGCCCAGCTCGTTAAGGCTAGCGAGATCGCCAAAGCTCTCAACGAGGAGCCATTTGTGACCATATTTCAGAGGCAGTACAGGCCTCAGCTTGTGATCGGGGCCATTGCCGTGCCGTTTTTTCAGCAGGTCACTGGCATTAATATCATTGCTTTCTATGCGCCTGTGTTGTTTCAGTCTGTAGGGTTTGGCAACGACTCTGCTCTCATTGCGTCTATTATTCTTGGGATGGTTAATCTTGGCTCGATCCTTGTGTCGACGTACATGGTTGATCGTCATGGCCGGAGGTTTTTGTTCATGGAGGGTGGCATCCAAATGGTCATCTGCCAGGTATGTATAATTTTACCTTGAAAAAGATAATACATTTGATTTGAGTACCAAACCCATACAATTAAAACTGATTGGGTTTATGGTCAAAGGTCCTAGAATGAAAGCCACTATGTGCAGGTGAAATACAATCATGAAGCGAGCTGCATAACATATAAATTGGCATACGTTTTTGTGCAGGTTGCGGTGGCTATTGTTCTAGCAGCTACAACAGGTACCGATGGCAACGGGCACATCTCAAAGGGCTATGCCATACTAGTTCTGGTGTTGATGTGTTTATATGCTGCTGGTTTTGGTTGGTCATGGGGTCCTTTGAGTTGGCTTATACCAAGTGAGATTTTCCCCATGAAAATTCGACCCACAGGCCAAAGCATGGGGCTTGCTGTCAACTTTGGTGTTACATTTGTGCTATCCCAAACCTTTTTGTCCATGCTATGCCATTTAAAATATGCCACATTCTTGTTCTACGGCGGTTGGATTGTGGCAATGACCGTCTTCGTCGTGCTTTTCTTGCCAGAGACGAAAGGAATCCCATTGGATCAAGTGCATACGGTGTGGGTGAAGCATTGGTATTGGCGTCGATTTGTTCAAGGTAACCCTAGGGATACCATTGATGAAAAAGAGTAATGATAAGGATGTCAAAACAAATCCCAAAATTTCATATCCGAAATGATGCGTAGTGTTTCATTTATTAATATAAGCTGCCACTTTAAACTTTATTGTTTCTATTAGGTAAGATATCGCCATACCATATATCTATTTGGCAACTTAAATTTGGGACAGATTTTTATGACTCTAGTATTATTATAATGTATGAGATTGTACATGGATTCCTAGCTAGGTGCAATTAAATTACATTTTTGTGTTCATTGTTGCTTTTTGATACAAGTGATATTGAGAGAAGGGGAAACGAACTTATAATCTCAGTTACAAAGATAAATACTCTTAAATCACTTGAACTACAAACCCCTTATGTGTTACACTGTTGTTTTTATACACAAATGAAGCAAATCTTATTGGATCATAAACTACTATGATAAATTGATAAACAGTAGTGTGTGTACTGTAGCCGATAAGTTAACAGCTTTACCAGGGTGGGCTGTAGGAGCATTAACTTGAAAATACTGGGTTATTTTTGGCCCAAATTTATCCAATGACGACATGGATGTGCCCAATGGGACAGATAGATGACCCATCAGGATTTGAGTGGGTACAGTACAGGGCCAATATATACTGCAAAGTGGTTGACATATTAGATGGACCGATTACTTCGGTGATTTATTAGGCCCTCATAAATGTATAAAGGTTTTCTTTGCGTTGCGTAACGTTATGTTTTGCATTAAGCGTATCAAAGTATATGATTGAAGTTTACTGATTTATTATTGAGCAATCATTGTGCTATGTTGAAATAAGTGGGAAATATCAATTATATTATCTACCCGTATTATAATACGTAGACTGGTTATACCACGTGATCATATTGTTTTTTTATCACACAATAATTTTTCCCCTTTCTTTTGTCGAAGTCACAATAATTTTTCTTAGTTATTGCGAACTTGATGTAAATTTTCCTTATCAAATTTTTATATATATTGATTTTAATGGAATACTTAATAAATTTTTGGTTTATAGTTTGATATAATCTTTTTTTCGTTTGGAATAAGGTATTTTAAAGTATATATAAAGTTTTAGAGTTTTTATTCCTACATTGAAGTTGGGATGGCCAATTAAACGACGGGATTGGTTAAGAGTGTTTTAGAGTTCGTTTGGAATAATTTTTCTTAGTTTATAGTCGCAATAATACCGTAGTGGTTAAGAGTGTTTAACCTCATACTCAGTCTGAGGTTCAAAACCCACCCCTGGCATCAGAGTTTGTAATAATAAAAGGCTTCAACTTGAAGTTGTGTGTCAAAAATCAGTGGGTCTACATGGGATTAGGGTGTCTCCATCAAGACCTTACTCTAAAATTATAAATTAAACGACGGGGCTTTTTAGAGATAAAGCATATAGTAAGAGTTTGATTATTGCCCTCTCCTTTCTCTAAACAAATAAATAAACAATTATATAAGGCCATGAACTCCATGATGTGGCTCTTCATAAACATTAATTATAAAAAAGAAAAAGAAAAAAAGAGAATACAGAAGTTTCCCCTAAAATAGTAAAACGCAATTGAAGGTGCCTCACTCAATCAGGAGAGAAGGATAAGAACTTACCAGAAAAGAAAAGAAAGGAAGGATAAGAAATTAAGCAGAGAAAGAAATATATATATATATATATATATATATATATATAGCTTGTAAGGTATGAATGCGACTATGCGAGTGAATGGCCTCTCTGCTCTGTTCTGTATATATCGTTCGGCTAAGAGTCAATGACACAAGCAACCACCCAGGCAATGACCATCCACTGAACTTCTCAGGTATATCGTTCGGCTACTTCCTGAAATTAAAAACATTTTTTATAATAAAAAATCCGAGTATAGCCGCACGGCTATACTATTTATAATTAAAAAAAGACCACCGCTGGCTTCTAGCGCTGCTTCGCCACGTGTCAAAAAATCCAAGTATAGCCGAACGGCTATACTAATTTTATTTTAAAACAACACTGAGTATAGCCCGGCTATACGTTTTTTTTTTTTTTTTTTTTTAAAGGACCCGCCTAGCCCGCCTAGGCGGCCCATTTTTGGAAAACTTGAATGGCGTTTTTTTAATTTAGATTTCTTGTTTCCTGGCGGGTCTGGCGTGTCTGCGGATACATCAAGCTGGGGTTTCAGCCACTCACATTTATCAACAACGTAAAGGTTAGCTCTTCCTAACAATTCACTCTCTCTTTTCTGTACACAAATCTATTGAGGCTTTGGACAGGATGGGAATGGATTTAATAGAAACTGGAAATCCACATGCATTCAAACAGTATCTGTAGGAGTTTGATAACACCATTCATTTGTAGAGGATCAGAAACTTGGGGATTATTTTCTGTCTTGTGAGTTTTGCTACCATAATTGGAATGATTTTCTTTTTAGTTTCTCTTCCTGTTGGATTGAATGGTCTGATTGTGAATTTGCTACAATGTTATGAATGCGGGGTCGAAACTTGGCTGGGTGAAGGAGCTTTTGAGGAATTATTGTAACAAGAATTTCAGAAATTGAGGTCTGCATATTATCAGATTTGATAGATTATTCTTTAATGAAATATCAAACCAGCCCATTTGGTTGAACTCATCTTCCAACAGAGATTCGAGTGATCATGGCAGTGAGCTCACAAGTTCCCATTTTCCCTAGCTAGTTCCAAAAGAAAGTCCTTTTCTGAACATATAATTAAATGTAACTGTATATTTCTACTTACATGTGTTGGCAAAGGGCTCCAAATGGTTGGGGACATTTTTTATATTAAAAAAATCGTATAGCCGCACGGCTATACTCAGTTTTGAATTTCTTTAAAAAATTCGTGTGTTGACACGTGGCTCCAAATGGTTAGGGGACCTTTTTTATATTTAAAAATAGCATAGCCGCTCAGTTTTGATTTTTTTTTTGAAAAAGACACGTGTTGACATGTGGCACCAAATGGTTGGGGACCTTTTTTATATTAAAAAATAGGCTTTTGACCTAATAAATTATGGGCAAGATATTGCGTTTTCAGATATATAGGCAATTTACACTATAACTTACTGGTAAGATGTGGTGTTTTTTGAATAATATGCTATTTAGTCAATAAATTGCGGGTAAGATGTTGTCTTCTCAAATACATAGGCATTTTACACTGTGACTTGCCTTTAAGATATGGTGTTTTTAGAAAAATATGTTATTTACTCAATAAATTACGGGTAAGATGTTGCCTTCTCAAATATGCAGGCTTTTTACACAACAACTTACCTGTAAGGTATGATGTTTTCAGAAAAATTGGTTATTTAGTCAATAAATTGCGGGTAAGATGTTGCCGTCTCAGATATATAGGCACTTACATTATAACTTACCGGCAAGATATGGGGTTTTCAAAAAAAAGGGCAATTCAAGCAAAGAATTACGAGTAAGATGTTGCGTTCTCATATATATAGAATTTTTACACTATAACTTACTGGTAATATATGGTGCTTTTAGAAAAATAAGCTCTTTACACAATAAATTACGGGTAAGATATTACGTTCTCAGATATATAGACACTTTACACTATAACATACCCGTAAGATATGGTGTTTCCATAAAAATAAGCAATTCAAGCAATGAATTACATGTAAAATGTTGCGCTCTCAGATATATAGGCTTTTTACACTATAACTTACTGGTAAGATATGGTGCTTTTAGAAAAATAAGCTCTTTACTCAATAAATTACGAGTAAGATGTTACGTTCTCAGATATATAGACACTTTACACTACAACATACCCGTAAGATATGGTGTTTTCACAAAAATAAGCAATTCAAGCAATGAATTACGGGTAAAATGTTGCGTTCTCAGATATATAGGCTTTTTACACTATAACTTACTGGTAAGATATGGTGCTTTTAGAAAAATAAGCTCTTTACTCAATAAATTACGGGTAAGATGTTACGTTCTCAGATATATATACACTTTACACTATAAAATACCCGTAAGATATGGTGTTTTCATAAAAATAAGCAATTCAAGCAGTGAATTACTGGTAAAATGTTGCGTTCTCAGATATATAGGCTTTTTACACTATAACTTACTGGTAAGATATGGTGCTTTTAGAAAAATAAGCTCTTTACTCAATAAATTACGGGTAAGATGTTACGTTCTCAGATATGTAGACACTTTACACTATAACATACCCGTAAGATATGGTGTTTTCATAAAAATAAGCAATTCAAGCAATGAATTACGGGTAAAATGTTACGTTCTCAGATATATAGGCTTTTTACGCTATAACTTACTGGTAAGATATTGTGCTTTTAGAAAAATAAGCTCTTTACTCAATAAATTACGGGTAAGATGTTACGTTCTCAGATATATAGACACTTTACACTATAACATACCCGTAAGATATGGTGTTTTCATAAAAATAAGCAATTCAAGCAATGAATTACGGGTAAAATGTTGCGTTCTCAGATATATAGGCTTTTTACACTATAACTTACTGGTAAGATATGATGCTTTTAGAAAAATAAACTCTTTACTCAATAAATTACGGGTAAGATGTTACGTTCTCAGATATGTAGACACTTTACACTATAACATACCCGTAAGATATGGTGTTTTCATAAAAATAAGCAATTCAAGCAATGAATTACGGGTAAAATGTTGCGTTCTCAGATATATAGGCTTTTTACACTATAACTTACTGGTAAGATATGGTGCTTTTAGAAAAATAAGCTCTTTACTCACTAAATTACGAGTAAGATGTTACGTTCTCAGATATATAGACACTTTACACTATAAAATACCCGTAAGATATGGTGTTTTCATAAAAATAAGCAATTGAAGCAATGAATTACGGGTAAAATGTTGCGTTCTCAGATATATAGGCTTTTTACACTATAACTTACTGGTAAGATATGGTGCTTTTAGAAAAATAAGCTCTTTACTCAATAAATTGCGGGTAATATGTTACGTTCTCAGATATATAGACACTTTACACTATAACATACCCGTAAGATATGGTGTTTTCATAAAAATAAGCAATTCAAGCAATGAATTACGGGTAAAATGTTGCGTTCCCAGATATATAGGCTTTTTACAATATAGCTTACCGGGAAGATATGGTGGTTTTAGAAAAATAAGCTATATAGTCAAGAAATTACGGGTAAGATGTTGCGTTCTCAAATATATATGCTTTTTACACTATAAATTACCGTAATTTATAATGTTTTCAGAAAAATTGGCAATTGACGCAGAAAATTACGAGTAAGATGTTGCGTTCTCATATATAAAGGCTTTTTGCACTATAACTTACCGGTAAGATATTGTGTTTTTAGAAAAGTAAGCTATTTACTCAATAAATTGGCCACTTCTAGCCTTTTTTTCAGCCAACCCTAGCTTACGGTATAGACAAGTATTGTTGAATCAGTTCATTTTTTTTATTCATATTTTAACAGATCTTTTGTGTCCATTCAAATCCTCAATCTCTAAAATTAATGAGTTGAAACATGGGTCCAAATGGTTGGGGACCTTTTTTATATTAAAAAATAGTATAGCCGCACGGATATACTTAGTTTTGAATTTAAAAATAGTATAGCCGCATGGCTGTACTCAGTTTTGAAATTTTTTTTAAAAAGTCACGTGTTGACTGGTGGCACCAAATGGTTAGGGACCTTTTTTATATTTAAAAGTAGTATAGCAGCACGGCTATACTCAGTTTTGAAATTTTTAAAGAAACACGTATTGCCACGTGGCTCCAAATGGTTTGAGAATGTTCTTTATGTTTAAAAATAGTATAGCCGCACGGCTATACTCAGTTTTGAATTTAAAAAAAAAATTCATGAGTTGACACGTGGCTCCAAATGGTTGGGGGACATTTTTATATTTTAAAACAGTATAGCCGCATGGCTATACTTTGTTTTGATTTTTTTTTGAAGTCATGTGTTGACAAATGGCTTCAAATGGTTGGGGACCTTTTTTATATTAAAAAATAGTATAGCCGCTCGGCTATACTCAATTTTGAATTTCTTAAAAATATTCATGTGTTGACATGTGTCTCCAAATGGTTGGGGACCTTTTTTATTTTTAAAAATAGTATAGCCACACGGCTATACTCAGTTTTGAATTTTTTTTTAAAAAGTCACATGTTGACACGTGGCACCAAATGGTTGGGACCTTTTTTATATTTAAAAGTAGTATAGCCGCACGGCTATACTCAGTGTTGAAATTTTTAAAGAAACACGTATTGCCACGTGGCTCCAAATGGTTTGAGAATGTTCTTTATGTTTAAAAATAGTATAGCCGCACGGCTATACTCAGTTTTGAATTTGAAAAAAAAATTCATGTGTTGACACGTGGCTCCAAATGGTTGGGGGACATTTTTTATATTTAAAAATAGTATAGCCCCACGGCTATACTATGTTTTTTTTTTTTTTTTTGAAGTCATGTGTTGACAAATGGCTCCAAATGGTCGGGGACCTTTTTTATATTAAAAAATTGTATAGCCGCACGGCTATACTCAGTTTTGAATTTCTTAAAAAAATTCATGTGTTGACACGTGTCTCCAAATGGTTGGGGACCTTTTTTATATTTAAAAATAGTATAGCCGTACGGCTGTACTCAGTTTTGAATTTTGTTTAAAAAGTCATGTGTTGAGACGTGGCACCAAATGGTTGGGGGCCTTTTTTATATTTAAAAATAGTATAGCCGTACGGCTATACTCAGTTTTGAATTTTTTTTTAAAAAGTCACATGTTGACACGTGGCACCAAATGGTTGGGACCTTTTTTATATTTAAAAGTAGTATAGCCGCACGGCTATACTCAGTGTTGAAATTTTTAAAGAAACACGTATTGCCACGTGGCTCCAAATGGTTTGAGAATGTTCTTTATGTTTAAAAATAGTATAGCCGCACGGCTATACTCAGTTTTGAATTTGAAAAAAAAATTCATGTGTTGACACGTGGCTCCAAATGGTTGGGGGACATTTTTTATATTTAAAAATAGTATAGCCCCACGGCTATACTATGTTTTTTTTTTTTGAAGTCATGTGTTGACAAATGGCTCCAAATGGTCGGGGACCTTTTTTATATTAAAAAATTGTATAGCCGCACGGCTATACTCAGTTTTGAATTTCTTAAAAAAATTCATGTGTTGACACGTGTCTCCAAATGGTTGGGGACCTTTTTTATATTTAAAAATAGTATAGCCGTACGGCTGTACTCAGTTTTGAATTTTGTTTAAAAAGTCATGTGTTGAGACGTGGCACCAAATGGTTGGGGGCCTTTTTTATATTTAAAAATAGTATAGCCGCACGGCTATACTCAGTTTTGAAAATTTTAAAGAAACTCGCGTTGCCACGTGGCTCCCAATGGTTTGATAATGTTTTTTATTTTTAAAAATAGTATAGCTGCACGGCTATACTCAGTTTTGAATTTTTTTAAAAAAATTCATGTGTTGACACGTGGCTCCAAATGGTTGGGGGACATTTTTTAAGTTTAAAAATAGTATAGCCGCACGGCTATACTTTGTTTTGATTTTTTTTTTTTGAATTCATGTGTTGACAAATGCCTCCAAATGGTTGGGGACCTTTTTTGTATTAAAAAATAGCATAGCCGCTCGGCTATACTCAGTTTTAAATTTCTTTTAAAAATTCATGTGTTGACACGTGGCTCCAAATGGTTGGGGACCTTTTTATATTAAAAAACAGTATAGCCGCACGGCAAAGGGCTACTTACAAATGTGTTGACACGTGGCTCCAAATGGTTGGGGACCTTTTCTGAACATATAATTAAATGTAACTGTATATTTCCACTTACATGTGTTGGCAAAGGGCTCCAAATGGTTGGGGACATTTTTTATATTAAAAAAATCGTATAGCCGCACGGCTATACTCAGTTTTGAATTTCTTTAAAAAATACGTGTGTTGACACGTTTTTCCAAATGGTTAGGGAACCTTTTTTATATTTAAAAATAGCATAGACGCTCAGTTTTGAATTTTTTTTTTTTGAAAAAGACACGTGTTGACACGTGACACCAAATGGTTGGGGAGCATTTTTATATTAAAAAATAGGCTTTTGACCTAATAAATTATGGGCAAGATATTGCGTTCTCAGATATATATAGGCAATTTACACTATAACTTACTGGTAAGATGTGGGGTTTTTTGAAAAATATGCTATTTAGTCAATAAATTGAGGGTAAGATGTTGCCTTCTCAAATACATAGGCATTTTACACTGTGACTTGCCTTTAAGATATGGTGTTTTTAGAAAGATATGTTATTTACTCAATAAATTACGGGTAAGATGTTGCCTTCTCAAATATGCAGGCTTTTTACACAACAACTTACCTGTAAGGTATGATGTTTTTAGAAAAATAGGTTATTTAGTCAATAAATTGCGGGTAAGATGTTGCCGTCTCAGATATATAGGCACTTACATTATAACTTACCGGCAAGATATGGGGTTTTAAAAAAAAAGGGCAATTCAAGCAAAGAATTACGAGTAAGATGTTGCGTTCTCATATATATAGAATTTTTACACTATAACTTACTGGTAATATATGGTGCTTTTAGAAAAATAAGCTCTTTACACAATAAATTACGGGTAAGATATTACGTTCTAAGATATATAGACACTTTACACTATAACATACCCGTAAGATATGGTGTTTCCATAAAAATAAGCAATTCAAGCAATGAATTACATGTAAAATGTTGCGTTCTTAGATATATAGGCTTTTTACACTATAACTTACTGGTAAGATATGGTGCTTTTAGAAAAATAAGCTCTTTACTCAATAAATTACGGGTAAGATGTTACGTTCTCAGATGTAAGACACTTTACACTGTAACATACCCGTAAGATATGGTGTTTTCATAAAAATAAGCAATTCAAGCAATGAATTACGGGTAAAATGTTGCGTTTTCAGATATGTAGGCTTTTTACACTATAACTTACTGGTAAGATATTGTGCTTTTAGAAAAATAAGCTCTTTACTCAATAAATTACGGGTAAGATGTTACGTTCTCAGATATAAGACACTTTACACTGTAACATACCCGTAGGATATGGTGTTTTCAAAAAAATAAGCAATTCAAGCAATGAATTACGGGTAAAATGTTGCGTTCTCAGATATGTAGGCTTTTTACACTATAACTTACTTGTAAGATATGGTGCTTTTAGAAAAATAAGCTCTTTACTCAATAAATTACGGGTAAGATGTTACGTTCTTAGATATAAGACACTTTACACTGTAACATACCCGTAAGATATGGTGTTTTCATAAAAATAAGCAATTCAAGCAATGAATTACGGGTAAAATGTTGCGTTATCAGATATGTAGGCTTTTTACACTATAACTTACTGGTAAGATATTGTGATTTTATTAAAATAAGCTCTTTACTCAATAAATTACGGGTAAGATGTTACGTTCTCAGATATAAGACACTTTACACTGTAACATACCCGTAAGATATGGTGTTTTAAAAAAAATAAGCAATTCAAGCAATGAATTACGGGTAAAATGTTGCGTTCTCAGATATATAGGCGTTTTACACTATAACTTACTGGTAAGATATGGTGCTTTTAGAAAAATAAGCTCTTTACTCAATAAATTACGGGTAAGATGTTACGTTCTCAGATATAAGACACTTTACACTGTAACATACCCGTAAGATATGGTGTTTTCATAAAAATAAGCAATTCAAGCAATGAATTACGGGTAAAATGTTGCGTTTTCAGATATGTAGGCTTTTTACACCATAACTTACTGGTAAGATATGGTGCTTTTAGAAAAATAAGCTCTTTACTCAATAAATTAAGAGTAAGATGTTACGTTCTCAGATATATAGACACTTTACACTATAACATACCCGTAAGATATGGTGTTTTCATAAAAATAAGCAATTCAAGCAATGAATTACGGGTAAAATGTTGCGTTCTCAGATATATATGCTTTTTACACTATAACTTACTGGTAAGATATGGTGCTTTTAGAAAAATAAGCTCTTTACTCAATAAATTACGGGTAAGATGTTACGTTCTCAGATATAAGACACTTTACACTGTAACATACCCGTAAGATATGGTGTTTTCATAAAAATAAGCAATTAAAGCAATGAATTACGGGTAAAATGTTGCGTTATCAGATATGTAGGCTTTTTACACTATAACTTACTGGTAAGATATTGTGCTTTTATTAAAATAAGCTCTTTACTCAATAAATTACGGGTAAGATGTTACGTTCTCAGATATAAGACACTTTACACTGTAACATACCCGTAAGATATGGTGTTTTCAAAAAAATAAGCAATTCAAGCAATGAATTACGGGTAAAATGTTGCGTTCTCAGATATATAGGCCTTTTACACTATAACTTACTGGTAAGATATGGTGCTTTTAGAAAAATAAGCTCTTTACACAATAAATTATGGGTAAGATATTACGTTCTCAGATATATAGACACTTTACACTATAACATACCCGTAAGATATGGTGTTTTCATAAAAATAAGCAATTCAAGCAATGAATTACGGGTAAAATGTTGCGTTCTCAGATATATAGGCTTTTTACACTATAACTTACTGTTAAGATATGGTGCTTTTAGAAAAATAAGCTCTTTACTCAATAAATTACGGGTAAGATGTTACGTTATCAGATATATAGACACTTTACACTATAATACCCGTAAGATATGGTGTTTTCATAAAAATAAGCAATTCAAGCAATGAATTACGGGTAAAATGTCGCGTTCTCAGATATATAGGCTTTTTACAATATAGCTTACCGGGAAGATATGGTGGTTTTAGAAAAATAAGCTATTTAGTCAAGAAATTACGGGTAAGATGTTGCGTTCTCAAATAAATAGGCATTTTGCACTATAAATTACTGTAATTTATAGTGTTTTCAGAAAAATAGGCAATTCACGCAAAAAATTACGAGTAAGATGTTGCGTTCTCATATATAAAGGCTTTTTACACTATAACTTACCGATAAGATATGGTGTTTTTAGAAAAGTAAGCTATTTACTCAATAAATTTGCCATTTCTAGCCTTTTATTCAGCCAACCGTAGCTTACGGTATAGACAAGTACTGTTGAATCAGTTCATTTTTTGGATTCATGTTTTAACAGATCTTTTGTGTCCATTCAAATCCTCAATCTGTAAAATTCATGAGTTGACACATGGCTCCAAATGGTTGGGGACCTTTTTTGTATTAAAAAATAGTGTAGCCGCATGGCTATACTCAGTTTTGAATTTCTTAAAAAAATTCATGTGTTGACACGTGTCTCCAAGCGGTTGAGGACCTTTTTTATTTTTAAAAATAGTATAGCCGCACGGCTATACTCGATTTTGAATTTTTTTAAAAAAAGTCACGTGTTGGCACGTGGCACCATATGGTTGGGGACCTTTTTTATATTTAAAAGTAGTATAGCCGCACGGCTATACTCAGTTTTGAAATTTTTAAAGAAACACGTATTGCCACGTGGCTCCAAATGGTTTGAGAATGTTCTTTGTGTTTAAAAATAGTATAGCCGAACGGCTATACTCAGTTTTGAATTTAAAAAAAAAATTCATGTGTTGACACGTGGCTCCAAATGGTTGGGGGACATTTTTTATATTTAAAAATAGTATAGCCCCACGGCTGTACTTTGTTTTGATTTTTTTTTTTTGAAGTCATGTGTTGACAAATGGCTCGAAATGGTCGGGGACCTTTTTTATATTAAAAAATAGTATAGCCACACGGCTATACTCAGTTTTGAATTTCTTAAAAAAATTCGTGTGTTGACACGTGTCTCCAAATGGTTGGGGACCTTTTTTATATTTAAAAATATTATAGCCGTACGGCTGTACTCAGTTTTGAATTTTTTTTTTGAAAAAGTCATGTGTTGACACGTGGCACCAAACGGTGGGGGGCCTTTTTTGTATTTAAAAATAGTATAGCCGCACGGCTATACTCAGTTTTGAAATTTTTTAAGAAACACGCGTTGCCACGTGACTCCCAATGGTTTGATATTGTTTTTTATGTTTAAAAACAGTATAGCTGCACGGCTATACTCAGTTTTGAATTTTTAAAAAAAATTCAAGTGTTGACACGTGGCTCCAAATGGTTGGGGGACATTTTTTAAGTTTAAAAATAGTAAAGCCGCACGGCTATACTTCGTTTTGATTTTTTTTTTTTGAAGTCATGTGTTGACAAATGGCTCCAAATGGTTGGGGACCTTTTTTATATTAAAAAATAGCGTAGCCGCTCGGCTATACTCAGTTTTCAATTTCTTTAAAAAATTCATGTGTTGACACGTGGCTCCAAATGGTTGGGGACCTTTTTATATTAAAAAACAGTATAGCCGCACGGCTATACTTAGTTTTGAATTTCTTTAAAAAATTCGTGTGTTGGCACGTGGCTCCAAATGGTTAGGGGACCTTTTTTATATTTATAAATAGCATAGACGCTCAGTTTTGATTTTTTTTTTTTTTGAAAAAGACACGTGTTGGCAAATGGCTCCAAATGGTTGGGGACCGTTTTTATATTAAAAAATAGTATAGCCGCACGGCTATACTTAGTTTTGAATTTTTTTTAAAAAGTCACGTGTTGACACGTGGCAACAAATGGATGGGGACTTTTTTACATTTAAAAGTAGTATAGCCGCACGGCTATACCCAGTTTTGAAATTTTTAAAGAAACACGTATTGCCACGTGGCTCCAAATGGTTTGAGAATGTTCTTTATGTTTAAAAATAGTATAGCCGCACGGCTATACTCAGTTTTGAATTTAAAAAAAAAATTCATGTGTTGACACATGGCTCCAAATGGTTGGGGGACATTTTTATATTTAAAAATAGTGTAGCCGCTCGTCTATACTTTGGTTTGATTTTTTTTTTTGAAGTCATGTGTTGACACATGGCTCCAAATGGTTGGGAACCTTTTTTGTATTTAAAAATAGTATAGCCGCTCGGCTATACTCAGTTTTGAATTTCTTAAAAATATTCATGTGTTGACATGTGTCTCCAAATGGTTGGGGACCTTTTTTTTTAAAAAAATAGTATAGCCCCACGGCTATACTATGTTTTTTTTTTTTTTTTTTGAAGTCATGTGTTGACAAATGGCTCCAAATGGTCGGGGACCTTTTTTATATTAAAAAATTGTATAGCCGCACGGCTATACTCAGTTTTGAATTTCTTAAAAAAATTCATGTGTTGACACGTGTCTCCAAATGGTTGGGGACCTTTTTTATATTTAAAAATAGTATAGCCGTACGGCTGTACTCAGTTTTGAATTTTGTTTAAAAAGTCATGTGTTGAGACGTGGCACCAAATGGTTGGGGGCCTTTTTTATATTTAAAAATAGTATAGCCGTACGGCTATACTCAGTTTTGAATTTTTTTTTAAAAAGTCACATGTTGACACGTGGCACCAAATGGTTGGGACCTTTTTTATATTTAAAAGTAGTATAGCCGCACGGCTATACTCAGTGTTGAAATTTTTAAAGAAACACGTATTGCCACGTGGCTCCAAATGGTTTGAGAATGTTCTTGATGTTTAAAAATAGTATAGCCGCACGGCTATACTTAGTTTTGAATTTGAAAAAAAAATTCATGTGTTGACACGTGGCTCCAAATGGTTGGGGGACATTTTTTATATTTAAAAATAGTATAGCCCCACGGCTATACTATGTTTTTTTTTTTGAAGTCATGTGTTGACAAATGGCTCCAAATGGTCGGGGACCTTTTTTATATTAAAAAATTGTATAGCCGCACGGCTATACTCAGTTTTGAATTTCTTAAAAAAATTCATGTGTTGACACGTGTCTCCAAATGGTTGGGGACCTTTTTTATATTTAAAAATAGTATAGCCGTACGGCTGTACTCAGTTTTGAATTTTGTTTAAAAAGTCATGTGTTGAGACGTGGCACCAAATGGTTGGGGGCCTTTTTTATATTTAAAAATAGTATAGCCGCACGGCTATACTCAGTTTTGAAAATTTTAAAGAAACTCGCGTTGCCACGTGGCTCCCAATGGTTTGATAATGTTTTTTATTTTTAAAAATAGTATAGCTGCACGGCTATACTCAGTTTTGAATTTTTTTAAAAAAATTCATGTGTTGACACGTGGCTCCAAATGGTTGGGGGACATTTTTTAAGTTTAAAAATAGTATAGCCGCACGGCTATACTTTGTTTTGATTTTTTTTTTTTGAATTCATGTGTTGACAAATGCCTCCAAATGGTTGGGGACCTTTTTTGTATTAAAAAATAGCATAGCCGCTCGGCTATACTCAGTTTTAAATTTCTTTTAAAAATTCATGTGTTGACACGTGGCTCCAAATGGTTGGGGACCTTTTTATATTAAAAAACAGTATAGCCGCACGGCAAAGGGCTACTTACAAATGTGTTGACACGTGGCTCCAAATGGTTGGGGACCTTTTCTGAACATATAATTAAATGTAACTGTATATTTCTACTTACATGTGTTGGCAAAGGGCTCCAAATGGTTGGGGACATTTTTTATATTAAAAAAATCGTATAGCCGCACGGCTATACTCAGTTTTGAATTTCTTTAAAAAATACGTGTGTTGACACGTTTTTCCAAATGGTTAGGGAACCTTTTTTATATTTAAAAATAGCATAGACGCTCAGTTTTGAATTTTTTTTTTTTGAAAAAGACACGTGTTGACACGTGACACCAAATGGTTGGGGAGCTTTTTTATATTAAAAAATAGGCTTTTGACCTAATAAATTATGGGCAAGATATTGCGTTCTCATATATATAGGCAATTTACACTATAACTTACTGGTAAGATGTGGTGTTTTTTGAAAAATATGCTATTTAGTCAATAAATTGAGGGTAAGATGTTCCCTTCTCAAATACATAGGCATTTTACACTGTGACTTGCCTTTAAGATATGGTGTTTTTAGAAAGATATGTTATTTACTCAATAAATTACGGGTAAGATGTTGCCTTCTCAAATATGCAGGCTTTTTACACAACAACTTACCTGTAAGGTATGATGTTTTTAGAAAAATAGGTTATTTAGTCAATAAATTGCGGGTAAGATGTTGCCGTCTCAGATATATAGGCAGTTACATTATAACTTACCGGCAAGATATGGGGTTTTAAAAAAAAAGGGCAATTCAAGCAAAGAATTACGAGTAAGATGTTGCGTTCTCATATATATAGAATTTTTACACTACAACTTACTGGTAATATATGGTTCTTTTAGAAAAATAAGCTCTTTACACAATAAATTACGGGTAAGATATTACGTTCTCAGATATATAGACACTTTACACTATAACATACCCGTAAGATATGGTGTTTCCATAAAAATAAGCAATTCAAGCAATGAATTACATGTAAAATGTTGCGTTCTTAGATATATAGGCTTTTTACACTATAACTTACTGGTAAGATATGGTGCTTTTAGAAAAATAAGCTCTTTAGTCAATAAATTACGGGTAAGATGTTACGTTCTCAGATGTAAGACACTTTACATGTAAATACCCGTAAGATATGGTTGTTTTCATAAAATAAGCAATTCAAGCAATGAATTACGGTAAAATGCGCGTTTTCAGATATGTAGGCTTTTTACACTATAACTTACTGGTAAGATATTGTGCTTTTAGAAAAATAAGCTCTTTACTCAATAATTACGGGTAAAGATGTTACGTTCTCAGATATAAGACACTTTAACTGTACATACCCGTAGGATATGGTGTTTTCAAAAAATAAGCAATTCAGCAATGAATTAACGGGTAAAATGTTGCGTTTCAGATATATAGGCTTTTTACACTATAACTTACTTGTAAGATATGGTGCTTTAGAAAAATAAGCTCTTTACTCAATAAATTACGGCTAAGATGTTAGTTCTTAAATATAAGACACTTTACACTGTAACATACCCGTAAGATATGGTGTTTTCATAAAAATAAGCAATTCAAGCAATGAATTACGGGTAATAAAATGTTGCGTTATCAGATATGTAGGCTTTTTACACTATAACTTACTGGTAAGATATTGTGATTTATATAAAATAAGCTCTTTACTCAATAAATTACGGTAGATGTTACGTTCTCAGATATAAGACACTTTACACTGTAACATACCCGTAAGATATGGTGTTTTCAAAAAAATAAGCAATTCAAGCTAATGAATTACGGGTAAAATGTTGCGTTCTCAGATATATAGGCGTTTTACACTATAACTTACTGGTAAGATATGGTGCTTTTAGAAAAATAAGCTTTTACTCAATAAATTACGGGTAGATGTTACGTTCTCAGATATAAGACACTTTACACTGTAACATACCGTAAGATATGGTGTTTTCATAAAAATAAGCAATTCAAGCAATGAATTACGGGTAAAATGTTGCGTTTTCAGATATGTAGGCTTTTTACACCATAACTTACTGGTAAGATATGTGTGCTTTTAGAAAAATAAGCTCTTTACTCAATAAATTAAGAGTAAGATGTTACATTCTCAGATATATAGACACTTTACACTATAACATACCCGTAAGATATGGTGTTTTCATAAAAATAAGCAATTCAAGCAATGAATTACGGGTAAAATGTTGCGTTCTCAGATATTATGCTTTTTACACTATAACTTACTGGTAAGATATGGTGCTTTTAGAAAAATAAGCTCTTTACTCAATAAATTACGGGTAAGATGTTACGTTCTCAGATATAAGACACTTTACACTGTAACATACCCGTAAGATATGGTGTTTTCATAAAAATAAGCAATTAAAGCAATGAATTACGGGTAAAATGTTGCATTATCAGATATGTAGGCTTTTTACACCATAACTTACTGGTAAGATATTGTGCTTTTAGAAAAATAAGCTCTTTACTCAATAAATTACGGGTAAGATATTACGTTCTCAGATATAAGACACTTTACACTGTAACATACCCGTAAGATATGGTATTTTCAAAAAAATAAGCAATTAAAGCAATGAATTACGGGTAAAATGTTGCATTATCAGATATGTAGGCTTTTTACACTATAACTTACTGGTAAGATATTGTGCTTTTATTAAATAAGCTCTTTACTCAATAAATTACGGGTAAGATGTTACGTTCTCAGATAGAAAACTTTACACTGTAACATACCCGTAAGATAATGGTATTTTCAAAAAAATAAGCAATTCAAGCAATGAATTACGGGTAAATGTTGCGTTCTCAGATATATAGGCCTTTACACTATAACTTACTGGTAAGATATGTGCTTTTAGAAAAATAAGCTCTTTACACATAAATTATGGGTAAGATATTACGTTCTCAGATATATAGACACTTTACACTATAACATACCCGTAAGATATGGTGTTTTCATAAAAATAAGCAATTCAAGCAATGAATTACGGGTAAAATGTTGCGTTCTCAGATATATAGGCTTTTTACACTATAACTTACTGTTAAGATATGGTGCTTTTAGAAAAAAAGCTCTTTACTCAATAAATTACGGGTAAAGTTACGTTATCAGATATATAGACACTTTACACTATAATATCCGTAAGATATGGTGTTTTCATAAAAATAAGCAATTCAAGCAATGAATTACGGGTAAAATGTCGCGTTCTCAGATATATAGGCTTTTTACAATATAGCTTACCGGGAAGATATGGTGGTTTTAGAAAAATAAGCTATTTAGTCAAGAAATTACGGGTAAGATGTTGCGTTCTCAAATAAATAGGCATTTTGCACTATAAATTACTGTAATTTATAGTGTTTTCAGAAAAATAGGCAATTCACGCAAAAAATTACGAGTAAGATGTTGCGTTCTCATATATAAAGGCTTTTTACACTATAACTTACCGATAAGATATGGTGTTTTTAGAAAAGTAAGCTATTTACTCAATAAATTTGCCATTTCTAGCCTTTTATTCAGCCAACCGTAGCTTACGGTATAGACAAGTACTGTTGAATCAGTTCATTTTTTGGATTCATGTTTTAACAGATCTTTTGTGTCCATTCAAATCCTCAATCTCTAAAATTCATGAGTTGACACATGGCTCCAAATGGTTGGGGACCTTTTTTGTATTAAAAAATAGTGTAGCCGCATGGCTATACTCAGTTTTGAATTTCTTAAAAAAATTCATGTGTTGACACGTGTCTCCAAACGGTTGAGGACCTTTTTTATTTTTAAAAATAGTATAGCCGCACGGCTATACTCGATTTTGAATTTTTTTTAAAAAAGTCACGTGTTGGCACGTGGCACCAAATGGTTGGGGACCTTTTTTATATTTAAAAGTAGTATAGCCGCACGGCTATACTCAGTTTTGAAATTTTTAAAGAAACACGTATTGCCACGTGGCTCCAAATGGTTTGAGAATGTTCTTTATGTTTAAAAATAGTATAGCCGAACGGCTATACTCAGTTTTGAATTTAAAAAAAAAATTCATGTGTTGACACGTGGCTCCAAATCGTTGGGGGACATTTTTTATATTTAAAAATAGTATAGCCCCACGGCTGTACTTTGTTTTGATTTTTTTTTTTTGAAGTCATGTGTTGACAAATGGCTCCAAATGGTTGGGGACCTTTTTTTATATTAAAAAATAGCATAGCCGCTCGGCTATACTCAGTTTTCAATTTCTTTAAAAAATTCATGTGTTGACACGTGGCTCCAAATGGTTGGGGACCTTTTTATATTAAAAAACAGTATAGCCGCACGGCTATACTTAGTTTTGAATTTCTTTAAAAAATTCGTGTGTTGGCACGTGGCTCCAAATGGTTAGGGGACCTTTTTTATATTTATAAATAGCATAGACGCTCAGTTTTGATTTTTTTTTTTTTGAAAAAGACACGTGTTGACAAATGGCTCCAAATGGTTGGGGACCGTTTTTATATTAAAAAAATAGTATAGCCGCACGGCTATACTTAGTTTTGAATTTTTTTTAAAAAGTCACGTGTTGACACGTGGCAACAAATGGATGGGGACTTTTTTAATTTAAAAGTAGTATAGCCGCACGGCTATACCCAGTTTTGAAATTTTTAAAGAAACACGTATTGCCACGTGGCTCCAAATGGTTTGAGAATGTTCTTTATGTTTAAAAATAGTATAGCCGCACGGCTATACTCAATTTTGAATTGAAAAAAAATATTCATGTGTTGACACATGGCTCCAAATCGTTGGGGGACATTTTTTATATTGAAAAATAGTGTAGCCGCTCGGCTATACTTTGGTTTGATTTTTTTTTTTTGAAGTCATGTGTTGACACATGGCTCCAAATGGTTGGGGACCTTTTTTGTATTTAAAAATAGTATAGCCGCACGGCTATACTCAGTTTTGAATTTCTTAAAAAAATTCATGTGTTGACACGTGTCTCCAAACGGTTGGGGACCTTTTTTATTTTTAAAAATAGTATAGCCGCACGGCTATACTCAGATTTGAAATTTTTTTTTAAAAGTCACGTGTTGGCACGTGGCACCAAATGGTTGGGGACCTTTTTTATATTTAAAAGTAGTATAGCCGCACGGCTATACTCAGTTTTGAAATTTTTTAAGAAACACGTATTGCCACGTGGCTCCAAATGGTTTGAGAATGTTCTTTATGTTTAAAAATAGTATAGCCGAACGGCTATACTCAGTTTTGAATTTAAAAAAAAAATTCATGTGTTGACACGTGGCTCCAAATCGTTGGGGGACATTTTTTATATTTAAAAATAGTATAGCCCCACGGCTGTACTTTGTTCTGATTTTTTTTTTTTGAAGTCATGTGTTGACAAATGGCTCGAAATGGTCGGGGACCTTTTTTATATTAAACAATAGTATAGCCACACGGCTATACTCAGTTTTGAATTTCTTAAAAAAATTCGTGTGTTGACACGTGTCTCCAAATGGTTGGGGACCTTTTTTATATTTAAAAATATTATAGCCGTACGGCTGTACTCAGTTTTGAATTTTTTTTTGAAAAAGTCATGTGTTGACACGTGGCACCAAACGGGGGGGGGGGGGGGGGGGGGGGGCCTTTTTTCTATTTAAAAATAGTATAGCCGCACGGCTATACTCAGTTTTGAAATTTTTAAAGAAACACGCGTTGCCACGTGGCTCCCAATGGTTTGATATTGTTTTTTATGTTTAAAAATAGTATAGCTGCACGGCTATACTCAGTTTTGAATTTTTAAAAAAAATTCTAGTGTTGACACGTGGCTCCAAATGGTTGGGGGACATTTTTTAAGTTTAAAAATAGTATAGCCGCACGGCTATACTTTGTTTTGATTTTTTTTTTTGAAGTCATGTGTTGACAAATGGCTCCAAATGGTTGGGGACCTTTTTTATATTAAAAAATAGCATAGCCGCTCGGCTATACTCAGTTTTCAATTTCTTTAAAAAATTCCTGTGTTGACACGTGGCTCCAAATGGTTGGGGACCTTTTTATATTAAAAAACAGTATAGCCGAACGGCTATACTTAGTTTTGAATTTCTTTAAAAAATTCGTGTGTTGGCACGTGGCTCCAAATGGTTAGGGGACCTTTTTTATATTTATAAATAGCATAGACGCTCAGTTTTGATTTTTTTTTTTTTGAAAAAGACACGTGTTGACAAATGGCTCCAAATGGTTGGGGACCGTTTTTATATTAAAAAATAGTATAGCCGCACGGCTATACTTAGTTTTGAATTTTTTTTAAAAAGTCACGTGTTGACACGTGGCAACAAATGGATGGGGACTTTTTTATATTTAAAAGTAGTATAGCCGCACGGCTATACCCAGTTTTGAAATTTTTAAAGAAACACGTATTGCCACGTGGCTCCAAATGGTTTGAGAATGTTCTTTATGTTTAAAAATAGTATAGCCGCACGGCTATACTCAGTTTTGAATTGAAAAAAAAATATTCATGTGTTGACACATGGCTCCAAATCGTTGGGGGACATTTTTTATATTGAAAAATAGTGTAGCCGCTCGGCTATACTTTGGTTTGATTTTTTTTTTTGAAGTCATGTGTTGACACATGGCTCCAAATGGTTGGGGACCTTTTTTGTATTTAAAAAGTATAGCCGCACGGCTATACTCAGTTTTGAATTTCTTAAAAAAATTCATGTGTTGACACGTGTCTCCAAACGGTTGGGGACCTTTTTTATTTTTAAAAATAGTATAGCCGCACGGCTATACTCAGATTTGGAATTTTTTTTTAAAAGTCACGTGTTGGCACGTGGCACCAAATGGTTGGGGACCTTTTTTATATTTAAAAGTAGTATAGCCGCACGGCTATACTCAGTTTTGAAATTTTTTAAGAAACACGTATTGCCACGTGGCTCCAAATGGTTTGAGAATGTTTTTTATGGTTAAAAATAGTATAGCCGAACGGCTATACTCAGTTTTGAATTTAAAAAAAAAATTCATGTGTTGACACGTGGCTCCAAATGGTTGGGGGACATTTTTTATATTTAAAAATAGTATAGCCCCGCGGCTATACTTTGTTTTGATTTTTTTTTTTTGAAGTCATGTGTTGACAAATGGCTCGAAATGGTCGGGGACCTTTTTCATATTAAAAGATAGTATAGCCACACGGCTATACTCAGTTTTGAATTTCTTAAAAAAATTCGTGTGTTGACACGTGTCTCCAAATGGTTGGGGACCTTTTTTATATTTAAAAATATTATAGCCGTACGGCTGTACTCAGTTTTGAATTTTTTTTTGAAAAAGTCATGTGTTGACACGTGGCACCAAACGGTGGGGGGCCTTTTTTATATTTAAAAATAGTATAGCCGCACGGCTATACTCAGTTTTGAAATTTTTAAAGAAACACGCGTTGCCACGTGGCTCCCAATGGTTTGATATTGTTTTTTATGTTTAAAAATAGTATAGCTGCACGGCTATACTCAGTTTTGAATTTTTTAAAAAAATTCTAGTGTTGACACGTGGCTCCAAATGGTTGGGGGACATTTTTTAAGTTTAAAAATAGTATAGCCGCACGGCTATACTTTGTTTTGATTTTTTTTTTTGAAGTCATGTGTTCACAAATGGCTCCAAATGGTTGGGGACCTTTTTTATATTAAAAAATAGCATAGCCGCTCGGCTATACTCAGTTTTCAATTTCTTTAAAAAATTCATGTGTTGACACGTGGCTCCAAATGGTTGGGGACCTTTTTATATTAAAAAACAGTATAGCCGCACGGCTATACTTAGTTTTGAATTTCTTTAAAAAATTCGTGTGTTGGCACGTGGCTCCAAATGGTTAGGGGACCTTTTTTATATTTATAAATAGCATAGACGCTCAGTTTTGATTTTTTTTTTTTTTTGAAAAAGACACGTGTTGACAAATGGCTCCAAATGGTTGGGGACCGTTTTTTTATTAAAAGTATAGCCGCACGGCTATACTTAGTTTTGAATTTTTTTAAAAAGTCACGTGTTGACACGTGGCAACAAATGGATGGGGACTTTTTTATATTTAAAAGTAGTAGCCGCACGGCTATACCCAGTTTTGAAATTTTTAAAGAAACACGTATTGCCACGTGGTTCCAAATGGTTTGAGAATGTTCTTTATGTTTAAAAATAGTATAGCCGCACGGCTATACTCAGTTTTGAATTGAAAAAAAAATATTCATGTGTTGACACATGGCTCCAAATGGTTGGGGGACATTTTTTATATTGAAAAATAGTGTAGCCGCTCGGCTATACTTTGGTTTGATTTTTTTTTTTGAAGTCATGTGTTGACACATGGCTCCAAATGGTTGGGGACCTTTTTTGTATTTAAAAATAGTATAGCCGGACGGCTATACTCAGTTTTGAATTTCTTAAAAAAATTCATGTGTTGACACGTGTCTCCAAACGGTTGGGGACCTTTTTTATTTTTAAAAATAGTATAGCCGCACGGCTATACTCAGATTTGAAATTTTTTTTTAAAAGTCACGTGTTGGCACGTGGCACCAAATGGTTGGGGACCTTTTTTATATTTAAAAGTAGTATAGCCGCACGGCTATACTCAGTTTTGAAATTTTTTAAGAAACACGTATTGCCACGTGGCTCCAAATGGTTTGAGAATGTTTTTTATGGTTAAAAATAGTATAGCCGAACGGCTATACTCAGTTTTGAATTTAAAAAAAAAATTCATGTGTTGACACGTGGCTCCAAATGGTTGGGGGACATTTTTTATATTTAAAAATAGTATAGCCCCGCGGCTATACTTTGTTTTGATTTTTTTTTTTGAAGTCATGTGTTGACAAATGGCTCGAAATGGTCGGGGACCTTTTTCATATTAAAAGATAGTATAGCCACACGGCTATACTCAGTTTTGAATTTCTTAAAAAAATTCGTGTGTTGACACGTGTCTCCAAATGGTTGGGGACCTTTTTTATATTTAAAAATACTATAGCCGTACGGCTGTACTCAGTTTTGAATTTTTTTTTGAAAAAGTCATGTGTTGACACGTGGCACCAAACGGTGGGTGGCCTTTTTTATATTTAAAAATAGTATAGCCGCACGGCTATACTCAGTTTTGAAATTTTTAAAGAAACACGCGTTGCCACGTGGCTCCCAATGGTTTGATATTGTTTTTTATGTTTAAAAATAGTATAGCTGCACGGCTATGCCCAGTTTTGAATTTTAAAAAAAAATTCATGTGTTGACACGTGGCTCCAAATGGTTGGGGGACATTTTTTAAGTTTAAAAATAGTATAGCCGCACGGCTATACTTTGTTTTGATTTTTTTTTTGAAGTCATGTGTTGACAAATGGCTCCAAATGGTTGGGGACCTTTTTTATATTAAAAAATAGCATAGCCGCTCGGCTATACTCAGTTTTCAATTTCTTTAAAAAATTCCTGTGTTGACACGTGGCTCCAAATGGTTGGGGACCTTTTTATATTAAAAAACAGTATAGCCGAACGGCTATACTTAGTTTTGAATTTCTTTAAAAAATTCGTGTGTTGGCACGTGGCTCCAAATGGTTAGGGGACCTTTTTTATATTTATAAATAGCATAGACGCTCAGTTTTGATTTTTTTTTTTTTTTGAAAAAGACACGTGTTGACAAATGGCTCCAAATGGTTGGGGACCGTTTTTATATTAAAAAATAGTATAGCCGCACGGCTATACTTAGTTTTGAATTTTTTTTAAAAAGTCACGTGTTGACACGTGGCAACAAAATGGATGGGGACTTTTTTTATATTTAAAAGTAGTATAGCCGCACGGCTATACCCAGTTTTGAAATTTTTAAAGAAACACGTATTGCCACGTGGCTCCAAATGGTTTGAGAATGTTCTTTATGTTTAAAAATGGTATAGCCGCACGGCTATACTCAGTTTTGAATTTTAAAAAAAATATTCATGTGTTGACACATGGCTCCAAATGGTTGGGGGACGTTTTTTATATTTAAAAATAGTGTAGCCGCTCGGCTATACTTTGGTTTGATTTTTTTTTTTGAAGTCATGTGTTGACACATGGCTCCAAATGGTTGGGGACCTTTTTTGTATTTAAAAATAGTATAGCCGCACGGCTATACTCAGTTTTGAATTTCTTAAAAAAATTCATGTGTTGACACGTGTCTCCAAACGGTTGGGGACCTTTTTTATTTTTAAAAATAGTATAGCCGCACGGCTATACTCAGATTTGAAATTTTTTTTTAAAAGTCACGTGTTGGCACGTGGCACCAAATGGTTGGGGACCTTTTTTATATTTAAAAGTAGTATAGCCGCACGGCTATACTCAGTTTTGAAATTTTTTAAGAAACACGTATTGCCACGTGGCTCCAAATTGTTTGAGAATGTTCTTTATGTTTAAAAATTGTATAGCCGAACGGCTATACTCAGTTTTGAATTTAAAAAAAAAATTCATGTGTTGACACGTGGCTCCAAATGGTTGGGGGACATTTTTTATATTTAAAAATAGTATAGCCCCGCGGCTATACTTTGTTTTGATTTTTTTTTTTGAAGTCATGTGTTGACAAATGGCTCGAAATGGTCGGGGACCTTTTTCATATTAAAAGATAGTATAGCCACACGGCTATACTCAGTTTTGAATTTCTTAAAAAAATTCGTGTGTTGACACGTGTCTCCAAATGGTTGGGGACCTTTTTTATATTTAAAAATAGTATAGCCGTACGGCTGTACTCAGTTTTGAATTTTTTTTAAAAAGTCATGTGTTGACACGTGGCACCAAATGGAGGGGGGCCCTTTTTATATTTAAAAATAGTATAGCCGCACGGCTATACTCAGTTTTGAATTTTTTTTTAAAAAGTCACGTGTTGACACGTGGCACCAAATGGTTGGGGACCTTTTTTATATTTAAAAGTAGTACAGCCGCACGGCTATAGTTAGTGTTGAAATTTTTAAAGAAACACGTATTGCCACGTGGCTCCAAATGGTTTGAGAATGTTCTTTATGTTTAAAAATAGTATAGCCGCACGGCTATACTCAGTTTTGAATATTAAAAAAAAACATTCATGTGTTGACACGTGGCTCCAAATGGTTGGGGACCTTTTTTATATTTAAAAATAGTATAGCCGCACGCTGTACTCAGTTTTGAATTCTTTTTAAAAAGTCACGTGTTGACACGTGGCACCAAATGGTTGGGGACCTTTTTTTATATTTACAAGCAGTATAGCCGCACGGCTATACTTTGTTATGATTTTTTTTTTTGAAGTCATGTGTTGACAAATGGCTCCAAATGGTTGGGGACCATTTTTATATTAAAAAATAGTATAGCCGCATGGCTATACTCAGTTTTGAATTTTTTTGAGAAAGACATGTGTTGACACCTGGCACCAAATGGTTGGGGACCTTTTTTATATTTAAAAATAGTATAGCCGCACGGCTATACTTTGTTTTGATTTTATGTTTAAAAATAGTATAGCTGCACGGCTATGCCCAGTTTTGAATTTTTAAAAAAAATTCATGTGTTGACACGTGGCTCCAAATGGTTGGGGGACATTTTTTAAGTTTAAAAATAGTATAGCCGCACGGCTATACTTTGTTTTGATTTTTTTTTTTGAAGTCATGTGTTGACAAATGGCTCCAAATGGTTGGGGACCTTTTTTATATTAAAAAATAGCATAGCCGCTCGGCTATACTCAGTTTTCAATTTCTTTAAAAAATTCCTGTGTTGACACGTGGCTCCAAATGGTTGGGGACCTTTTTATATTAAAAAACAGTATAGCCGAACGGCTATACTTAGTTTTGAATTTCTTTAAAAAATTCGTGTGTTGGCACGTGGCTCCAAATGGTTAGGGGACCTTTTTTATATTTATAAATAGCATAGACGCTCAGTTTTGATTTTTTTTTTTTTTGAAAAAGACACGTGTTGACAAATGGCTCCAAATGGTTGGGGACCGTTTTTATATTAAAAAATAGTATAGCCGCACGGCTATACTTAGTTTTGAATTTTTTTTAAAAAGTCACGTGTTGACACGTGGCAACAAATGGATGGGGACTTTTTTATATTTAAAAGTAGTATAGCCGCACGGCTATACCCAGTTTTGAAATTTTTAAAGAAACACGTATTGCCACGTGGCTCCAAATGGTTTGAGAATGTTCTTTATGTTTAAAAATAGTATAGCCGCACGGCTATACTCAGTTTTGAATTGAAAAAAAAATATTCATGTGTTGACACATGGCTCCAAATCGTTGGGGGACATTTTTTATATTGAAAAATAGTGTAGCCGCTCGGCTATACTTTGGTTTGATTTTTTTTTTTGAAGTCATGTGTTGACACATGGCTCCAAATGGTTGGGGACCTTTTTTGTATTTAAAAATAGTATAGCCGCACGGCTATACTCAGTTTTGAATTTCTTAAAAAAATTCATGTGTTGACACGTGTCTCCAAACGGTTGGGGACCTTTTTTATTTTTAAAAATAGTATAGCCGCACGGCTATACTCCGATTTGAAATTTTTTTTTAAAAGTCACGTGTTGGCACGTGGCACCAAATGGTTGGGGACCTTTTTTATATTTAAAAGTAGTATAGCCGCACGGCTATACTCAGTTTTGAAATTTTTTAAGAAACACGTATTGCCACGTGGCTCCAAATGGTTTGAGAATGTTTTTTATGGTTAAAAATAGTATAGCCGAACGGCTATACTCAGTTTTGAATTTAAAAAAAAAATTCATGTGTTGACACGTGGCTCCAAATTGTTTGAGAATGTTCTTTATGTTTAAAAATTGTATAGCCCCGCGGCTATACTTTGTTTTGATTTTTTTTTTTGAAGTCATGTGTTGACAAATGGCTCGAAATGGTCGGGGACCTTTTTCATATTAAAAGATAGTATAGCCACACGGCTATACTCAGTTTTGAATTTCTTAAAAAAATTCGTGTGTTGACACGTGTCTCCAAATGGTTGGGGACCTTTTTTATATTTAAAAATAGTATAGCCGTACGGCTGTACTCAGTTTTGAATTTTTTTTAAAAAGTCATGTGTTGACACGTGGCACCAAATGGAGGGGGGCCCTTTTTATATTTAAAAATAGTATAGCCGCACGGCTATACTCAGTTTTGAATTTTTTTTAAAAAGTCACGTGTTGACACGTGGCACCAAATGGTTGGGGACCTTTTTATATTTAAAAGTAGTACAGCCGCACGGCTATAGTTAGTGTTGAATTTTTAAAGAAACACGTATTGCCACGTGGCCCAAATGGTTTGAGAATGTTCTTTATGTTTAAAAATAGTATAGCCGCACGGCTATACTCAGTTTTGAATATTAAAAAAAAACATTCATGTGTTGACACGTGGCTCCAAATGGTTGGGGACCTTTTTTATATTTAAAAATAGTATAGCCGCACGCTGTACTCAGTTTTGAATTCTTTTTAAAAAGTCACGTGTTGACACGTGGCACCAAATGGTTGGGGACCTTTTTTTATATTTACAAGCAGTATAGCCGCACGGCTATACTTTGTTTTGATTTTTTTTTTTGAAGTCATGTGTTGACAAATGGCTCCAAATGGTTGGGGACCTTTTTTATATTAAAAAATAGCATAGCCGCTCGGCTATACTCAGTTTTCAATTTCTTTAAAAAATTCCTGTGTTGACACGTGGCTCCAAATGGTTGGGGACCTTTTTATATTAAAAAACAGTATAGCCGAACGGCTATACTTAGTTTTGAATTTCTTTAAAAAATTCGTGTGTTGGCACGTGGCTCCAAATGGTTAGGGGACCTTTTTTATATTTATAAATAGCATAGACGCTCAGTTTTGATTTTTTTTTTTTTTTGAAAAAGACACGTGTTGACAAATGGCTCCAAATGGTTGGGGACCGTTTTTTTATTAAAAAATAGTATAGCCGCACGGCTATACTTAGTTTTGAATTTTTTTTAAAAAGTCACGTGTTGACACGTGGCACAAAATGGATGGGGACTTTTTTATATTTAAAAGTAGTATAGCCGCACGGCTATACCCAGTTTTGAAATTTTTAAAGAAACACGTATTGCCACGTGGCTCCAAATGGTTTGAGAATGTTCTTTATGTTTAAAAATAGTATAGCCGCACGGCTATACTCAGTTTTGAATTGAAAAAAAATATTCATGTGTTGACACATGGCTCCAAATCGTTGGGGGACATTTTTTATATTGAAAAATAGTGTAGCCGCTCGGCTATACTTTGGTTTGATTTTTTTTTTTGAAGTCATGTGTTGACACATGGCTCCAAATGGTTGGGGACCTTTTTTGTATTTAAAAATAGTATAGCCGCACGGCTATACTCAGTTTTGAATTTCTTAAAAAAATTCATGTGTTGACACGTGTCTCCAAACGGTTGGGGACCTTTTTTATTTTTAAAAATAGTATAGCCGCACGGCTATACTCAGATTTGAAATTTTTTTTAAAAGTCACGTGTTGGCACGTGGCACCAAATGGTTGGGGACCTTTTTTATATTTAAAAGTAGTATAGCCGCACGGCTATACTCAGTTTTGAAATTTTTTAAGAAACACGTATTGCCACGTGGCTCCAAATGGTTTGAGAATGTTTTTTATGGTTAAAAATAGTATAGCCGAACGGCTATACTCAGTTTTGAATTTAAAAAAAAAATTCATGTGTTGACACGTGGCTCCAAATGGTTGGGGGACATTTTTTATATTTAAAAATAGTATAGCCCCGCGGCTATACTTTGTTTTGATTTTTTTTTTTGAAGTCATGTGTTGACAAATGGCTCGAAATGGTCGGGGACCTTTTTCATATTAAAAGATAGTATAGCCACACGGCTATACTCAGTTTTGAATTTCTTAAAAAAATTCGTGTGTTGACACGTGTCTCCAAATGGTTGGGGACCTTTTTTATATTTAAAAATATTATAGCCGTACGGCTGTACTCAGTTTTGAATTTTTTTTTGAAAAAGTCATGTGTTGACACGTGGCACCAAACGGTGGGGGGCCTTTTTTATATTTAAAAATAGTATAGCCGCACGGCTATACTCAGTTTTGAAATTTTTAAAGAAACACGCGTTGCCACGTGGCTCCCAATGGTTTGATATTGTTTTTATGTTTAAAAATAGTATAGCTGCACGGCTATACTCAGTTTTGAATTTTTAAAAAAAATTCTAGCGTTGACACGTGGCTCCAAATGGTTGGGGGACATTTTTTAAGTTTAAAAATAGTATAGCCGCACGGCTATACTTTGTTTTGATTTTTTTTTTTTGAAGTCATGTGTTGACAAATGGCTCCAAATGGTTGGGGACCTTTTTTATATTAAAAAATAGCATAGCCGCTCGGCTATACTCAGTTTTCAATTTCTTTAAAAAATTCATGTGTTGACACGTGGCTCCAAATGGTTGGGGACCTTTTTATATTAAAAAACAGTATAGCCGCACGGCTATACTTAGTTTTGAATTTCTTTAAAAAATTCGTGTGTTGGCACGTGGCTCCAAATGGTTAGGGGACCTTTTTTATATTTATAAATAGCATAGACGCTCAGTTTTGATTTTTTTTTTTTTGAAAAAGACACGTGTTGACAAATGGCTCCAAATGGTTGGGGACCGTTTTTATATTAAAAAATAGTATAGCCGCATGGCTATACTTAGTTTTGAATTTTTTTTAAAAAGTCACGTGTTGACACGTGGCAACAAATGGATGGGGACTTTTTTATATTTAAAAGTAGTATAGCCGCACGGCTATACCCAGTTTTGAAATTTTTAAAGAAACACGTATTGCCACGTGGTTCCAAATGGTTTGAGAATGTTCTTTATGTTTAAAAATAGTATAGCCGCACGGCTATACTCAGTTTTGAATTGAAAAAAAAATATTCATATGTTGACACATGGCTCCAAATGGTTGGGGGACATTTTTTATATTGAAAAATAGTGTAGCCGCTCGGCTATACTTTGGTTTGATTTTTTTTTTTGAAGTCATGTGTTGACACATGGCTCCAAATGGTTGGGGACCTTTTTTGTATTTAAAAATAGTATAGCCGCACGGCTATACTCAGTTTTGAATTTCTTAAAAAAATTCATGTGTTGACACGTGTCTCCAGACGGTTGGGGACCTTTTTTATTTTTAAAAATAGTATAGCCGCACGGCTATACTCAGATTTGAAATTTTTTTTTAAAAGTCACGTGTTGGCACGTGGCACCAAATGGTTGGGGACCTTTTTTATATTTAAAAGTAGTATAGCCGCACGGCTATACTCAGTTTTGAAATTTTTTAAGAAACACGTATTGCCACGTGGCTCCAAATGGTTTGAGAATGTTTTTTATGGTTAAAAATAGTATAGCCGAACGGCTATACTCAGTTTTGAATTTAAAAAAAAAATTCATGTGTTGACACGTGGCTCCAAATGGTTGGGGGACATTTTTTATATTTAAAAATAGTATAGCCCCGGGCTATACTTTGTTTTGATTTTTTTTTTTGAAGTCATGTGTTGACAAATGGCTCGAAATGGTCGGGGACCTTTTTCATATTAAAAGATAGTATAGCCACACGGCTATACTCAGTTTTGAATTTCTTAAAAAAATTCGTGTGTTGACACGTGTCTCCAAATGGTTGGGGACCTTTTTTATATTTAAAAATATTATAGCCGTACGGCTGTACTCAGTTTTGAATTTTTTTTTGAAAAAGTCATGTGTTGACACGTGGCACCAAACGGTGGGTGGCCTTTTTTATATTTAAAAATAGTATAGCCGCACGGCTATACTCAGTTTTGAAATTTTTAAAGAAACACGCGTTGCCACGTGGCTCCCAATGGTTTGATATTGTTTTTTATGTTTAAAAATAGTATAGCTGCACGGCTATGCCCAGTTTTGAATTTTTAAAAAAAATTCATGTGTTGACACGTGGCTCCAAATGGTTGGGGGACATTTTTTAAGTTTAAAAATAGTATAGCCGCACGGCTATACTTTGTTTTGATTTTTTTTTTTGAAGTCATGTGTTGACAAATGGCTCCAAATGGTTGGGGACCTTTTTTATATTAAAAAATAGCATAGCCGCTCGGCTATACTCAGTTTTCAATTTCTTTAAAAAATTCCTGTGTTGACACGTGGCTCCAAATGGTTGGGGACCTTTTTATATTAAAAAACAGTATAGCCGAACGGCTATACTTAGTTTTGAATTTGTTTAAAAAATTCGTGTGTTGGCACGTGGCTCCAAATGGTTAGGGGACCTTTTTTATATTTATAAATAGCATAGACGCTCAGTTTTGATTTTTTTTTTTTTTTGAAAAAGACACGTGTTGACAAATGGCTCCAAATGGTTGGGGACCGTTTTTATATTAAAAAATAGTATAGCCGCACGGCTATACTTAGTTTTGAATTTTTTTTAAAAAGTCACGTGTTGACACGTGGCAACAAAATGGATGGGGACTTTTTTTTATTTAAAAGTAGTATAGCCGCACGGCTATACCCAGTTTTGAAATTTTTAAAGAAACACGTATTGCCACGTGGCTCCAAATGGTTTGAGAATGTTCTTTATGTTTAAAAATGGTATAGCCGCACGGCTATACTCAGTTTTGAATTTTAAAAAAATATTCATGTGTTGACACATGGCTCCAAATGGTTGGGGGACGTTTTTTATATTTAAAAATAGTGTAGCCGCTCGGCTATACTTTGGTTTGATTTTTTTTTTTGAAGTCATGTGTTGACACATGGCTCCAAATGGTTGGGGACCTTTTTTGTATTTAAAAATAGTATAGCCGCACGGCTATACTCAGTTTTGAATTTCTTAAAAAAATTCATGTGTTGACACGTGTCTCCAAACGGTTGGGGACCTTTTTTATTTTTAAAAATAGTATAGCCGCACGGCTATACTCAGATTTGAAATTTTTTTTTAAAAGTCACGTGTTGGCACGTGGCACCAAATGGTTGGGGACCTTTTTTATATTTAAAAGTAGTATAGCCGCACGGCTATACTCAGTTTTGAAATTTTTTAAGAAACACGTATTGCCACGTGGCTCCAAATTGTTTGAGAATGTTCTTTATGTTTAAAAATTGTATAGCCGAACGGCTATACTCAGTTTTGAATTTAAAAAAAAAATTCATGTGTTGACACGTGGCTCCAAATGGTTGGGGGACATTTTTTATATTTAAAAATAGTATAGCCCCGCGGCTATACTTTGTTTTGATTTTTTTTTTTGAAGTCATGTGTTGACAAATGGCTCGAAATGGTCGGGGACCTTTTTTATATTAAAAGATAGTATAGCCACACGGCTATACTCAGTTTTGAATTTCTTAAAAAAATTCGTGTGTTGACACGTGTCTCCAAATGGTTGGGGACCTTTTTTATATTTAAAAATAGTATAGCCGTACGGCTGTACTCAGTTTTGAATTTTTTTTAAAAAGTCATGTGTTGACACGTGGCACCAAATGGAGGGGGGCCCTTTTTATATTTAAAAATAGTATAGCCGCACGGCTATACTCAGTTTTGAATTTTTTTTTAAAAAGTCACGTGTTGACACGTGGCACCAAATGGTTGGGGACCTTTTTTATATTTAAAAGTAGTACAGCCGCACGGCTATAGTTAGTGTTGAAATTTTTAAAGAAACACGTATTGCCACGTGGCTCCAAATGGTTTGAGAATGTTCTTTATGTTTAAAAATAGTATAGCCGCACGGCTATACTCAGTTTTGAATATGAAAAAAAAACATTCATGTGTTGACACGTGGCTCCAAATGGTTGGGGACCTTTTTTATATTTAAAAATAGTATAGCCGCACGCTGTACTCAGTTTTGAATTCTTTTTAAAAAGTCACGTGTTGACACGTGGCACCAAATGGTTGGGGACCTTTTTTTATATTTACAAGCAGTATAGCCGCACGGCTATACTTTGTTTTGATTGTTTTTTTTGAAGTCATGTGTTGACAAATGGCTCCAAATGGTTGGGGACCATTTTTATATTAAAAAATAGTATAGCCGCATGGCTATACTCAGTTTTGAATTTTTTTGAGAAAGACATGTGTTGACACCTGGCACCAAATGGTTGGGGACCTTTTTTATATTTAAAAATAGTATAGCCGCACGGCTATACTTTGTTTTGATTTTTTTTTTAAAATAAAAAAAGTCATGTGTTGACAAATGGCTCCAAATGGTTGGTGACCTTTTTTATATTAAAAATTAGTATAGCCGCACGACTATACTTAGTTTTGAATTTCTTTAAAAAATTCATGTGTTGACACATGGCTCCAAATGGTTGGGGACCTTTTTTATATTTAAAAATAGCATAGCCGGACGGCTGTACTCAGTTTTGAATTTTTTTTAAAAAGACACGTGTTGACACGTGGCACCAAATGGTTGGGGACCTTTTCTATATTTAAAAGTAGTATAGCCGCCCGGCTATACTCAGTTTTGAAATTTTTAAAGAAACACGTATTGCCACGTGGCTCCAAATGGTTTGAAAATGTTCTTTATGTTTAAAAATAGTATAGCCGCACGGCTATACTCAGTTTTGAATTTAAAAAAAAATATTCATGTGTTGACACGTGGCTCCAAATGGTTGTGGGACATTTTTTATATTTAAAAATAGTATAGCCGCGCGGCTATACTTTGTTTTGATTTTTTTTTTGAAGTCATGTGTTGACAATTGGCTCCAAATGGTTGGGGACCTTTTTTATATTAAAAAAATAGTATAGCCGCACGGCTATACTCAGTTTTGAATTTCTTAAAAAAATTCATGTGTTGACACGTGTCTCCAAATGGTTGGGGACCTTTTTAATATTTAAAAATAGTACAGCCGTAGGGCTGTACTCAGTTTTGAATTTTTTTTTAAAAAGTCATGTGTTGACACGTGGCACAAAATGGTTGGGGACCTTTTTTATATTCAAAAATAGTATAGCCGCTCGGCTATACTTTGTTTTGATTTTTTTTTGAAGTCATGTGTTGACAAATGGCTCCAAATGGTTGGGGACCCTTTTTATATTAAAAAATAGTATAGCCGCACGGCTATACTCAGTTTTGAATTTCTTAAAAAATTCATGTGTTGACACGTGTCTCCAAATGGTTGGGGACCTTTTTTATATTTAAAAATAGTATAGCCGTACGGCTGTACTCAGTTTTGAATTTTTTTTTTTAAAGTCATGTGTTGACACGTGGCACCAAATGGTTGAGGGCCTTTTTTATATTTAAAAATAGTGTAGCCGCACGGCTATACTCAGTTTTGAAATTTTTAAAGAAACACGTGTTGCCACGTGGCTCCCAACGGTTTGATAATGTTTTTTATGTTTAAAAATAGTATAGCCGCACGGCTATACTTTGTTTTGATTTTTTTTTTTGAAGTCATGTGTTGACAAATGGCTCCAGGTTGTCAACTTGTAACTCTATTCTGCAGTCTTGTTTTCTATTTAGTGTGAGTTTCCTAGTGAAAATGATTAAGCTTGCTTTGGAATAAACTTTGGTTAGTGTTCACTGGTTTGATTACATTTTGTAGATCCAGAGGCTATCGAAACAGCAAGGGGGAGGCAACTGCATTTGTAAGTACTTACGTATCAATTTTTAATTGATTATTTTCCAGTTCTCTATATTATTTAAGGCGTATAGCCGTGCGGCCATACTTAAATATATTATTTCAAGGGTATAGCCGCACGGCCAAACTTAAATATATTATTTCAAAGGTATAGCCGAGCAATGAATAAGCAATTCAAGCTATGAATTACGGGTAAAATGTTACGTTCTCAGATATATAGGGTTTTTACACTATAATTTACTGGTAAGATATTGTGCTTTTAGAAAAATAAGCTCTTTACTCAATAAATTACGGGTAAGACGTTACGTTCTCAGATATATAGACACTTTACACTATAAAATACCCGTAAGATATGGTATTTTCATAAAAATAAGCAATTCAAGCAATGAATTACGGGTAAAATGTTGCGTTTTCAGATATGTAGGCTTTTTACACCATAACTTACTGGTAAGATATGGTGCTTTTAGAAAAATAAGCTCTTTACTCAATAAATTAAGAGTAAGATGTTACGTTCTCAGATATATAGACACTTTACACTATAACATACCCGTAAGATATGGTGTTTTCATAAAAATAAGCAATTGAAGCAATGAATTACGGGTAAAATGTTGCGTTCTCAGATATATAGGCTTTTTACACTATAACTTGCTGGTAAGATATGGTGCTTTTAGAAAAATAAGCTCTTTACTCAATAAATTACGGGTAAGATGTTACGTTCTCAGATATAAGACACTTTACACAGTAACATACCCGTAAGATATGGTGTTTTCATAAAAATAAGCAATTCAAGCAATGAATTACGAGTAAAATGTTGCGTTATCAGATATATAGGCTTTTTACACTATAACTTACTGGTAAGATATTGTGCTTTTATTAAAATAAGCTCTTTACTCAATAAATTACGGGTAAGATGTTACGTTCTCAGATATAAGACACTTTACACTGTAACATACCCGTAAGATATGGTGTTTTCAAAAAAATAAGCAATTCAAGCAATGAATTACGGGTAAAATGTTGCGTTCTCAGATATATAGGCTTTTTACACTATAACTTACTGGTAAGATATGGTGCTTTTAGAAAAATAAGCTCTTTACACAATAAATTACGGGTAAGATATTACGTTCTCAGATATATAGACACTTTACACTATAACATACCAGTAAGATATGGTGTTTTCATAAAAATAAGCAATTCAAGCAATGAATTACGGGTAAAATGTTGCGTTCTCAGATATATAGGCTTTTTACACTATAACTTACTGTTAAGATATGGTGCTTTTAGAAAAATAAGCTCTTTACTCAATAAATTACGGGTAAGATGTTACGTTATCAGATATATAGACACTTTACACTATAATACCCGTAAGATATGGTGTTTTCATAAAAATAAGCAATTCAAGCAATGAATTAAGGGTAAAATGTCGCGTTCTCAGATATATAGGCTTTTTACAATATAGCTTACCGGGAAGATATGGTGGTTTTAGAAAAATAAGCTATTTAGTCAAGAAATTACGGGTAAGATGTTGCGTTCTCAAATAAATAGGCATTTTCCACTATAAATTACCGTAATTTATAGTGTTTTCAGAAAAATAGGCAATTGATGCAAAAAATTACGAGTAAGATGTTGCGTTCCCGTATATAAAGGCTTTTTACACTATAACTTACCGATAAGATATGGTGTTTTTAGAAAAGTAAGCTATTTACTCAATAAATTTGCCATTTCTAGCCTTTTATTCAGCCAACCCTAGCTTACGGTATAGACAAGTATTGTTGAATCAGTTCATTTTTTGGATTCATGTTTTAACAGATCTTTTGTGTCCATTCAAATCCTCAATCTCTAAAATTCATGAGTTGACACATGGCTCCAAATGGTTGGGGACCTTTTTTGTATTAAAAAATAGTGTAGCCGCGCGGCTATACTCTGTTTTGAATTTCTTAAAAAAATTCATGTGTTGACACGTGTCTCCAAACGGTTGAGGACCTTTTTTATTTTTAAAAATAGTATAGCCGCACGGCTATACTCAATTTTGAATTTTTTTTTAAAAAGTCACGTGTTGGCACGTGGCACCAAATGGTTGGGGACCTTTTTTATATTTAAAAGTAGTATAGCCGCACGGCTATACTCAGTTTTGAAATTTTTAAAGAAACACGTATTGCCACGTGGCTCCAAATGGTTTGAGAATGTTCTTTATGTTTAAAAATAGTATAGCCGAACGGCTATACTCAGTTTTGAATTTAAAAATAAAATTCATGTGTTGACACGTGGCTCCAAATGGTTGGGGGACATTTTTTATATTTAAAAATAGTATAGCCCCACGGCTATACTTTGTTTTGATTTTTTTTTTTGATGTCATGTGTTGACAAATGGCTCGAAATGGTCGGGGACCTTTTTTATATTAAAAAATAGTATAGCCACACGGCTATACTCAGTTTTGAATTTCTTAAAAAAATTCGTGTGTTGACATGTGTGTCCAAATGGTTGGGGACCTTTTTTATATTTAAAAATATTATAGCCGTACGGCTGTACTCAGTTTTGAATTTTTTTTTGAAAAAGTCATGTGTTAACACGTGGCACCAAACGGTGGGGGGCCTTTTTTATATTGAAAAATAGTATAGCCGCACGGCTATACTCAGTTTTGAAATTTTTAAAGAAACACGCGTTGCCACGTGGCTCCCAATGGTTTGATATTGTTTTTTATGTTTAAAAATAGTATAGCTGCACGGCTATACTCAGTTTTGAATTTTTAAAAAAAATTCATGTGTTGACACGTGGCTCCAAATGGTTGGGGGACATTTTTTAAGTTTAAAAATAGTATAGCCGCACGGCTATACTTTGTTTTGAATTTTTTTTTTTGAAGTCATGTGTTGACAAATGGCTCCAAATGGTTGGGGACCTTTTTTATATTAAAAAATAGCATAGCCGCTCGGCTATGCTCAGTTTTCAATTTCTTTAAAAAATTCATGTGTTGACACGTGGCTCCAAATGGTTGGGGACCTTTTTATATTAAAAAACAGTATAGCCGCACGGCTATTCTTAGTTTTGAATTTCTTTAAAAAATTCGTGTGTTGGCACGTGGCTCCAAATGGTTAGTGTTCACTGGTTTGATTACATTTTGTAGATCCAGAGGCTATCGAAACAGCAAGGGGGAGGCAACTGCATTTGTAAGTACTTACGTATCAATTTTTAATTGATTATTTTCCAGTTCTCTATATTATTTAAGGCGTATAGCCGTGCGGCCATACTTAAATATATTATTTCAAGGGTATAGCCGCACGGCCAAACTTAAATATATTATTTCAAAGGTATAGCCGAGCAATGAATAAGCAATTCAAGCAATGAATTACGGGTAAAATGTTACGTTCTCAGATATATAGGGTTTTTACACTATAATTTACTGGTAAGATATTGTGCTTTTAGAAAAATAAGCTCTTTACTCAATAAATTACGGGTAAGACGTTACGTTCTCAGATATATAGACACTTTACACTATAAAATACCCGTAAGATATGGTGTTTTCATAAAAATAAGCAATTCAAGCAATGAATTACGGGTAAAATGTTGCGTTTTCAGATATGTAGGCGTTTTACACCATAACTTACTGGTAAGATATGGTGCTTTTAGAAAAATAAGCTCTTTACTCAATAAATTAAGAGTAAGATGTTACGTTCTCAGATATATAGACACTTTACACTATAACATACCCGTAAGATATGGTGTTTTCATAAAAAAGCAATTGAAGCAATGAATTACGGGTAAAATGTTGCGTTCTCAGATATATAGGCTTTTTACACTACAACTTGCTGGTAAGATATGGTGCTTTTAGAAAAATAAGCTCTTTACTCAATAAATTACGGGTAAGATGTTACGTTCTCAGATATAAGACACTTTACACAGTAACATACCCGTAAGATATGGTGTTTTCATAAAAATAAGCAATTCAAGCAATGAATTACGAGTAAAATGTTGCGTTATCAGATATATAGGCTTTTTACACTATAACTTACTGGTAAGATATTGTGCTTTTATTAAAATAAGCTCTTTACTCAATAAATTACGGGTAAGATGTTACGTTCTCAGATATAAGACACTTTACACTGTAACATACCCGTAAGATATGGTGTTTTCAAAAAAAAAGCAATTCAAGCAATGAATTACGGGTAAAATGTTGCGTTCTCAGATATATAGGCTTTTTACACTATAACTTACTGGTAAGATATGGTGCTTTTAGAAAAATAAGCTCTTTACACAATAAATTACGGGTAAGATATTACGTTCTCAGATATATAGACACTTTACACTATAACATACCCGTAAGATATGGTGTTTTCATAAAAATAAGCAATTCAAGCAATGAATTACGGTTAAAATGTTGCGTTCTCAGATATATAGGCTGTTTACACTATAACTTACTGTTAAGATATGGTGCTTTTAGAAAAATAAGCTCTTTACTCAATAAATTACGGGTAAGATGTTACGTTATCAGATATATAGACACTTTACACTATAATACCCGTAAGATATGGTGTTTTCATAAAAATAAGCAATTCAAGCAATGAATTAAGGGTAAAATGTCGCGTTCTCAGATATATAGGCTTTTTACAATATAGCTTACCGGGAAGATATGGTGGTTTTAGAAAAATAAGCTATTTAGTCAAGAAATTACGGGTAAGATGTTGCGTTCTCAAATAAATAGGCATTTTCCACTATAAATTACCGTAATTTATAGTGTTTTCAGAAAAATAGGCAATTGACGCAAAAAATTACGAGTAAGATGTTGCGTTCCCGTATATAAAGGCTTTTTACACTATAACTTACCGATAAGATATGGTGTTTTTAGAAAAGTAAGCTATTTACTCAATAAATTTGCCATTTCTAGCCTTTTATTCAGCCAACCCTAGCTTACGGTATAGACAAGTATTGTTGAATCAGTTCATTTTTTGGATTCATGTTTTAACAGATCTTTTGTGTCCATTCAAATCCTCAATCTCTAAAATTCATGAGTTGACACATGGCTCCAAATGGTTGGGGACCTTTTTTGTATTAAAAAATAGTGTAGCCGCGCGGCTATACTCTGTTTTGAATTTCTTAAAAAAATTCATGTGTTGACACGTGTCTCCAAACGGTTGAGGACCTTTTTTATTTTTAAAAATAGTATAGCCGCACGGCTATACTCAATTTTGAATTTTTTTTTAAAAAGTCACGTGTTGGCACGTGGCACCAAATGGTTGGGGACCTTTTTTATATTTAAAAGTAGTATAGCCGCACGGCTATACTCAGTTTTGAAATTTTTAAAGAAACACGTATTGCCACGTGGCTCCAAATGGTTTGAGAATGTTCTTTATGTTTAAAAATAGTATAGCCGAACGGCTATACTCAGTTTTGAATTTAAAAATAAAATTCATGTGTTGACACGTGGCTCCAAATGGTTGGGGGACATTTTTTATATTTAAAAATAGTATAGCCCCACGGCTATACTTTGTTTTGATTTTTTTTTTTGAAGTCATGTGTTGACAAATGGCTCGAAATGGTCGGGGACCTTTTTTATATTAAAAAATAGTATAGCCACACGGCTATACTCAGTTTTGAATTTCTTAAAAAAATTCGTGTGTTGACATGTGTGTCCAAATGGTTGGGGACCTTTTTTATATTTAAAAATATTATAGCCGTACGGCTGTACTCAGTTTTGAATTTTTTTTTGAAAAAGTCATGTGTTAACACGTGGCACCAAACGGTGGGGGGCCTTTTTATATTGAAAAATAGTATAGCCGCACGGCTATACTCAGTTTTGAAATTTTTAAAGAAACACGCGTTGCCACGTGGCTCCCAATGGTTTGATATTGTTTTTTATGTTTAAAAATAGTATAGCTGCACGGCTATACTCAGTTTTGAATTTTTAAAAAAAATTCATGTGTTGACACGTGGCTCCAAATGGTTGGGGGACATTTTTTAAGTTTAAAAATAGTATAGCCGCACGGCTATACTTTGTTTTGAATTTTTTTTTTTGAAGTCATGTGTTGACAAATGGCTCCAAATGGTTGGGGACCTTTTTTATATTAAAAAATAGCATAGCCGCTCGGCTATGCTCAGTTTTCAATTTCTTTAAAAAATTCATGTGTTGACACGTGGCTCCAAATGGTTGGGGACCTTTTTATATTAAAAAACAGTATAGCCGCACGGCTATTCTTAGTTTTGAATTTCTTTAAAAAATTCGTGTGTTGGCACGTGGCTCCAAATGGTTAGGGGACCTTTTTTATATTTATAAATAGCATAGACGCTCAGTTTTGATTTTTTTTTTTTGAAAAAGACACGTGTTGACACGTGGCACCAAATGGTTGGGGAGCTTTTTTATATTAAAAAATAAGCTTTTGACCTAAGAAATTATGGGCAAGATATTGCGTTCTCAGATATATAGGCAATTTACACTATAACTTACTGGTAAGATGTGGTGTTTTTTGAAAAATATGCTATTTAGTCAATAAATTGCGGGTAAGATGTTGCCTTCTAAAATACATAGGCATTTTACACTGTGACTTGCCTTTAAGATATGGTGTTTTTAGAAAAATATGTTATTTACTCAATAAATTATGGGTAAGATGTTGCCTTCTCAAATATGCAGGCTTTTTACACAACAACTTACCTGTTAGGTTTGGTGTTTTTAGAAAAATTGGTTATTTAGTCAATAAATTGCGGGTAAGATGTTGCCGTCTCAGATATATAGGCACTTACATTATAACTTACCGGCAAGATATGGGGTTTTAAAAAAAAAGGGCAATTCAAGCAAAGAATTACGAGTAAGATGTTGCGTTCTCATATATATAGGCTTTTTACACTATAACTTACTGGTCAGATATGGTGCTTTTAGAAAAATAAGCTCTTTACACAATAAATTACGGGTAAGATATTACGTTCTCAGATATATAGACACTTTACACTATAACATACCCGTAAGATATGGTGTTTTAAAAAAAAAAAAGCAATTCAAGCAATGAATTACGGGTAAAATGTTGCGTTCTCAGATATATAGGCTTTTTACACTATAACTTACTGTTAAGACATGGTGCTTTTAGAAAAATAAGCTCTTTACTAAATAAATTACGGGTAAGATGTTACGTTCTCAGATATGTAGACACTTTACACTATAACATACCCGTAAGATATGGTGTTTTCATAAAAATAAGCAATTAAAGCAATGAATTACGGGTAAAATGTTGCGTTCTCAGAAATATAGGCTTTTTACACTATAACTAACTAGTAAGATACTGTGCTTTTAGAAAAATAAGCTCTTTACTCAATAAATTACGGGTAAGATGTTACGTTCTCAGATATGTAGACACTTTACACTATAACATACCCGTAAGATATGGTGTTTTCATAAAAATAAGCAATTCAAGCAATGAATTACGGGTAAAATGTTGCGTTCTCAGATATATAGGCTTTTTACACTATAACTTACTGGTAAGATATGGTGCTTTTAGAAAAATAAGCTCTTTACTCAATAAATTACGGGTAAGATGTTACGTTCTAAGATATGTAGACACTTTACACTATAAAATACCCGTAAGATATGGTGTTTTCATAAAAATAAGCAATTCAAGCAGTGAATTACTGGTAAAATGTTGCGTTCTCAGATATATAGGCTTTTTACACTATAACTTACTGTTAAGATATGGTGCTTTTAGAAAAATAAGCTCTTTACCCAATAAATTACGGGTAAGATGTTACGTTCTCAGATATATAGACTTTTTACAATATAGCTTACCGGGAAGACATGGTGGTTTTAGAAAAATAAGCTATTTAGTCAAGAAATTACGGGTAAGATGTTGCGTTCTCAAATAAATAGGCTTTTTACACTATAAATTACCGTAATTTATAATGTTTTCAGAAAAATAGGCAATTCACGCAAAAAATTACGAGTAAGATGTTGCGTTCTCATATATAAAGGCTTTTTACACTATAACTTACCGGTAAGATATTGTGTTTTTAGAAAAGTAAGCTATTTACTCAATAAATTGGCCACTTCTAGCCTTTTATTCAGCCAACCCTGGCTTACGGTATAGACAAGTATTGTTGAATCAGTTCATTTTTTTTATTCATGTTTTAACAGATCTTTTGTGTCCATTCAAATCCTCAATCTCTAAAATTCATGAGTTGACACATGACTCCAAATGGTTGGGGACCGTTTTTATATTAAAAAATAGTATAGCCGCACGGCTATACTTAGTTTTGAATTTTTTTAAAAAAGTCACGTGTTGACACGTGGCAACAAATGGATGGGGACTTTTTTATATTTAAAAGTAGTATAGCCGCACGGCTATACCCAGTTTTGAAATTTTTAAAGAAACACGTATTGCCACGTGGCTCCAAATGGTTTGAGAATGTTCTTTATGTTTAAAAATAGTATAGCCGCACGGCTATACTCAGTTTTGAATGTAAAAAAAAAAATTCATGTGTTGACACATGGCTCCAAATGGTTGGGGGACATTTTTTATATTTAAAAATAGTGTAGCCGCTCGGCTATACTTTGGTTTGATTTTTTTTTTTTTGAAGTCATGTGTTGACACATGGCTCCAAATGGTTGGGGACATTTTTTGTATTAAAAAAGAGTATAGCCGCACGGCTATACTCAGTTTTGAATTTCTTAAAAAAATTCATGTGTTGACACGTGTCTCCAAATGGTATTGGACCTTTTTTATATTTAAAAATAGTATAGCCGTACGGCTGTACTCAGTTTTGAATTTCTTTTAAAAAGTCATGTGTTGACACGTGGCACCAAATGGAGGGGGGCCTTTTTTATATTTAAAAATAGTATAGCCGCACGGCTATACTCAGTTTTGAAATTTTTAAAGAAACACGTGTTGCCACGTGGCTCCCAATGGTTTGATAATGTTTTTTATGTTTAAAAATAGTATAGCTGCACGGCTATACTCAGTTTTGAATTTTTTTTAAAAATTCATGTGTTGACACGTGTCTCCAAACGGTTGGGGACCTTTTTTATTTTTAAAAATAGTATAGCCGCACGGCTATACTCAATTTTGAATTTTTACAGTATAATTTACTGGTAAGATATTGTGCTTTTAGAAAAATAAGCTCTTTACTCAATAAATTACGGGTAAGACGTTACGTTCTCAGATATATAGACACTTTACACTATAAAATACCCGTAAGATATGGTATTTTCATAAAAATAAGCAATTCAAGCAATGAATTACGGGTAAAATGTTGCGTTTTCAGATATGTAGGCTTTTTACACCATAACTTACTGGTAAGATATGGTGCTTTTAGAAAAATAAGCTCTTTACTCAATAAATTAAGAGTAAGATGTTACGTTCTCAGATATATAGACACTTTACACTATAACATACCCGTAAGATATGGTGTTTTCATAAAAATAAGCAATTGAAGCAATGAATTACGGGTAAAATGTTGCGTTCTCAGATATATAGGCTTTTTACACTATAACTTGCTGGTAAGATATGGTGCTTTTAGAAAAATAAGCTCTTTACTCAATAAATTACGGGTAAGATGTTACGTTCTCAGATATAAGACACTTTACACAGTAACATACCCGTAAGATATGGTGTTTTCATAAAAATAAGCAATTCAAGCAATGAATTACGAGTAAAATGTTGCGTTATCAGATATATAGGCTTTTTACACTATAACTTACTGGTAAGATATTGTGCTTTTATTAAAATAAGCTCTTTACTCAATAAATTACGGGTAAGATGTTACGTTCTCAGATATAAGACACTTTACACTGTAACATACCCGTAAGATATGGTGTTTTCAAAAAAATAAGCAATTCAAGCAATGAATTACGGGTAAAATGTTGCGTTCTCAGATATATAGGCTTTTTACACTATAACTTACTGGTAAGATATGGTGCTTTTAGAAAAATAAGCTCTTTACACAATAAATTACGGGTAAGATATTACGTTCTCAGATATATAGACACTTTACACTATAACATACCAGTAAGATATGGTGTTTTCATAAAAATAAGCAATTCAAGCAATGAATTACGGGTAAAATGTTGCGTTCTCAGATATATAGGCTTTTTACACTATAACTTACTGTTAAGATATGGTGCTTTTAGAAAAATAAGCTCTTTACTCAATAAATTACGGGTAAGATGTTACGTTATCAGATATATAGACACTTTACACTATAATACCCGTAAGATATGGTGTTTTCATAAAAATAAGCAATTCAAGCAATGAATTAAGGGTAAAATGTCGCGTTCTCAGATATATAGGCTTTTTACAATATAGCTTACCGGGAAGATATGGTGGTTTTAGAAAAATAAGCTATTTAGTCAAGAAATTACGGGTAAGATGTTGCGTCTCAAATAAATAGGCATTTTCCACTATAAATTACCGTAATTTATAGTGTTTTCAGAAAAATAGGCAATTGATGCAAAAAATTACGAGTAAGATGTTGCGTTCCCGTATATAAAGGCTTTTTACACTATAACTTACCGATAAGATATGGTGTTTTTAGAAAAGTAAGCTATTTACTCAATAAATTTGCCATTTCTAGCCTTTTATTCAGCCAACCCTAGCTTACGGTATAGACAAGTATTGTTGAATCAGTTCATTTTTTGGATTCATGTTTTAACAGATCTTTTGTGTCCATTCAAATCCTCAATCTCTAAAATTCATGAGTTGACACATGGCTCCAAATGGTTGGGGACCTTTTTTGTATTAAAAAATAGTGTAGCCGCGCGGCTATACTCTGTTTTGAATTTCTTAAAAAAATTCATGTGTTGACACGTGTCTCCAAACGGTTGAGGACCTTTTTTATTTTTAAAAATAGTATAGCCGCACGGCTATACTCAATTTTGAATTTTTTTTTAAAAAGTCACGTGTTGGCACGTGGCACCAAATGGTTGGGGACCTTTTTTATATTTAAAAGTAGTATAGCCGCACGGCTATACTCAGTTTTGAAATTTTTAAAGAAACACGTATTGCCACGTGGCTCCAAATGGTTTGAGAATGTTCTTTATGTTTAAAAATAGTATAGCCGAACGGCTATACTCAGTTTTGAATTTAAAAATAAAATTCATGTGTTGACACGTGGCTCCAAATGGTTGGGGGACATTTTTTAAGTTTAAAAATAGTATAGCCGCATGGCTATACTTTGTTTTGAATTTTTTTTTTTGAAGTCATGTGTTGACAAATGGCTCCAAATGGTTGGGGACCTTTTTTATATTAAAAAATAGCATAGCCGCTCGGCTATGCTCAGTTTTCAATTTCTTTAAAAAATTCATGTGTTGACACGTGGCTCCAAATGGTTGGGGACCTTTTTATATTAAAAAACAGTATAGCCGCACGGCTATTCTTAGTTTTGAATTTCTTTAAAAAATTCGTGTGTTGGCACGTGGCTCCAAATGGTTAGTGTTCACTGGTTTGATTTTTTGTAGATCCAGAGGCTATCGAAACAGCAAGGGGGAGGCAACTGCATTTGTAAGTACTTACGTATCAATTTTTAATTGATTATTTTCCAGTTCTCTATATTATTTAAGGCGTATAGCCGTGCGGCCATACTTAAATATATTATTTCAAGGGTATAGCCGCACGGCCAAACTTAAATATATTATTTCAAAGGTATAGCCGAGCAATGAATAAGCAATTCAAGCAATGAATTACGGGTAAAATGTTACGTTCTCAGATATATAGGGTTTTTACACTATAATTTACTGGTAAGATATTGTGCTTTTAGAAAAATAAGCTCTTTACTCAATAAATTACGGGTAAGACGTTACGTTCTCAGATATATAGACACTTTACACTATAAAATACCCGTAAGATATGTGTTTTCATAAAAATAAGCAATTCAAGCAATGAATTACGGGTAAAATGTTGCGTTTTCAGATATGTAGGCTTTTTACACCATAACTTACTGGTAAGATATGGTGCTTTTAGAAAAATAAGCTCTTTACTCAATAAATTAAGAGTAAGATGTTACGTTCTCAGATATATAGACACTTTACACTATAACATACCCGTAAGATATGGTGTTTTCATAAAAATAAGCAATTGAAGCAATGAATTACGGGTAAAATGTTGCGTTCTCAGATATATAGGCTTTTTACACTACAACTTGCTGGTAAGATATGGTGCTTTTAGAAAAATAAGCTCTTTACTCAATAAATTACGGGTAAGATGTTACGTTCTCAGATATAAGACACTTTACACAGTAACATACCCGTAAGATATGGTGTTTTCATAAAAATAAGCAATTCAAGCAATGAATTACGAGTAAAATGTTGCGTTATCAGATATATAGGCTTTTTACACTATAACTTACTGGTAAGATATTGTGCTTTTATTAAAATAAGCTCTTTACTCAATAAATTACGGGTAAGATGTTACGTTCTCAGATATAAGACACTTTACACTGTAACATACCGTAAGATATGGTGTTTTCAAAAAAATAAGCAATTCAAGCAATGAATTACGGGTAAAATGTTGCGTTCTCAGATATATAGGCTTTTTACACTATAACTTACTGGTAAGATATGGTGCTTTTAGAAAAATAAGCTCTTTACACAATAAATTACGGGTAAGATATTACGTTCTCAGATATATAGACACTTTACACTATAACATACCCGTAAGATATGGTGTTTTCATAAAAATAAGCAATTCAAGCAATGAATTACGGGTAAAATGTTGCGTTCTCAGATATATAGGCTGTTTACACTATAACTTACTGTTAAGATATGGTGCTTTTAGAAAAATAAGCTCTTTACTCAATAAATTACGGGTAAGATGTTACGTTATCAGATATATAGACACTTTACACTATAATACCCGTAAGATATGGTGTTTTCATAAAAATAAGCAATTCAAGCAATGAATTAAGGGTAAAATGTCGCGTTCTCAGATATATAGGCTTTTTACAATATAGCTTACCGGGAAGATATGGTGGTTTTAGAAAAATAAGCTATTTAGTCAAGAAATTACGGGTAAGATGTTGCGTTCTCAAATAAATAGGCATTTTCCACTATAAATTACCGTAATTTATAGTGTTTTCAGAAAAATAGGCAATTGACGCAAAAAATTACGAGTAAGATGTTGCGTTCCCGTATATAAAGGCTTTTTACACTATAACTTACCGATAAGATATGGTGTTTTTAGAAAAGTAAGCTATTTACTCAATAAATTTGCCATTTCTAGCCTTTTATTCAGCCAACCCTAGCTTACGGTATAGACAAGTATTGTTGAATCAGTTCATTTTTTGGATTCATGTTTTAACAGATCTTTTGTGTCCATTCAAATCCTCAATCTCTAAAATTCATGAGTTGACACATGGCTCCAAATGGTTGGGGACCTTTTTTGTATTAAAAAATAGTGTAGCCGCGCGGCTATACTCTGTTTTGAATTTCTTAAAAAAATTCATGTGTTGACACGTGTCTCCAAACGGTTGAGGACCTTTTTTATTTTTAAAAATAGTATAGCCGCACGGCTATACTCAATTTTGAATTTTTTTTTAAAAAGTCACGTGTTGGCACGTGGCACCAAATGGTTGGGGACCTTTTTTATATTTAAAAGTAGTATAGCCGCACGGCTATACTCAGTTTTGAAATTTTTAAAGAAACACGTATTGCCACGTGGCTCCAAATGGTTTGAGAATGTTCTTTATGTTTAAAAATAGTATAGCCGAACGGCTATACTCAGTTTTGAATTTAAAAATAAAATTCATGTGTTGACACGTGGCTCCAAATGGTTGGGGGACATTTTTTATATTTAAAAATAGTATAGCCCCACGGCTATACTTTGTTTTGATTTTTTTTTTTGAAGTCATGTGTTGACAAATGGCTCGAAATGGTCGGGGACCTTTTTTATATTAAAAAATAGTATAGCCACACGGCTATACTCAGTTTTGAATTTCTTAAAAAAATTCGTGTGTTGACATGTGTGTCCAAATGGTTGGGGACCTTTTTTATATTTAAAAATATTATAGCCGGCTGTACTCAGTTTTGAATTTTTTTTTGAAAAAGTCATGTGTTAACACGTGGCACCAAACGGGGGGGCCTTTTTTATATTGAAAAATAGTATAGCCGCACGGCTATACTCAGTTTTGAAATTTTTAAAGAAACACGCGTTGCCACGTGGCTCCCAATGGTTTGATATTGTTTTTTATGTTTAAAAATAGTATAGCTGCACGGCTATACTCAGTTTTGAATTTTTAAAAAAAATTCATGTGTTGACACGTGGCTCCAAATGGTTGGGGGACATTTTTTAAGTTTAAAAATAGTATAGCCGCACGGCTATACTTTGTTTTGAATTTTTTTTTTTGAAGTCATGTGTTGACAAATGGCTCCAAATGGTTGGGGACCTTTTTTATATTAAAAAATAGCATAGCCGCTCGGCTATGCTCAGTTTTCAATTTCTTTAAAAAATTCATGTGTTGACACGTGGCTCCAAATGGTTGGGGACCTTTTTATATTAAAAAACAGTATAGCCGCACGGCTATTCTTAGTTTTGAATTTCTTTAAAAAATTCGTGTGTTGGCACGTGGCTCCAAATGGTTAGTGTTCACTGGTTTGATTACATTTTGTAGATCCAGAGGCTATCGAAACAGCAAGGGGGAGGCAACTGCATTTGTAAGTACTTACGTATCAATTTTTAATTGATTATTTTCCAGTTCTCTATATTATTTAAGGCGTATAGCCGTGCGGCCATACTTAAATATATTATTTCAAGGGTATAGCCGCACGGCCAAACTTAAATATATTATTTCAAAGGTTAAGCCGAGCAATGAATAAGCAATTCAAGCATGAATTACGGGTATAAAATGTTACGTTCTCAGATATATAGGGTTTTTACACTATAATTTACTGGTAAGATATTGTGCTTTTAGAAAAATAAGCTCTTTACTCAATAAATTACGGGTAAGACGTTACGTTCTCAGATATATAGACACTTTACACTATAAAATACCCGTAAGATATGGTGTTTTCATAAAAATAAGCAATTCAAGCAATGAATTACGGGTAAAATGTTGCGTTTTCAGATATGTAGGCTTTTTACACCATAACTTACTGGTAAGATATGGTGCTTTTAGAAAAATAAGCTCTTTACTCAAATAAATTAGAGTAAGATGTTACGTTCTCAGATATATAGACACTTTACACTATAACATACCCGTAAGATATGGTGTTTTCATAAAAATAAGCAATTGAAGCAATGAATTACGGGTAAAATGTTGCGTTCTCAGATATATAGGCTTTTTACACTACAACTTGCTGGTAAGATATGGTGCTTTAGAAAAATAAGCTCTTTACTCAATAAATTACGGGTAAGATGTTACGTTCTCAGATATAAGACACTTTACACAGTAACATACCCGTAAGATATGGTGTTTTCATAAAAATAAGCAATTCAAGCAATGAATTACGAGTAAAATGTTGCGTTATCAGATATATAGGCTTTTTACACTATAACTTACTGGTAAGATATTGTGCTTTTATTAAAATAAGCTCTTACTCAATAAATTACGGGGTAAGATGTTACGTTCTCAGATATAAGACACTTTACACTGTAACATACCCGTAAGATATGTTTTTCAAAAAAATAAGCAATTCAAGCAATGAATTACGGGGTAAAATGTTGCGTTCTCAGATATATAGGCTTTTTACACTATAACTTACTGGTAAGATATGGTGCTTTTAGAAAAATAAGCTCTTTACACAATAATTACGGGTAAGATATTACGTTCTCAGATATATAGACACTTTACACTATAACATACCCGTAAGATATGGTGTTTTCATAAAAATAAGCAATTCAAGCAATGAATTACGGGTAAAATGTTGCGTTCTCAGATATATAGGCTGTTTACACTAAACTTACTGTTAAGATATGGTGCTTTTAGAAAAAATAAGCTCTTTACTCAATAAATTAGGGTAAGATGTTACGTTATCAGATATATAGACACTTTACATATAATACCCGTAAGATATGGTGTTTTCATAAAATAAGCAATTCAAGCAATGAATTAAGGGTTAAAATGTCGCGTTCTCAGATATATAGGCTTTTTACAATATAGCTTACCGGGGAAGATATGGTGGTTTTAGAAAAATAAGCTATTTAGTCAAGAAATTACGGGTAAGATGTTGCGTTCTCAAATAAATAGGCATTTTCCACTATAAATTACCGTAATTTATAGTGTTTTCAGAAAAATAGGCAATTGACGCAAAAAATTACGAGTAAGATGTTGCGTTCCCGTATATAAAGGCTTTTTACACTATAACTTACCGATAAGATATGGTGTTTTTAGAAAAGAAGCTATTTACTCAATAAATTTGCCATTTCTAGCCTTTTATTCAGCCAACCCTAGCTTACGGTATAGACAAGTATTGTTGAATCAGTTCATTTTTTGGATTCATGTTTTAAACAGATCTTTGTGTCCATTCAAATCCTCAATCTCTAAAATTCATGAGTTGACACATGGCTCCAAATGGTTGGGGACCTTTTTTGTATTAAAAATAGTGTAGCCGCGCGGCTATACTCTGTTTGAATTTCTTAAAAAAAATCATGTGTTGACACGTGTCTCCAAACGGTTGGGGACCTTTTTTATTTTTAAAAATAGTATAGCCGTACGGCTATACTCAGTTTTGAATTTTTTTTTAAAAAGTCACGTCTTGGCACGTGGCACCAAATGGTTGGGGACCTTTTTTATATTTAAAAGTAGTATAGCCGCACGGCTATACTCAGTTTTGAAATTTTTAAAGAAACACGTATTGCCACGTGGCTCCAAATGGTTTGAGAATGTTCTTTATGTTTAAAAATAGTAATGCCGCACGGCTATACTCAGTTTTGAATTTTAAAAAAAAAATTCATGTGTTGACACGTGGCTCCAAATGGTTGGGGGACATTTTTTATATTTAAAAATAGTATAGCCCCACGGCTATACTTTGTTTTGATTTTTTTTTTTGAAGTCATGTGTTGAAATGGCTCGAAATGGTCGGGGACCTTTTTTATATTAAAAAATAGTATAGCCACACGGCTATACTCAGTTTTGAATTTCTAAAAAAAATTCGTGTGTTGACATGTGTGTCCAAATGGTTGGGGACCTTTTTTATATTTAAAAATATTATAGCCGTACGGCTGTACTCAGTTTTGAATTTTTTTTTGAAAAAGTCATGTGTTAACACGTGGCACCAAACGGTGGGGGGCCTTTTTATATTGAAAAATAGTATAGCCGCACGGCTATACTCAGTTTTGAAATTTTTAAAGAAACACGCGTTGCCACGTGGCTCCCAATGGTTTGATATTGTTTTTTATGTTTAAAATAGTATAGCTGCACGGCTATACTCAGTTTTGAATTTTTAAAAAAAATTCATGTGTTGACACGTGGCTCCAAATGGTTGGGGGACATTTTTTAAGTTTAAAAATAGTATAGCCGCACGGCTATACTTTGTTTGAATTTTTTTTTTTGAAGTCATGTGTGACAAATGGCTCCAATGGTTGGGGACCTTTTTTATATTAAAAAATAGCATAGCCGCTCGGCTATGCTCAGTTTTCAATTTCTTTTAAAAAATTCATGTGTTGACACGTGGCTCCAAATGGTTGGGGACCTTTTTATATTAAAAAACAGTATAGCCGCACGGCTATTCTTAGTTTTGAATTTCTTTAAAAAATTCGTGTGTTGGCACGTGGCTCCAAATGGTTAGGGGACCTTTTTTATATTTATAAATAGCATAGACGCTCAGTTTTGATTTTTTTTTTTTTGAAAAAGACACGTGTTGACACGTGGCACCAAATGGTTGGGGAGCTTTTTTATATTAAAAAAATAAGCTTTTGACCTAAGAAATTATGGGCAAGATATTGCGTTCTCAGATATATAGGCAATTTACACTATAACTTACTGGTAAGATGTGGTGTTTTTTGAAAAATATGCTATTTAGTCAATAAATTGCGGGTAAGATGTTGCCTTCTAAAATACATAGGCATTTTACACTGTGACTTGCCTTTAAGATATGGTGTTTTTAGAAAAATATGTTATTTACTCAATAAATTACGGGTAAGATGTTGCCTTCTCAAATATGCAGGCTTTTTACACAACAACTTACCTGTTAGGTTTGATGTTTTTAGAAAAATTGGTTATTTAGTCAATAAATTGCGGGTAAGATGTTGCCGTCTCAGATATATAGGCACTTACATTATAACTTACCGGCAAGATATGGGGTTTTAAAAAAAAAGGGCAATTCAAGCAAAGAATTACGAGTAAGATGTTGCGTTCTCATATATATAGGCTTTTTACACTATAACTTACTGGTCAGATATGGTGCTTTTAGAAAAATAAGCTCTTTACACAATAAATTACGGGTAAGATATTACGTTCTCAGATATATAGACACTTTACACTATAACATACCCGTAAGATATGGTGTTTTCATAAAAATAAGCAATTCAAGCAATGAATTACGGGTAAAATGTTGCGTTCTCAGATATTAGGCTTTTTAACACTATAACTTACTGTTAAGACATGGTGCTTTTAGAAAAATAAGCTCTTTACTAAATAAATTACGGGTAAGATGTTACGTTCTCAGATATGTAGACACTTTACACTATAACATACCCGTAAGATATGGTGTTTTCATAAAAATAAGCAATTAAAGCAATGAATTACGGGTAAAATGTTGCGTTCTCAGAAATATAGGCTTTTTACTATAACTAACTAGTAAGATACTGTGCTTTTAGAAAAATAAGCTCTTTACTCAATAAATTACGGGTAAGATGTTACGTTCTCAGATATGTAGACACTTTACACTATAACATACCCATAAGATATGGTGTTTTCATAAAAATAAGCAATTCAAGCAATGAATTACGGGTAAAATGTTGCGTTCTCAGATATATAGGCTTTTTACACTATAACTTACTGGTAAGATATGGTGCTTTTAGAAAAATAAGCTCTTTACTCAATAAATTACGGGTAAGATGTTACGTTCTAAGATATGTAGACACTTTACACTATAAAATACCCGTAAGATATGGTGTTTTCATAAAAATAAGCAATTCAAGCAGTGAATTACTGGTAAAATGTTGCGTTCTCAGATATATAGGCTTTTTACACTATAACTTACTGTTAAGATATGGTGCTTTTAGAAAAATAAGCTCTTTACCCAATAAATTACGGGTAAGATGTTACGTTCTCAGATATATAGACACTTTACACTATAATACCCGTAAGATATGGTGTTTTCATATAAATAAGCAATTCAAGCAATGAATTACGGGTAAAATATTGCGTTCTCAGATATATAGGCTTTTTACAATATAGCTTACCGGGAAGACATGGTGGTTTTAGAAAAATAAGCTATTTAGTCAAGAAATTACGGGTAAGATGTTGCGTTCTCAAATAAATAGGCTTTTTACACTATAAATTACCGTAATTTATAATGTTTTCAGAAAAATAGGCAATTCACGCAAAAAATTACGAGTAAGATGTTGCGTTCTCATATATAAAGGCTTTTTACACTATAACTTACCGGTAAGATATTGTGTTTTTAGAAAAGTAAGCTATTTACTCAATAAATTGGCCACTTCTAGCCTTTTATTCAGCCAACCCTGGCTTACGGTATAGACAAGTATTGTTGAATCAGTTCATTTTTTTTATTCATGTTTTAACAGATCTTTTGTGTCCATTCAAATCCTCAATCTCTAAAATTCATGAGTTGACACATGACTCCAAATGGTTGGGGACCGTTTTTATATTAAAAAATAGTATAGCCGCACGGCTATACTTAGTTTTGAATTTTTTTTAAAAAGTCACGTGTTGACACGTGGCAACAAATGGATGGGGACTTTTTTATATTTAAAAGTAGTATAGCCGCACGGCTATACCCAGTTTTGAAATTTTTAAAGAAACACGTATTGCCACGTGGCTCCAAATGGTTTGAGAATGTTCTTTATGTTTAAAAATAGTATAGCCGCACGGCTATACTCAGTTTTGAATGTAAAAAAAAAAATTCATGTGTTGACACATGGCTCCAAATGGTTGGGGGACATTTTTTATATTTAAAAATAGTGTAGCCGCTCGGCTATACTTTGGTTTGATTTTTTTTTTTTTGAAGTCATGTGTTGACACATGGCTCCAAATGGTTGGGGACCTTTTTTGTATTAAAAAATAGTATAGCCGCACGGCTATACTCAGTTTTGAATTTCTTAAAAAAATTCATGTGTTGACACGTGTCTCCAAATGGTATTGGACCTTTTTTATATTTAAAAATAGTATAGCCGTACGGCTGTACTCAGTTTTGAATTTCTTTTAAAAAGTCATGTGTTGACACGTGGCACCAAATGGAGGGGGGCCTTTTTTATATTTAAAAATAGTATAGCCGCACGGCTATACTCAGTTTTGAAATTTTTAAAGAAACACGCGTTGCCACGTGGCTCCCAATGGTTTGATAATGTTTTTTATGTTTAAAAATAGTATAGCTGCACGGCTATACTCAGTTTTGAATTTTTTTTAAAAATTCATGTGTTGACACGTGTCTCCAAACGGTTGGGGACCTTTTTTATTTTTAAAAATAGTATAGCCGCACGGCTATACTCAGTTTTGAATTTTTTTAAAAAAAGTCACGTGTTGACGCGTGGCACCAAATGGTTGGGGGCTTTTTTATATTTAAAAGTAGTACAGCTGCACGGCTATAGTCAGTGTTCAAATTTTTAAAGAAACACGTATTGCCACGTGGCTCCAAATGGTTTGAGAATGTTCTTTATTTAAAAATAGTATAGCCGCACGGCTATACTCAGTTTTGAATATTAAAAATAAACATTCATGTGTTGACACGTGTCCCCAAATGGTTGGGGGACATTTTTTATATTTAAAAATAGTATAGCCCCACGGCTATACTCAGTTTTGAATTTTTAAAAAAAATTCATGTGTTGACACGTGGCTCCAAATGGTTGGGGACCTTTTTTATATTTAAAAATAGTATAGCCGCACGGCTGTACTCAGTTTTGAATTTTTTTTATAAAGTCTCGTGTTGACACGTGGCACCAAATGGTTGGGGACCTTTTTTTATATTTACAAGCAGTATAGCCGCACGGCTATACTTTGTTTTGATTTTTTTTTTTTGAAGTCATGTGTTGACAAATGGCTCCAAATGGTTTGCGACCTTTTTTATATTAAAATATAGCCGCATGGGCTATACTCAGTTTTGAATTTTTTTGAAAAAGACATGTGTTGACACCTGGCACCAAATGGTTGGGGACCTTTTTTATATTTAAAAATAGTATAGCCGCACGGCTATACTTTGTTTTGATTTTTTTTTAAAATAAAAAAAGTCATGTGTTGACAAATGGCTCCAAATGGTTGGTGACCTTTTTTATATTAAAAAATAGTATAGCCGCACGACTATACTCAGTTTTGAATTTCTTTAAAAAATTCATGTGTTGACACGTGGCTCCAAATGGTTGGGGACCTTTTTTATATTCAAAAATAGCATAGCCGGACGGCTGTACTCAGTTTTGAATGTTTTTAAAAAAGTCACGTGTTGACACGTGGCACCAAATGGTTGGGGACCTTTTTTATATTTAAAAGTAGTATAGCCGCACGGCTATACTCAGTTTTGAAATTTTTAAAGAAACACGTATTGCCACGTGGCTCCAAATGGTTTGAAAATGTTCTTTATGTTTAAAAATAGTATAGCCGAACGGCTATACTCAGTTTTGAATTTAAAAAAAATATTCATGTGTTGACACGTGGCTCCAAATGGTTGTGGGACATTTTTTATATTTAAAAATAGTATAGCCGCGCGGCTATACTTTGTTTTGATTTTTTTTTGAAGTCATGTGTTGACAATTGGCTCCAAATGGTTGGGGACCTTTTTTATATTAAAAAAATAGTATAGCCGCACGGCTATACTCAGTTTTGAATTTCTTAAAAAAATTCATGTGTTGACACGTGTCTCCAAATGGTTGGGACCTTTTTTATATTTAAAAATAGTACAGCCGTAGGGCTGTACTCAGTTTTGAATTTTTTTTAAAAAGTCATGTGTTGACACGTGGCACAAAATGGTTGGGGACCTTTTTTATATTTAAAAATAGTATAGCCGCTCGGCTATACTTTGTTTTGATTTTTTTTTTTCAAGTCATGTGTTGACAAATGGCTCCAACATTTTACCCGTAAGATATGGTATTTTCATAAAAATAAGCAATTCAAGCAATGAATTACGGGTAAAATGTTGCGTTTTCAGATATGTAGGCTTTTTACACCATAACTTACTGGTAAGATATGGTGCTTTTAGAAAAATAAGCTCTTTACTCAATAAATTAAGAGTAAGATGTTACGTTCTCAGATATATAGACACTTTACACTATAACATACCCGTAAGATATGGTGTTTTCATAAAAATAAGCAATTGAAGCAATGAATTACGGGTAAAATGTTGCGTTCTCAGATATATAGGCTTTTTACACTATAACTTGCTGGTAAGATATGGTGCTTTTAGAAAAATAAGCTCTTTACTCAATAAATTACGGGTAAGATGTTACGTTCTCAGATATAAGACACTTTACACAGTAACATACCCGTAAGATATGGGTGTTTTCATAAAAAATAAGCAATTCAAGCAATGAATTACGAGTAAAATGTTGCGTTATCAGATATATAGGCTTTTTACACTATAACTTACTGGTAAGATATTGTGCTTTTATTAAAATAAGCTCTTTACTCAATAAATTACGGGTAAGATGTTACGTTCTCAGATAGACACTTTACACTGTAACATACCCGTAAGATATGGTGTTTTCAAAAAAATAAGCAATTCAAGCAATGAATTACGGGGTAAAATGTTGCGTTCTCAGATATATAGGCTTTTTACACTATAACTTACTGGTAAGATATGGTGCTTTTAGAAAAATAAGCTCTTTACACAATAAATTACGGGTAAGATATTACGTTCTCAGATATATAGACACTTTACACTATAACATACCAGTAAGATATGGTGTTTTCATAAAAATAAGCAATTCAAGCAATGAATTACGGGTAAAATGTTGCGTTCTCAGATATATAGGCTTTTTACACTATAACTTACTGTTAAGATATGGTGCTTTTAGAAAAATAAGCTCTTTACTCAATAAATTACGGGTAAGATGTTACGTTATCAGATATATAGACACTTTACACTATAATACCCGTAAGATATGGTGTTTTCAAAAATAAGCAATTCAAGCAATGAATTAAGGGTAAAATGTCGCGTTCTCAGATATATAGGCTTTTTACAATATAGCTTACCGGGAAGATATGGTGGTTTTAGAAAAATAAGCTATTTAGTCAAGAAATTACGGGTAAGATGTTGCGTTCTCAAATAAATAGGCATTTTCCACTATAAATTACCGTAATTTATAGTGTTTTCAGAAAAATAGGCAATTGATGCAAAAAATTACGAGTAAGATGTTGCGTTCCCGTATATAAAGGCTTTTTACACTATAACTTACCGATAAGATATGGTGTGTTTTTAGAAAAGTAAGCTATTTACTCAATAAATTTGCCATTTCTAGCCTTTTATTCAGCCAACCCTAGCTTACGGTATAGACAAGTATTGTTGAATCAGTTCATTTTTTGGATTCATGTTTTAACAGATCTTTTGTGTCCATTCAAATCCTCAATCTCTAAAATTCATGAGTTGACACATGGCTCCAAATGGTTGGGGACCTTTTTTGTATTAAAAAATAGTGTAGCCGCGCGGCTATACTCTGTTTTGAATTTCTTAAAAAAATTCATGTGTTGACACGTGTCTCCAAACGGTTGAGGACCTTTTTTATTTTTAAAAATAGTATAGCCGCACGGCTATACTCAATTTGAATTTTTTTTTAAAAAGTCACGTGTTGGCACGTGGCACCAAATGGTTGGGGACCTTTTTTATATTTAAAAGTAGTATAGCCGCACGGCTATACTCAGTTTTGAAATTTTTAAAGAAACACGTATTGCCACGTGGCTCCAAATGGTTTGAGAATGTTCTTTATGTTTAAAAATAGTATAGCCGAACGGCTATACTCAGTTTTGAATTTAAAAATAAAATTCATGTGTTGACACGTGGCTCCAAATGGTTGGGGGACATTTTTTATATTTAAAAATAGTATAGCCCCACGGCTATACTTTGTTTTGATTTTTTTTTTTGAAGTCATGTGTTGACAAATGGCTCGAAATGGTCGGGGACCTTTTTTATATTAAAAAATAGTATAGCCACACGGCTATACTCAGTTTTGAATTTCTTAAAAAAATTCGTGTGTTGACATGTGTGTCCAAATGGTTGGGGACCTTTTTTATATTTAAAAATATTATAGCCGGCTGTACTCAGTTTTGAATTTTTTTTTGAAAAAGTCATGTGTTAACACGTGGCACCAAACGGTGGGGGGCCTTTTTTATATTGAAAAATAGTATAGCCGCACGGCTATACTCAGTTTTGAAATTTTTAAAGAAACACGCGTTGCCACGTGGCTCCCAATGGTTTGATATTGTTTTTTATGTTTAAAAATAGTATAGCTGCACGGCTATACTCAGTTTTGAATTTTTAAAAAAAATTCATGTGTTGACACGTGGCTCCAAATGGTTGGGGGACATTTTTTAAGTTTAAAAATAGTATAGCCGCACGGCTATACTTTGTTTTGAATTTTTTTTTTTGAAGTCATGTGTTGACAAATGGCTCCAAATGGTTGGGGACCTTTTTTATATTAAAAAATAGCATAGCCGCTCGGCTATGCTCAGTTTTCAATTTCTTTAAAAAATTCATGTGTTGACACGTGGCTCCAAATGGTTGGGGACCTTTTTATATTAAAAAACAGTATAGCCGCACGGCTTCTTAGTTTTGAATTTCTTTAAAAAATTCGTGTGTTGGCACGTGGCTCCAAATGGTTAGTGTTCACTGGTTTGATTACATTTTGTAGATCCAGAGGCTATCGAAACAGCAAGGGGGAGGCAACTGCATTTGTAAGTACTTACGTATCAATTTTTAATTGATTATTTTCCAGTTCTCTATATTATTTAAGGCGTATAGCCGTGCGGCCATACTTAAATATATTATTTCAAGGGTATAGCCGCACGGCCAAACTTAAATATATTATTTCAAAGGTATAGCCGAGCAATGAATAAGCAATTCAAGCAATGAATTACGGGTAAAATGTTACGTTCTCAGATATATAGGGTTTTTACACTATAATTTACTGGTAAGATATTGTGCTTTTAGAAAAATAAGCTCTTTACTCAATAAATTACGGGTAAGACGTTACGTTCTCAGATATATAGACACTTTACACTATAAAATACCCGTAAGATATGGTGTTTTCATAAAAATAAGCAATTCAAGCAATGAATTACGGGTAAAATGTTGCGTTTTCAGATATGTAGGCTTTTTACACCATAACTTACTGGTAAGATATGGTGCTTTTAGAAAAATAAGCTCTTTACTCAATAAATTAAGAGTAAGATGTTACGTTCTCAGATATATAGACACTTTACACTATAACATACCCGTAAGATATGGTGTTTTCATAAAATAAGCAATTGAAGCAATGAATTACGGGTAAAATGTTGCGTTCTCAGATATATAGGCTTTTTACACTACAACTTGCTGGTAAGATATGGTGCTTTTAGAAAAATAAGCTCTTTACTCAATAAATTACGGGTAAGATGTTACGTTCTCAGATATAAGACACTTTACACAGTAACATACCCGTAAGATATGGTGTTTTCATAAAAATAAGCAATTCAAGCAATGAATTACGAGTAAAATGTTGCGTTATCAGATATATAGGCTTTTTACACTATAACTTACTGGTAAGATATTGTGCTTTTATTAAAATAAGCTCTTTACTCAATAAATTACGGGTAAGATGTTACGTTCTCAGATATAAGACACTTTACACTGTAACATACCCGTAAGATATGGTGTTTTCAAAAAAATAAGCAATTCAAGCAATGAATTACGGGTAAAATGTTGCGTTCTCAGATATATAGGCTTTTTACACTATAACTTACTGGTAAGATATGGTGCTTTTAGAAAAATAAGCTCTTTACACAATAAATTACGGGTAAGATATTACGTTCTCAGATATATAGACACTTTACACTATAACATACCCGTAAGATATGGTGTTTTCATAAAAATAAGCAATTCAAGCAATGAATTACGGGTAAAATGTTGCGTTCTCAGATATATAGGCTGTTTACACTATAACTTACTGTTAAGATATGGTGCTTTTAGAAAAATAAGCTCTTTACTCAATAAATTACGGGTAAGATGTTACGTTATCAGATATATAGACACTTTACACTATAATACCCGTAAGATATGGTGTTTTCATAAAAATAAGCAATTCAAGCAATGAATTAAGGGTAAAATGTCGCGTTCTCAGATATATAGGCTTTTTACAATATAGCTTACCGGGAAGATATGGTGGTTTTAGAAAAATAAGCTATTTAGTCAAGAAATTACGGGTAAGATGTTGCGTTCTCAAATAAATAGGCATTTTCCACTATAAATTACCGTAATTTATAGTGTTTTCAGAAAAATAGGCAATTGACGCAAAAAATTACGAGTAAGATGTTGCGTTCCCGTATATAAAGGCTTTTTACACTATAACTTACCGATAAGATATGGTGTTTTTAGAAAAGTAAGCTATTTACTCAATAAATTTGCCATTTCTAGCCTTTTATTCAGCCAACCCTAGCTTACGGTATAGACAAGTATTGTTGAATCAGTTCATTTTTTGGATTCATGTTTTAACAGATCTTTTGTGTCCATTCAAATCCTCAATCTCTAAAATTCATGAGTTGACACATGGCTCCAAATGGTTGGGGACCTTTTTTGTATTAAAAAATAGTGTAGCCGCGCGGCTATACTCTGTTTTGAATTTCTTAAAAAAATTCATGTGTTGACACGTGTCTCCAAACGGTTGAGGACCTTTTTTATTTTAAAAATAGTATAGCCGCACGGCTATACTCAGTTTTGAATTTTTTTTTAAAAAGTCACGTGTTGGCACGTGGCACCAAATGGTTGGGGACCTTTTTTATATTTAAAAGTAGTATAGCCGCACGGCTATACTCAGTTTTGAAATTTTTAAAGAAACACGTATTGCCACGTGGCTCCAAATGGTTTGAGAATGTTCTTTATGTTTAAAAATAGTATAGCCGCACGGCTATACTCAGTTTTGAATTTAAAAATAAAATTCATGTGTTGACACGTGGCTCCAAATGGTTGGGGGACATTTTTTATATTTAAAAATAGTATAGCCCCACGGCTATACTTTGTTTTGATTTTTTTTTTGAAGTCATGTGTTGACAAATGGCTCCAAATGGTCGGGGACCTTTTTTATATTAAAAAATAGTATAGCCACACGGCTATACTCAGTTTTGAATTTCTTAAAAAAATTCGTGTGTTGACATGTGTGTCCAAATGGTTGGGGACCTTTTTTATATTTAAAAATATTATAGCCGTACGGCTGTACTCAGTTTTGAATTTTTTTTTGAAAAAGTCATGTGTTAACACGTGGCACCAAACGGTGGGGGCCTTTTTTATATTGAAAAATAGTATAGCCGCACGGCTATACTCAGTTTTGAAATTTTTAAAGAAACACGCGTTGCCACGTGGCTCCCAATGGTTTGATATTGTTTTTTATGTTTAAAAATAGTATAGCTGCACGGCTATACTCAGTTTTGAATTTTTAAAAAAAATTCATGTGTTGACACGTGGCTCCAAATGGTTGGGGGACATTTTTTAAGTTTAAAAATAGTATAGCCGCACGGCTATACTTTGTTTTGAATTTTTTTTTTTTGAAGTCATGTGTTGACAAATGGCTCCAAATGGTTGGGGACCTTTTTTATATTAAAAAATAGCATAGCGCCGCTCGGCTATGCTCAGTTTTCAATTTTTATAAAAAATTCATGTGTTGACACGTGGCTCCAAATGGTTGGGGACCTTTTTATATTAAAAAACAGTATAGCCGCACGGCTATTCTTAGTTTTGAATTTCTTTAAAAAATTCGTGTGTTGGCACGTGGCTCCAAATGGTTAGGGGACCTTTTTTATATTTATAAATAGCATAGACGCTCAGTTTTGATTTTTTTTTTGAAAAAGACACGTGTTGACACGTGGCACCAAATGGTTGGGGAGCTTTTTTATATTAAAAAATAAGCTTTTGACCTAAGAAATTATGGGCAAGATATTGCGTTCTCAGATATATAGGCAATTTACACTATAACTTACTGGTAAGATGTGGTGTTTTTTGAAAAATATGCTATTTAGTCAATAAATTGCGGGTAAGATGTTGCCTTCTAAAATACATAGGCATTTTACACTGTGACTTGCCTTTAAGATATGGTGTTTTTAGAAAAATATGTTATTTACTCAATAAATTACGGGTAAGATGTTGCCTTCTCAAATATGCAGGCTTTTTACACAACAACTTACCTGTTAGGTTTGATGTTTTTAGAAAAATTGGTTATTTAGTCAATAAATTGCGGGTAAGATGTTGCCGTCTCAGATATATAGGCACTTACATTATAACTTACCGGCAAGATATGGGGTTTTAAAAAAAAAGGGCAATTCAAGCAAAGAATTACGAGTAAGATGTTGCGTTCTCATATATATAGGCTTTTTACACTATAACTTACTGGTCAGATATGGTGCTTTTAGAAAAATAAGCTCTTTACACAATAAATTACGGGTAAGATATTACGTTCTCAGATATATAGACACTTTACACTATAACATACCCGTAAGATATGGTGTTTTCATAAAAATAAGCAATTCAAGCAATGAATTACGGGTAAAATGTTGCGTTCTCAGATATATAGGCTTTTTACACTATAACTTACTGGTAAGATATGGTGCTTTTAGAAAAATAAGCTCTTTACTCAATAAATTACGGGTAAGATGTTACGTTCTAAGATATGTAGACACTTTACACTATAAAATACCCGTAAGATATGGTGTTTTCATAAAAATAAGCAATTCAAGCAGTGAATTACTGGTAAAATGTTGCGTTCTCAGATATATAGGCTTTTTACACTATAACTTACTGTTAAGATATGGTGCTTTTAGAAAAATAAGCTCTTTACCCAATAAATTACGGGTAAGATGTTACGTTCTCAGATATATAGACACTTTACACTATAATACCCGTAAGATATGGTGTTTTCATATAAATAAGCAATTCAAGCAATGAATTACGGGTAAAATATTGCGTTCTCAGATATATAGGCTTTTTACAATATAGCTTACCGGGAAGACATGGTGGTTTTAGAAAAATAAGCTATTTAGTCAAGAAATTACGGGTAAGATGTTGCGTTCTCAAATAAATAGGCTTTTTACACTATAAATTACCGTAATTTATAATGTTTTCAGAAAAATAGGCAATTCACGCAAAAAATTACGAGTAAGATGTTGCGTTCTCATATATAAAGGCTTTTTACACTATAACTTACCGGTAAGATATTGTGTTTTTAGAAAAGTAAGCTATTTACTCAATAAATTGGCCACTTCTAGCCTTTTATTCAGCCAACCCTGGCTTACGGTATAGACAAGTATTGTTGAATCAGTTCATTTTTTTTATTCATGTTTTAACAGATCTTTTGTGTCCATTCAAATCCTCAATCTCTAAAATTCATGAGTTGACACATGACTCCAAATGGTTGGGGACCGTTTTTATATTAAAAAATAGTATAGCCGCACGGCTATACTTAGTTTTGAATTTTTTTTAAAAAGTCACGTGTTGACACGTGGCAACAAATGGATGGGGACTTTTTTATATTTAAAAGTAGTATAGCCGCACGGCTATACCCAGTTTTGAAATTTTTAAAGAAACACGTATTGCCACGTGGCTCCAAATGGTTTGAGAATGTTCTTTATGTTTAAAAATAGTATAGCCGCACGGCTATACTCAGTTTTGAATGTAAAAAAAAAAATTCATGTGTTGACACATGGCTCCAAATGGTTGGGGGACATTTTTTATATTTAAAAATAGTGTAGCCGCTCGGCTATACTTTGATTTTTTTTTTTTGAAGTCATGTGTTGACACATGGCTCCAAATGGTTGGGGACCTTTTTTGTATTAAAAAATAGTATAGCCGCACGGCTATACTCAGTTTTGAATTTCTTAAAAAAATTCATGTGTTGACACGTGTCTCCAAATGGTATTGGACCTTTTTTATATTTAAAAATAGTATAGCCGTACGGCTGTACTCAGTTTTGAATTTTTTTAAAAAGTCATGTGTTGACACGTGGCACCAAATGGAGGGGGGCCTTTTTTATATTTAAAAATAGTATAGCCGCACGGCTATACTCAGTTTTGAAATTTTTAAAGAAACACGCGTTGCCACGTGGCTCCCAATGGTTTGATAATGTTTTTTATGTTTAAAAATAGTATAGCTGCACGGCTATACTCAGTTTTGAATTTTTTTTAAAAATTCATGTGTTGACACGTGTCTCCAAACGGTTGGGGACCTTTTTTATTTTTAAAAATAGTATAGCCGCACGGCTATACTCAGTTTTGAATTTTTTTAAAAAAAGTCACGTGTTGACGCGTGGCACCAAATGGTTGGGGGCTTTTTTATATTTAAAAGTAGTACAGCTGCACGGCTATAGTCAGTGTTCAAATTTTTAAAGAAACACGTATTGCCACGTGGCTCCAAATGGTTTGAGAATGTTCTTTATGTTTAAAAATAGTATAGCCGCACGGCTATACTCAGTTTTGAATATTAAAAATAAACATTCATGTGTTGACACGTGTCCCCAAATGGTTGGGGGACATTTTTTATATTTAAAAATAGTATAGCCCCACGGCTATACTCAGTTTTGAATTTTTAAAAAAAATTCATGTGTTGACACGTGGCTCCAAATGGTTGGGGACCTTTTTTATATTTAAAAATAGTATAGCCGCACGGCTGTACTCAGTTTTGAATTTTTTTTATAAAGTCTCGTGTTGACACGTGGCACCAAATGGTTGGGGACCTTTTTTTATATTTACAAGCAGTATAGCCGCACGGCTATACTTTGTTTTGATTTTTTTTTTTTGAAGTCATGTGTTGACAAATGGCTCCAAATGGTTGGGGACCTTTTTTATATTAAAAAATAGTATAGCCGCATGGCTATACTCAGTTTTGAATTTTTTTGAGAATGACATGTGTTGACACCTGGCACCAAATGGTTGGGGACCTTTTTTATATTTAAAAATAGTATAGCCGCACGGCTATACTTTGTTTTGATTTTTTTTTAAAATAAAAAAAGTCATGTGTTGACAAATGGCTCCAAATGGTTGGTGACCTTTTTTATATTAAAAAATAGTATAGCCGCACGACTATACTCAGTTTTGAATTTCTTTAAAAAATTCATGTGTTGACACGTGGCTCCAAATGGTTGGGGACCTTTTTTATATTCAAAAATAGCATAGCCGGACGGCTGTACTCAGTTTTGAATGTTTTTAAAAAAGTCACGTGTTGACACGTGGCACCAAATGGTTGGGGACCTTTTTTATATTTAAAAGTAGTATAGCCGCACGGCTATACTCAGTTTTGAAATTTTTAAAGAAACACGTATTGCCACGTGGCTCCAAATGGTTTGAAAATGTTCTTTATGTTTAAAAATAGTATAGCCGAACGGCTATACTCAGTTTTGAATTTAAAAAAAATATTCATGTGTTGACACGTGGCTCCAAATGGTTGTGGGACATTTTTTATATTTAAAAATAGTATAGCCGCGCGGCTATACTTTGTTTTGATTTTTTTTTGAAGTCATGTGTTGACAATTGGCTCCAAATGGTTGGGGACCTTTTTTATATAAAAAAATAGTATAGCCGCACGGCTATACTCAGTTTTGAATTTCTTAAAAAAATTCATGTGTTGACACGTGTCTCCAAATGGTTGGGACCTTTTTTATATTTAAAAATAGTACAGCCGTAGGGCTGTACTCAGTTTTGAATTTTTTTTAAAAAGTCATGTGTTGACACGTGGCACAAAATGGTTGGGGACCTTTTTTATATTTAAAAATAGTATAGCCGCTCGGCTATACTTTGTTTTGATTTTTTTTTTTCAAGTCATGTGTTGACAAATGGCTCCAAATGGTTGGGGACCTTTTTTATATTAAAAAATAGTATAGCCGCACGGCTATACTCAGTTTTGAATTTCTTAAAAAAATTCATGTGTTGACACGTGTCTCCAAATGGTTGGGGACCTTTTTTATATTTAAACATAGTATAGCCGTACGGCTGTACTCAGTTTTGAATTTTTTTTTTAAGTCATGTGTTGACACGTGGCACCAAATGGTTGGGGGTCTTTTTTATATTTAAAAATAGTGTAGCCGCACGGCTATACTCAGTTTTGAAATTTTTAAAGAAACACGTGTTGCCACGTGGCTCCCAACGGTTTGATAATGTTTTTTATGTTTAAAAATAGTATAGCCGCATGGCTATACTTTGTTTTGATTTTTTTTTTTGAAGTCATGTGTTGACAAATGGCTCAAGTTTGTCAACTTGTAACTCTATTTTGCAGTCTTGTTTTCTATTTAGTGTGAGTTTCCTAGTGAAAATGATTAAGCTTGCTTTGGAATAAACTTTGGTTAGTGTTCACTGGTTTGATTACATTTTGTAGATCCAGAGGCTATCGAAACAGCAAGGGGGAGGCAACTGCATTTGTAAGTACTTACGTATCAATTTTTAATTGATTATTTTCCAGTTCTCTATATTATTTAAGGCGTATAGCCGCGCGGCCATACTTAAATATATTATTTCAAGGGTATAGCCGCACGGCCATACTTAAATATATTATTTCAAAGGTATAGCCGCACGGCCATACTTAAATATATTATTTCACGAGTATAGCCGCTCGGCTATACTATTTATAAAATAAAATAAAATAAAAAGGACCCGCCTAGCCCCGCCTAGGCTGCCCATTTTAGAAACTTGAATGGCTTTTTTTTTTTTTGAATTTCTTTTTTCCTGGCGGGTCTGGCACCTCTGCAAATACATCTAGCTGGGGTTTTAGCAACTCACGTTTATCAACAACGTAAAGGGTTAGCTCTTTCCAACAATTCACTATTTTTTTTCTGTGCATTCTTGAAACTGTGACTTAGAGTGCATTCGTTCGAAATTTCTCAAATTGTCGATAGCTCTGAACAAGTAGTCGAGTTGAGGCTTTGGACAGGATGGGAATGGATTTAATAGAAACTGGAAATCCAGATGCATTCAAACAGTATCTGTCGGAGTTTGATAACACCATTCATTTGTGTTGTGTGCGACACCCAATTAGCGTCTTTCTGCATTTAAGTTCCGTAAGTATTGCCTCAAGTGTCGGAAAGGGAAGAAGTTCAAATATATTTCCTTAAATTTGGCAAAGAAATTTCTATATATTATAACTGATCATGTGAGAATATGACACCCTAGGATGAAGCAGGGTAAAGGCCTGAAAGCATTACACTGCTGTGTCTGGATTGTGGAGACAAATTTCAGGCATTTGCTAACAAACATGCGGGGGATGCAGTTATCAAAAGGAGCAGAAAATATAATGAAAGGAACCTATCCTTGTTTTTTCTATTTCATATTGACATATTGAAGACATCAAATCAGGTTGACAGGAAAAATGAGAGGGAGAAGAAATTTTTTGAAGAATTAAACTTAGTTGACCTAGACTGCAAAATTGTATATTTTTTTCATTGCTCATAACTTCGACACCAGTTCTTCAGTTAACTGCATCTAGAATATTGGTTTTGATCATTATTTCATCCCTTTCAATCATATTTCAATGCATTCAGATGCTGAAGAACTGTTCAACGAGCATAAAGACCAATTTTCTCCGATATGAGCAGTCAAGTCAGTGCAAAACCATGAGGGAGGGACAGCAGCGTAAGTTATGCATTTCCGGCAACAAAGGTAGATCCTTGAAAGATGTATTCTCCTTTGAGACATCCAGCAATTTAATTCTCATCAAATTAACGGTAATGTTTTTTTTTTGGGTCTGAAAATACTTCATTAAAAGGCTCAAAAACCGCCAGCAAAACAACAAGACATAAATATGGATTTCATGAACCCTCATAGGGTTCCCTTGCTTGTAGTTTGACATTAATAATGGATGCCCTCTGATTTTTTATTAGTTACAGATCAGATCATGTATTGGGTTATCTTTAATTTCTCTTAGAGAGATTCAATCCCACTCGAGCCTAAACTTATAACTAGTGATCCTGATCAATCGTCTCCACTCTTTTCTTCTGTCTTCTATAATTTTTGGCTTGGCCAGAATGAAATTATGAAAGAGAGATTGGTGAGTTTTGGATCAAAAATGACTGTTGAAATGTGGTCAAGATCATCATAGAGAGAGACCAAGTGCACAAGAAAAAATAGTTGAAACTTAAAAGAAATAATGGCTGCAAATTTTCAAAGAAACTTCTGAATTTATTTTGTTGAGGATTTAGATATTAGATATTAGATTTATAAAAGTTGTTACCGCAAATGCCTAAACTACACAGCATACATTATCTAGAGATGAGTTATTATAATGTTGAGGCATATATTATCTAGAGATCACATGTCAAGGACGATGCCCTCGGATTCCACAGGCTCGCAGCTCTCCAACTTGGTGTCAAGTCAAACCAACGGCAAACATACCCCATTTATCTTCATCTTCCAGAGGCTCAAGGACATGGAGCTCGCCATTGGAGAGCCCCACAGCAAACTGGGTTGCTTTATGTAAAGAGTATAGCCGCGGCGCGATAATATTTTCATTATAAAAATATCCGAGTATCGCCGCACAGCTATACTATTTTTTTTAAAAAATGGGACCCACCTTGAGCTAGCGCCCATTTCACCATTTGTGGCTATACTGTTTTTAAATAATAAAAACCGTGGTATAGCTGCCCAACTATACTTTTTTTATTTTAAAAAAACACGTTGAGTATGGCCACACGGTGATACTATTTATACTCAGTTTTGAATATCCGAACGGCTATACTCAGTTTTGAATTTAAAAATAAAATTCATGTGTTGACACGTGGCTCCAAATGGTTGGGGGACATTTTTTATATTTAAAAATAGTATAGCCCCACGGCTATACTTTGTTTTGATTTTTTTTTTTGAAGTCATGTGTTGACAAATGGCTCGAAATGGTCGGGGACCTTTTTTATATTAAAAAATAGTATAGCCACACGGCTATACTCAGTTTTGAATTTCTTAAAAAAATTCGTGTGTTGACATGTGTGTCCAAATGGTTGGGGACCTTTTTTATATTTAAAAATATTATAGCCGGCTGTACTCAGTTTTGAATTTTTTTTTGAAAAAGTCATGTGTTAACACGTGGCACCAAACGGTGGGGGGCCTTTTTTATATTGAAAAATAGTATAGCCGCACGGCTATACTCAGTTTTGAAATTTTTAAAGAAACACGCGTTGCCACGTGGCTCCCAATGGTTTGATATTGTTTTTTATGTTTAAAAATAGTATAGCTGCACGGCTATACTCAGTTTTGAATTTTTAAAAAAAATTCATGTGTTGACACGTGGCTCCAAATGGTTGGGGGACATTTTTTAAGTTTAAAAATAGTATAGCCGCACGGCTATACTTTGTTTTGAATTTTTTTTTTGAAGTCATGTGTTGACAAATGGCTCCAAATGGTTGGGGACCTTTTTTATATTAAAAAATAGCATAGCCGCTCGGCTATGCTCAGTTTTCAATTTCTTTAAAAAATTCATGTGTTGACACGTGGCTCCAAATGGTTGGGGACCTTTTTATATTAAAAAACAGTATAGCCGCACGGCTATTCTTAGTTTTGAATTTCTTTAAAAAATTCGTGTGTTGGCACGTGGCTCCAAATGGTTAGTGTTCACTGGTTTGATTACATTTTGTAGATCCAGAGGCTATCGAAACAGCAAGGGGGAGGCAACTGCATTTGTAAGTACTTACGTATCAATTTTTAATTGATTATTTTCCAGTTCTCTATATTATTTAAGGCGTATAGCCGTGCGGCCATACTTAAATATATTATTTCAAGGGTATAGCCGCACGGCCAAACTTAAATATATTATTTCAAAGGTATAGCCGAGCAATGAATAAGCAATTCAAGCAATGAATTACGGGTAAAATGTTACGTTCTCAGATATATAGGGTTTTTACACTATAATTTACTGGTAAGATATTGTGCTTTTAGAAAAATAAGCTCTTTACTCAATAAATTACGGGTAAGACGTTACGTTCTCAGATATATAGACACTTTACACTATAAAATACCCGTAAGATATGGTGTTTCATAAAAATAAGCAATTCAAGCAATGAATTACGGGTAAAATGTTGCGTTTTCAGATATGTAGGCTTTTTACACCATAACTTACTGGTAAGATATGGTGCTTTTAGAAAAATAAGCTCTTTACTCAATAAATTAAGAGTAAGATGTTACGTTCTCAGATATATAGACACTTTACACTTAACATACCGTAAGATATGGTGTTTCATAAAAATAAGCAATTGAAGCAATGAATTACGGGTAAAATGTTGCGTTCTCAGATATATAGGCTTTTTACACTACAACTTGCTGGTAAGATATGGTGCTTTTAGAAAAATAAGCTCTTTACTCAATAAATTACGGGTAAGATGTTACGTTCTCAGATATAAGACACTTTACACAGTAACATACCCGTAAGATATGTGTGTTTTCATAAAAATAAGCAATTCAAGCAATGAATTACGAGTAAAATGTTGCGTTATCAGATATATAGGCTTTTTACACTATAACTTACTGGTAAGATATTGTGCTTTTATTAAAATAAGCTCTTTACTCAATAAATTACGGGTAAGATGTTACGTTCTCAGATATAAGACACTTTACACTGTAACATACCCGTAAGATATGGTGTTTTCAAAAAAATAAGCAATTCAAGCAATGAATTACGGGTAAAATGTTGCGTTCTCAGATATATAGGCTTTTTACACTATAACTTACTGGTAAGATATGGTGCTTTTAGAAAAATAAGCTCTTTACACAATAAATTACGGGTAAGATATTACGTTCTCAGATATATAGACACTTTACACTATAACATACCCGTAAGATATGGTGTTTTCATAAAAATAAGCAATTCAAGCAATGAATTACGGGTAAAATGTTGCGTTCTCAGATATATAGGCTGTTTACACTATAACTTACTGTTAAGATATGGTGCTTTTAGAAAAATAAGCTCTTTACTCAATAAATTACGGGTAAGATGTTACGTTATCAGATATATAGACACTTTACACTATAATACCGTAAGATATGGTGTTTTCATAAAAATAAGCAATTCAAGCAATGAATTAAGGGTAAAATGTCGCGTTCTCAGATATATAGGCTTTTTACAATATAGCTTACCGGGAAGATATGGTGGTTTTAGAAAAATAAGCTATTTAGTCAAGAAATTACGGGTAAGATGTTGCGTTCTCAAATAAATAGGCATTTTCCACTATAAATTACCGTAATTTATAGTGTTTTCAGAAAAATAGGCAATTGACGCAAAAAATTACGAGTAAGATGTTGCGTTCCGTATATAAAGGCTTTTTACACTATAACTTACCGATAAGATATGGTGTTTTTAGAAAAGTAAGCTATTTACTCAATAAATTTGCCATTTCTAGCCTTTTATTCAGCCAACCCTAGCTTACGGTATAGACAAGTATTGTTGAATCAGTTCATTTTTTGGATTCATGTTTTAACAGATCTTTTGTGTCCATTCAAATCCTCAATCTCTAAAATTCATGAGTTGACACATGGCTCCAAATGGTTGGGGACTTTTTTGTATTAAAAAATAGTGTAGCCGCGCGGCTATACTCTGTTTTGAATTTCTTAAAAAAATTCATGTGTTGACACGTGTCTCCAAACGGTTGAGGACCTTTTTTATTTTTAAAAATAGTATAGCCGCACGGCTATACTCAATTTTGAATTTTTTTTTAAAAAGTCACGTGTTGGCACGTGGCACCAAATGGTTGGGGACCTTTTTTATATTTAAAAGTAGTATAGCCGCACGGCTATACTCAGTTTTGAAATTTTTAAAGAAACACGTATTGCCACGTGGCTCCAAATGGTTTGAGAATGTTCTTTATGTTTAAAAATAGTATAGCCGAACGGCTATACTCAGTTTTGAATTTAAAAATAAAATTCATGTGTTGACACGTGGCTCCAAATGGTTGGGGGACATTTTTTATATTTAAAAATAGTATAGCCCCACGGCTATACTTTGTTTTGATTTTTTTTTTTGAAGTCATGTGTTGACAAATGGCTCGAAATGGTCGGGGACCTTTTTTATATTAAAAAATAGTATAGCCACACGGCTATACTCAGTTTTGAATTTCTTAAAAAAATTCGTGTGTTGACATGTGTGTCCAAATGGTTGGGGACCTTTTTTATATTTAAAAATATTATAGCCGTACGGCTGTACTCAGTTTTGAATTTTTTTTTGAAAAAGTCATGTGTTAACACGTGGCACCAAACGGTGGGGGGCCTTTTTTATATTGAAAAATAGTATAGCCGCACGGCTATACTCAGTTTTGAAATTTTTAAAGAAACACGCGTTGCCACGTGGCTCCCAATGGTTTGATATTGTTTTTTATGTTTAAAAATAGTATAGCTGCACGGCTATACTCAGTTTTGAATTTTTAAAAAAAATTCATGTGTTGACACGTGGCTCCAAATGGTTGGGGGACATTTTTTAAGTTTAAAAATAGTATAGCCGCACGGCTATACTTTGTTTTGAATTTTTTTTTTTGAAGTCATGTGTTGACAAATGGCTCCAAATGGTTGGGGACCTTTTTTATATTAAAAAATAGCATAGCGCTCGGCTATGCTCAGTTTTCAATTTCTTTAAAAAATTCATGTGTTGACACGTGGCTCCAAATGGTTGGGGACCTTTTTATATTAAAAAACAGTATAGCCGCACGGCTATTCTTAGTTTTGAATTTCTTTAAAAAATTCGTGTGTTGGCACGTGGCTCCAAATGGTTAGGGGACCTTTTTTATATTTATAAATAGCATAGACGCTCAGTTTTGATTTTTTTTTTTTGAAAAAGACACGTGTTGACACGTGGCACCAAATGGTTGGGGAGCTTTTTTATATTAAAAAATAAGCTTTTGACCTAAGAAATTATGGGCAAGATATTGCGTTCTCAGATATATAGGCAATTTACACTATAACTTACTGGTAAGATGTGGTGTTTTTTGAAAAATATGCTATTTAGTCAATAAATTGCGGGTAAGATGTTGCCTTCTAAAATACATAGGCATTTTACACTGTGACTTGCCTTTAAGATATGGTGTTTTTAGAAAAATATGTTATTTACTCAATAAATTACGGGTAAGATGTTGCCTTCTCAAATATGCAGGCTTTTTACACAACAACTTACCTGTTAGGTTTGATGTTTTTAGAAAAATTGGTTATTTAGTCAATAAATTGCGGGTAAGATGTTGCCGTCTCAGATATATAGGCACTTACATTAACTTACCGGCAAGATATGGGGTTTTAAAAAAAAAGGGCAATTCAAGCAAAGAATTACGAGTAAGATGTTGCGTTTCATATATATAGGCTTTTTACACTATAACTTACTGGTCAGATATGGTGCTTTTAGAAAAATAAGCTCTTTACACAATAAATTACGGGTAAGATATTACGTTCTCAGATATATAGACACTTTACACTATAACATACCCGTAAGATATGGTGTTTTCATAAAAATAAGCAATTCAAGCAATGAATTACGGGTAAAATGTTGCGTTCTCAGATATATAGGCTTTTTACACTATAACTTACTGTTAAGACATGGTGCTTTTAGAAAAATAAGCTCTTTACTAAATAAATTACGGGTAAGATGTTACGTTCTCAGATATGTAGACACTTTACACTATAACATACCCGTAAGATATGGTGTTTTCATAAAAATAAGCAATTAAAGCAATGAATTACGGGTAAAATGTTGCGTTCTCAGAAATATAGGCTTTTTACACTATAACTAACTAGTAAGATACTGTGCTTTTAGAAAAATAAGCTCTTTACTCAATAAATTACGGGTAAGATGTTACGTTCTCAGATATGTAGACACTTTACACTATAACATACCCATAAGATATGGTGTTTTCATAAAAATAAGCAATTCAAGCAATGAATTACGGGTAAAATGTTGCGTTCTCAGATATATAGGCTTTTTACACTATAACTTACTGGTAAGATATGGTGCTTTTAGAAAAATAAGCTCTTTACTCAATAAATTACGGGTAAGATGTTACGTTCTAAGATATGTAGACACTTTACACTATAAAATACCCGTAAGATATGTGTTTTCATAAAAATAAGCAATTCAAGCAGTGAATTACTGGTAAAATGTTGCGTTCTCAGATATATAGGCTTTTTACACTATAACTTACTGTTAAGATATGGTGCTTTTAGAAAAATAAGCTCTTTACCCAATAAATTACGGGTAAGATGTTACGTTCTCAGATATATAGACACTTTACACTATAATACCGTAAGATATGGTGTTTTCATATAAATAAGCAATTCAAGCAATGAATTACGGGTAAAATATTGCGTTCTCAGATATATAGGCTTTTTACAATATAGCTTACCGGGAAGACATGGTGGTTTTAGAAAAATAAGCTATTTAGTCAAGAAATTACGGGTAAGATGTTGCGTTCTCAAATAAATAGGCTTTTTACACTATAAATTACCGTAATTTATAATGTTTTCAGAAAAATAGGCAATTCACGCAAAAAATTACGAGTAAGATGTTGCGTTCTCATATATAAAGGCTTTTTACACTATAACTTACCGGTAAGATATTGTGTTTTTAGAAAAGTAAGCTATTTACTCAATAAATTGGCACTTCTAGCCTTTTATTCAGCCAACCCTGGCTTACGGTATAGACAAGTATTGTTGAATCAGTTCATTTTTTTTATTCATGTTTTAACAGATCTTTTGTGTCCATTCAAATCCTCAATCTCTAAAATTCATGAGTTGACACATGACTCCAAATGGTTGGGGACCGTTTTTATATTAAAAAATAGTATAGCCGCACGGCTATACTTAGTTTTGAATTTTTTTTAAAAAGTCACGTGTTGACACGTGGCAACAAATGGATGGGACTTTTTTATATTTAAAAGTAGTATAGCCGCACGGCTATACTCAATTTTGAAATTTTTAAAGAAACACGTATTGCCACGTGGCTCCAAATGGTTTGAGAATGTTCTTTATGTTTAAAAATAGTATAGCCGCACGGCTATACTCAGTTTTGAATGTAAAAAAAAAAATTCATGTGTTGACACATGGCTCCAAATGGTTGGGGGACATTTTTTATATTTAAAAATAGTGTAGCCGCTCGGCTATACTTTGGTTTGATTTTTTTTTTTTGAAGTCATGTGTTGACACATGGCTCCAAATGGTTGGGGACCTTTTTTGTATTAAAAAATAGTATAGCCGCACGGCTATACTCAGTTTTGAATTTCTTAAAAAAATTCATGTGTTGACACGTGTCTCCAAATGGTATTGGACCTTTTTTATATTTAAAAATAGTATAGCCGTACGGCTGTACTCAGTTTTGAATTTCTTTTAAAAAGTCATGTGTTGACACGTGGCACCAAATGGAGGGGGGCCTTTTTTTATATTTAAAAATAGTATAGCCGCCGGCTATACTCAGTTTTGATGAATTTTTAAAGAAACACGCGTTGCCACGTGGCTCCCAATGGTTTGATAATGTTTTTTATGTTTAAAAATAGTATAGTGCACGGCTATACTCAGTTTTGATTTTTTTTTTAAAAATTTCATGTGTTGACACGTGTCTCCAAACGGTTGGGGACCTTTTTTATTTTTAAAAATAGTATAGATCCGCACGGCTATACTCAGTTTTTGAATTTTTTAAAAAAAGTCAGTGTTGACGCGTGTGTGCGGCACCAAATGTGGGGGGCTTTTTTATATTTAAAAGTAGTACAGCTGCACGGCTATAGGCAAAAGTGTTTTCAAATTTTTAAAGAAACACGTATTGCCACGTGGCTCCAAATGGTTTGAGAATGTTCTTTATGTTTAAAATAGTTATAGCCGCACGGCTATACTCAGTTTTGAATATTAAAAATAACATTCATGTGTTGACACGTGTCCCCAAATGGTTGGGGGACATTTTTTATATTTAAAAATAGTATAGCCCCACGGCTATACTCGTTTTGATTTTTAAAAAAAAATTCATGTGTTGACACGTGGCTCAAATGGTTGGGGGACCTTTTTTTATTTTAAATAGTATAGCCGCACGGCTGTTACTCAGTTTTGAATTTTTTTATAAAGTCTCGTGTTGACACTGGCACCAAAATGGTTGGGGACCTTTTTTTATATTTACAAGCAGTATAGCCGCACGGCTATACTTTGTTTTGATTTTTTTTTTTTGAAGTCATGTGTTGACAAATGGCTCCAAATGGTTGGGGACCTTTTTTATATTAATAAATAGTATAGCCGCATGGCTAACTCAGTTTTGAATTTTTTTTGAGAATGACATGTGTTGACACCTGGCACCAAATGGTTGGGGACCTTTTTTATTTTAAAAATAGTATAGCCGCACGGGCTATACTTTGTTTTGATTTTTTTTAAAATAAAAAAAGTCATGTGTTGACAAATGGCTCCAAATGGTTGGTGACCTTTTTATATTTAAAAAATAGTATAGCCGCACGACTATACTCAGTTTGAATTTCTTAAAAAATTCATGTGTTGACACGTGGCTCCAAATGGTTGGGGACCTTTTTATATTCAAAAATAGCATGCCGGACGGCTGTACTCAGTTTTGATGTTTTTAAAAAAGTCACGTGTTGACACGTGGCACAAATGGTGGGGACCTTTTTTTTATTTAAAGTAGTATAGCCGCACGGCTATACTCAGTTTTGAAATTTTTAAAGAAACACGTATTGCCACGTGGCTCCAAATGGTTTTAAAATGTTCTTTATGTTTATAAATAGTTAGCCGAACGGCTATACTCAGTTTTGAATTTAAAAAAAATATTCATGTGTTGACTCGTGGCTCCAAATGGTTGTGGGACATTTTTTATATTTAAAAATAGTTATAGCCGCGCGGCTATACTTTGTTTTGATTTTTTTTTTGAAGTCATGTGTTGACAATTGGCTCCAAAATGGTTGGGGACCTTTTTTTTATAAAAAAAAATAGTATAGCCGCACGGCTATACTCAGTTTTGAATTTCTTAAAAAAATTCATGTGTTGACACGAGTCTCCAAATGGTTGGGACCTTTTTTATATTTTAAAAATAGTTACAGCCGTAGGGCTGTACTCAGTTTTGAATTTTTTTTAAAAAGTCATGTGTTGACACGTGGCACAAAATGGTTGGGGACCTTTTTTATTTTAAAATTAGTATAGCCGCTCGGCTATACTTTGTTTTGATTTTTTTTTTTCAAGTCATGTGTTGACAAATGGCTCCAAATGGTTGGGGACCTTTTTTATATTAAAAAATAGATATAGCCGCACGGCTATACTCAGTTTTGAATTTCTTTAAAAATTTCATGTGTTGACACGTGTGTCTCCAAATGGTTGGGGACCTTTTTTATTTTAAAAATAGTATAGCCGTACGGCTGTACTCAGTTTTGAATTTTTTTTTTAAGTCATGTGTTGACACGTGGCACCAATGGTTGGGGGTCTTTTTTATATTTAAAAATAGTGTAGCCGCACGGCTATACTCAGTTTTGAAATTTTTAAAGAAACACGTGTTGCCACGTGGCTCCCAACGGTTTGATAATGTTTTTTTTTTAAAAATAGTATAGCCGCATGGCTATACTTGTGTTTTGTTTTTTTTTTGAAGTCATGTGTTGACAAATGGCTCAGTTTGTCAACTTGTAACTCTATTTTGCAGTCTTGTTTCTATTTAGTGTGAGTTTCCTAGTGAAAATGATTAAGCTTGCTTTGGAATAAACTTTGGTTAGTGTTCACTGGTTTGATTACATTTTGTAGATCCAGAGGCTATCGAAACAGCAAGGGGGAGGCAACTGCATTTGTAAGTACTTACGTATCAATTTTTAATTGATTATTTTCCAGTTCTCTATATATTATTTAAGGCGTATAGCCGCGCGGCCATACTTAAATATATTATTTCAAGGTATAGCCGCACGGCCATACTTAAATATATTATTTCAAAGGTATAGCCGCACGGCCATACTTAAATATATTATTTCACGAGTATAGCGCTCGGCTATACTATTTATAAAATAAATAAAATATAAAAGGACCCGCCTAGCCCCGCCTAGGCTGCCCATTTTAGAAACTTGAATGGCTTTTTTTTTTTTTTGAATTTCTTTTTTCCTGGCGGGTCTGGCACCTCTGCAAATACATCTAGCTGGGGTTTTAGCAACTCACGTTTATCAACAACGTAAAGGGTTAGCTCTTTCCAACAATTCACTATTTTTTTTCTGTGCATTCTTGAAACTGTGACTTAGAGTGCATTCGTTCGAAATTTCTCAAATTGTCGATAGCTCTGAACAAGTAGTCGAGTTGAGGCTTTGGACAGGATGGGAATGGATTTAATAGAAACTGGAAATCCAGATGCATTCAAACAGTATCTGTCGGAGTTTGATAACACCATTCATTTGTGTTGTGTGCGACACCCAATTAGCGTCTTTCTGCATTTAAGTTCCGTAAGTATTGCCTCAAGTGTCGGAAAGGGAAGAAGTTCAAATATATTTCCTTAAATTTGGCAAAGAAATTTCTATATATTATAACTGATCATGTGAGAATATGACACCCTAGGATGAAGCAGGGTAAAGGCCTGAAAAGCATTACACTGCTGTGTCTGGATTGTGGAGACAAATTTCAGGCATTTGCTAACAAACATGCGGGGGATGCAGTTATCAAAAGGAGCAGAAAATATAATGAAAGGAACCTATCCTTGTTTTTTCTATTTCATATTGACATATTGAAGACATCAAATCAGGTTGACAGGAAAATGAGGGAGAAGAAAAATTTTTTGAAGAATTAAACTTAGTTGACCTAGACTGCAAAATTGTATATTTTTTTCATTGCTCATAACTTCGACACCAGTTCTTCAGTTAACTGCATCTAGAATATTGGTTTTGATCATTATTTCATCCCTTTCAATCATATTTCAATGCATTCAGATGCTGAAGAACTGTTCAACGAGCATAAAGACCAATTTTCTCCGATATGAGCAGTCAAGTCAGTGCAAAACCATGAGGGAGGGACAGCAGCGTAAAGTTATGCATTTCCGGCAACAAAGGTAGATCCTTGAAAGATGTATTCTCCTTTGAGACATCCAGCAATTTAATTCTCATCAAATTAACGGTAATGTTTTTTTTTTGGGTCTGAAAATACTTCATTAAAAGGCTCAAAAACCGCCAGCAAAACAACAAGACATAAATATGGATTTCATGAACCCTCATAGGGTTCCCTTGCTTGTAGTTTGACATTAATAATGGATGCCCTCTGATTTTTTATTAGTTACAGATCAGATCATGTATTGGGTTATTTAATTTCTCTTAGAGAGATTCAATCCCACTCGAGCCTAAACTTATAACTAGTGATCCTGATCAATCGTCTCCACTCTTTTCTTCTGTCTTCTATAATTTTTGGCTTGGCCAGAATGAAATTATGAAAGAGAGATTGGTGAGTTTTGGATCAAAAATGACTGTTGAAATGTGGTCAAGATCATCATAGAGAGAGACCAAGTGCACAAGAAAAATAGTTGAAACTTAAAAGAAATAATGGCTGCAAATTTTCAAAGAAACTTCTGAATTTATTTGTTGAGGATTTAGATATTAGATATTAGATTTATAAAAGTTGTTACCGCAAATGCCTAAACTACACAGCATACATTATCTAGAGATGAGTTATTATAATGTTGAGGCATATATTATCTAGAGATCACATGTCAAGGACGATGCCCTCGGATTCCACAGGCTCGCAGCTCTCCAACTTGGTGTCAAGTCAAACCAACGGCAAACATACCCCATTTATCTTCATCTTCCAGAGGCTCAAGGACATGGAGCTCGCCATTGGAGAGCCCACAGCAAACTGGGTTGCTTTATGTAAAGAGTATAGCCGCGGCGCGATAATATTTTCATTATAAAAATATCCGAGTATCGCCGCACAGCTATACTATTTTTTTTAAAAAATGGGACCCACCTTGAGCTAGCGCCCATTTCACCATTTGTGGCTATACTGTTTTTAAATAATAAAAACCGTGGTATAGCTGCCCAACTATACTTTTTTTATTTTAAAAAAACACGTTGAGTATGGCCACACGGTGATACTATTTATAATTAAAAAAAGACCACCGCTGGCGCCGAGCGGCCGCTTTGTCATGTGTCCAAAATAGTATAGCCGCGTGGCTATACTTTTTTAAAATTTATAACTATACTTTTTAAGTATATTATATTAAAGAAAAATTAATATAATATGAGTATAGCCGCATGGTGATACTATTTATTAAATAAAAAAAAATAAAAGAAAATGACCCTTATAGTTGCGTTAGTTTATACTTTATAGATATTAATTTGTTAGTTTCGACATCTCCAAAGCAGATATTGAAGAGAGAGAAATTTCACAATAAATCAATTTGAGGGTTCAATATTTTTTTTTTTTTTTTGGGAATGTTTGCCTTTGGCCTATCTCGTTCTCTCGAGTTCTACTAAATTATGTTACTACACACATTAGATAATGCTTGCGCTGTTTTCCAATCAGATAATGCTTTTCCAAATTAAGGCTCGATATGTCTTGTTGCTACAAATGCTGTGTTGTTGGCATGGCTTGCTGAAAAGGAGTTGACATTACTTGCAGCAAAGATACCTATTACGACAGAATTTTGATGCATCTATGCATATAGATTTCTTATCACAGCTGGATCGTTAGAGCAGTAGTTACTGAGTTGGAATTGTAGGAGGTGTTTAACAAAGCACAATAAAAAATGGTCCAAATTTTTCACTCATTAAAAAAAAAAAAAAAGATTTTTAAAAGGTGCTTCTGAGGAAGAGGAAGGAGAATAGATTTTTAAAAAGATTTTGGCGTTGTGGTTTGGCATATAGCTTTTTACACAAGGAAATGAGAAGCCTACCTAACGGAAGTTATACAACCAGAGAATAGTTGTCACAGTGATCAATAATCCAATTTCACTGTACAATCCCTACCAAAGTGTTTTTGGGTTGGTGAGATGTCTACATGAAAGTACTTCTGGGCGTTCTGATCATTAATATTTGGAAAAAGAGTGGAATTTATATTCTTTGTCATATTAGATGTGTTGCCACAACATGTTTTTGTCACTATTGCAATGCTAGTTAAAGAGTCATCATAATGAAGTTAGGATACATGACATTGTTTTGGTTGTGCTAAACTCACTTTTTGGCTCGCTATCAAATTTGGTCACTGTCATTTCAATTTTTCCGATTTTTTTGCCGCTTGCCATTGTTAATAAATTCAATCCAATGCCTCACCATTAGTTTGTCTAATTAAAAAAAAATATTTAATATTTAGTTAATAACAATTAATTTAAATGTAAAATTTAACTATTTCAAAACACCCAATAGGCCCCATCTCTGATTCTTCCCAAACCCTAAACTTCATAAACCCTTTTTGAAAGGGAAAAAGTCACTTTTGGTTCCGGTGGTTTATAACTTTTACCACTAAGTTCCATGTTGTTTTAATTGGGTCACTTTTGCCCCTTTGGTTTTCGATTTGTCAAATTATTCTTACTTTTGTTATCTATTGAGGGACATTTTGCCAAATACGAAACTAAATGAGGCTTTGTGTGGTTTTGAATTAATGTATCGAGCCCATTTGTAGCCTAACCAATTTGATTAATATGGTAAATGCATAAGAGAATTCCTTTTGTTGAATTTCTTTATTTTCCTTTTTGGTTTTATTCCTTTTATACCTAAGGTCACTAGAAAAAAACTGCAAATATGGGAAAAAAGATGATCACCACCTGGTGCCTAGCTCTGCTTTGCCACGTGTCAAAAATAGTATAAAAAAAAAGATAACAACCCTAGTATAGCCGCTCGGCAATACTATTTTTAATACATAAAAAACCCGAGTCTATCCGTGCGGCTATACTATTATGTAAAAATAAAAAGGGGGGGGGGGGGGGGGGGGGGGGACCCACCTAGTGCCTAGCGCCTATTTCGCCATGTGTCCAAAGTCGTATAGCCGAGCGGCTATACTATTTGTATTTTAAAAAACCCTAAGTATAGCCGGAGGCTATACTATTTATAATAAAAAAAAACCACAGCCTGGTTCCAAGCGCCTGCTTTGCCACGTGTCCAAAACAGTATAGCCGGGCGGCTATACTATTTTTAAATAGTAAAAACCGTAGCATAGCCGCATGGCGATACTATTTTTATTATTAAAAAATTCGTGTATAGCCGTCCGGCTATACTATTATTTAAAAACAACAAAAAAGACCAGCTTGGAGCCTGCGCCCATTTCGCCATGTGTCCAAACTAGTATAGCCGCACGGAGATACTGTTTTAAATAGTAAAACCGGTCGGCTATATATTTTTATTTATAAAAAAAAACCCTAAGTATAGCTGGTATTCTAATAATTTGTTTTCCTCAGTGTGCAGTCTTGCAAACGTTGATCCTATTGATGTTGCCAGAAATTTTGCAAGGTTAAACCTAGAAACTACCCTCGGTAAGCATTAAGTTTATTTATATCACCAAATATTGACTTTTGTAATCTAAGCTCTATGTGGGGTTTCTTATCATTCATTCATATTCTTTTGGTATTTGCAGTTGTGGTAGTTTTGAAGACCTTTACAACAACTGAAACAATGTTGAATGTTCGAACCCTTAGAGCATCCACAGCCCAGGGTGTATGTTAAATATACACCCCGATGGGGAAAGAATGAACCTTGTGCAGTATTTAAGACGTATAACCGAGCGGCTATACGTTTTATATATATTATTTAAAGAGTATAGCCGTGCGGCTAAACTATTTATTATAATAATAAAAAAAGGAAAAAAGAGGACCCGCCCAGCCCCGCCTAGCCCGCCTAGGCGGCTGATTTTTGGAAAACTTGAATGGTGTTTTTTTAATTTAGATTTCTTGTTTCCTGGGGTGTCTGGCGTGTCTGCAAATTCATCAAGCTGGGGTTTTAGCGACTCACGTTTATCAACAACGTACAGGTTAGCTCTTCCCAACAATTCACTCTCTCTTTTCTGTACACAAATCTATTGAGGCTTTGGACAGGATGGGAATGGATTTAATAGAAACTGGAAATCCACATGCATTCAAACAGTATCTGTCGGAGTTCGATAACACCATTCATTTGTAGTTTTGCTAAAATAACCTTATACTAATTCAATACTTGTGTTATGCACGTTTCCGGTGCATTCGGGCATTGATTGCTGAATTCTTCTGTTGGGTGATGCATAGGACGGAGCTTGCAGACGCAGTCAAGTTTCGGCTGCTTCGTCCTCCTTGTTCGGCACCGGAAAATGACCCAACCAGCCTAGGAGGCCCGCCCAGCCGCCTAGCGCCCGCCTAGCCGCCTAGCCGTCCGCCTAGCCCCATTTTTTGAACACTGCGATTGACTGACAGTCTGCAACCCGAAATTGAAAAAGTTTACTGCAAATTTGAGCTTGAGATTGAGATTTGGAAGCCGAAGCAAGCACAAGTCATGGGAACCCTAAATACAAAATTTGCTGACTTGGTGTCTGTCTTCGGTGGAAGGAAATGATGAAGCTATCCTATCATGGAGTTTCTATGGTCTTGCCAATAACAAGGTTCGGTTTTTAGGCCCCAATCTCAAATTCTGACTGTTTATTTCTGGTTTGGTTAAGCAATAGATTGATTGGTTTGGTTCTTCTTGCTTGAAACTTGATAAATCTTTATGCATTCAATATTCATCCATTGATGGTTCTTCTTGGTTGGACTGCTTTTCATTCTTTGGATATTGCATTTCTGTTATAGATTTTGACATTTGATCATGCCCTCTTGTTTGCTGATAGAAAAAAAAAAAAAAAAAGATTTGTCTCCTCCTCCACTTGCATAGGAACACAAAACCAACCCACGAAAGAACAGAAAAAATAAATAAATAAATAAATAAAAATTACACCACCTTAGTCCTACCGCAAATGACATGTGGAAACTGTCAAGCTAACTGTGGGGAGAACTGTATTTGATTTTACCTTAAAGACTGATCCGAAACCACCTTCTCCAAGTTTATTGTTGTTTGAAAAGTTTTTGGTTGCACAAACAACAGCGGCCAAGTCAAATAATGGTAATTCCAGATCTTCCTTTTGGCCGGGCTTCAGTTCTCCTGTGAAGTACGTAGTGAAGTAAATAATGTAGCATGGAACCTTAGCTTAGAAACCAGAGAGGCAACAGCAAACATTTTCTATAGAACTGAACCTACCTAATCTTAGAACATGGAGGGGCAGAAGAGTAGAAAATCAAATAGCTTACCATATATTTGTTGCTGGTTCTTCCTCACATATAATAGCAGGGTTAGGCCCAGGATCAGCAGTCCAGTAGACAACACAGTACTGGTTACTATGATCTTTGTACTGTGTCCTCGATCTAGGACTAGGAATGAAGTATTTGAAAGCAGAAGATTGAGGAGTCAGAAATTCATAAAGAAGACATAAAGAAGAAATCTAGGCCTGGATTTCTTATATTTGTGTAGTTCGAACAAAATAAATATAAAAAAAAAAGTCTTTGATAGGAGTTCAATGTTCACTTCATCGCATTTTTGCAATGGAAGATGTTGGTTTAGTTGAGGCTCATGTAATCTCTCTTAATATCAAAAACAAAAAAACAAATCCATGTTTTTACACTTGGTCGCTCCTGGCTCTGATTGTTTCCCTCCTTGGCTGATCCCACATGAAAAAAAGGCTACATGATCTCAATCAAAACACATTACTATATTCACCCAAAGATATCAATCAGGAAATAAAAGATGGCAATCACAGGCCATATAAGTTGAACCTTTGAACATCAGCACTATGAGCTAGTTTGGTACAGCACTGCCTTCAAAGCTATCATATAACCATATTTTGATCTTGCCATCCACTGATGTTGAAAAGACAACTGAGGCATGAAGCATGAAAAAAAGTGTTGGATAATATATTGCAGGAACCGGAAAGTAAATCAGATGATTCAAAACAAAAACATCACCAGAACCACAACATCAATACCCAAAGTGGCCCTTTTCTTTGGTATGAGGACAGTCTTTGGCTACAAAATATATCCCAAACCTTAAACATACATTAATGAAACCAACCTTGACGGTCTTGTCATCAGCACAAGTTATGACCAAAAGTTGGTCATGAGGGGAAAAGAATGCCAAAATCATTTACACTTCCTAAGTGAGCATCAATCTACGTAAGAAAAATGATGGGTTGGGTTTATAGTCACATACTCAAAAGTTGCAGTTTCCTTGAGAATTTGTGTTCTTTTTCAGAACTTACTTCCAATTGTTGTTGCCTCCAGTATAAGAATATAATTGCACAATGCACTTTGCATATGCAACCCCTGTTCATTGAAGAACACGACGGCAGTGAATATGAACTACAAGAAATGAAAATCAGCAACTCCATACCATTTAAGTATGAGAACATTCTCACCAAATATAGAACCATCAGGACTCTGTCGGATACAATTAACAGATACATATGAATCCTTGACCAGAGCTTCCTGAAATAATTGACATTGGTTCAAATTTCAGATCATATCAGTAAGGTTGAGAGAGTAGTACATAATCCAGAAGCAGATGCACCTTTAAGGCCATCGGGCCTGCATCAAGATTCCAGACTCTAAAATTTCTTGAAAGCAACTTTTTCCCCGAACTAACATCCCATAGTCCTATGTCTCCAACACCCCCAGGTTCCAACTGAAGAATCACATTAGCAGGATTCATGAGTGAACTATCAAAACTAGTTACCGCACACAATCATCATAGAAAGACAGGAAATTTATAAACGATGGGAGAAAAAAAGAAGAAAAAAAGGAACGTAGTTTCTCATTACTTAACATAGAAGAAGAGTCTGCCAAGTGGGATGAAAATCCATGCTCATTGGAGATGAGCCCTCATTTAGTGTCAGGGCAAAAGTAGTGGGCAAAACATTGGGTATGGCAACCGCGGACAGGTGACTTTGGCCAGGATCAGTGACAGTTGATTTTACCTAAACAAATGAAAGAAAACCAAGGTCAAGATACACAAGTTCTATAATTATGTAATTCTTTACATAAAATTGATTCAGATTACCTCATCCAAAATCAGAAAGAACATTTTTTTGGACAAGCATGGATAGTCAATAACCTCTATAGCTGTAGCCACAAAAATTTAATCAAAAGTTAATAATAACAACTATGCAATGTGTAAAATGACGACACATTTCAAACATAAATTAGAGGGTACTAGTACCCAACAACATCACTTGAAGAACTAAAATAAAATACCTGGGCTCTTTGCAGCATTGAGAGTACTGCTCCCGGAGAGCGCATCTTGTGTTACAGATAAATTTTTGGCTCAGCAGAAGAAGTTGGAAGTGGATTTGATGTTGCTTGTGAGGGCTAAATACAGAAGTTTAGAGCAATCTTAGAAGAAACCAGAAAGACTAAACAAAATCTTGTTTAAAATAGAAAAAGAAAATCAGCTAGTATGGCTGATGAGCAGGAAACATTGGTTAATGAGGACCATTACGAAAAGAATTTCAGTTTACCAGAACATATCTTACTTTCAAACTGTTCCCAGTCGATAGAGACAAAGACAAACAGTCCTGCCACTCACAAACACGATCAATGAGAAGGGTTTTAATAACTGGATTTGGACAAAAATCAGTAAGTGTAGACACTGAGCAGGACATTGGTTAATGAGGACAAATACTTAGGAAAAATAAATTTATGTCACCATATATAATATATCTTACTTCCAAATTGTTTTCAATTGGTTGAGGCAAAGGAACATTTTCCTGTGGTTCACAAACATGATCAACGAATAGAGTCTTAATGACTGGATTTGGATGAGGGTCTTTACACTGTTAATGCTGCCAATTCAAGCTGTCAAGTTAAACACACAAGTCAGTGTCTCTACCAATTACAAAAAACTGAAAGTGACTAAATCTTTTACTAAATATGAGAATAACAAGTACCCTTTCTCTCACACAAACGCGCACAGGCATATGTATGAACATATGCAATCACAAAATAGAAAGGAAGACCAAAACTATTGAGGAAGCATTACCTTTGGTTAATGAGTTTATGTAATCTATGACTTTTGATGCTAGGATACTTCAGTTTGCCACGGAAAACTGGATTTGCCTCAATTATTTGCCTGAGTTCTTTCATCATATTCTTCCTCATAAACATTATATCTCCACACATAGAGAGTGCTTATGATCCCTGTTGGATTGAACCCATACACACGTGATGCATTTCTTTGAACAGCTCCTCATTACCTTTGGCAAAAATTTTGAGATCCTTCATGAGGATATCTAATGCCTTGGCGCGACAATTGCTATCAAGAATGAACCAAAAACATGCAGAACATGGTATTTTTTTTGAGATTGTTTATGTATGGATTATAAGAAGCTTGAAAAAAAAAATGATGTTCTCACTTGTCAATGGCCTCACAGAAATTTTGCTTTCTGATCTGGAAATAGATCTTTGTCGCATAGCGATTGTTATGTCTATTTCATATTGACATATTGGAGACATCTAATCTGGTTGAGAAGAAAAATGTGAGGGTCATTTTTGGAAGAATAAAACTTAGTTCACCTAGACTGCAAACTGGTTCTTTTTCATTGATCTAAGTTTGACTCCAGCTCTTCAGTTAACTGCATCTACAATATTGGTTTTGATCATAATTTCATCCCTTTCAATTTGCTTCTCTGTTTTTCCCACCCAGCAGCACCCCACACAAAAATCTGCAGGGCCAAAATGACGTCGTTAAATAACAGAAGTCACATTAGAGTAAAAGTCATGTCTGAAAGTAATTGTAGTTTCCAATATGCATCAGCACCAGAAGAAACTAGTACATTCAGAGTGTTTGAGAAGACAAGGCTAGTGACTCTTTTGGCTTGACCCTCAAGCTTCCTTGTAACCTGCAAAATATATAAATCAAGGCAATGACAAACTTTTTGGGTTTGCTTCATCACAACATCGAGCATGATTATTATTATTATTATTATTTTTTTACAAGAACAAACAAACTACCTCGTCTGAGTGGGATTGTATCGGTTGGTACCACAGGAGAAGCCCTGAAGGATGTCATTGCTGTTGGTATCGGTGGCAGCTTCTTAGGTCCTAACTTTCCATTTTGTCAATTTATAACTCTATTTTACAGTCTTGTTTGCTATTTAGTGTGAGTTTCCTTGTGAAAATGATTAAGCTTGCTTTGGACTAAGCTTTGGGTAGTGTTCACTGGTTTGATTACATTTTGTAGATCCAGAGGCTATCAAAACAGCAAGGGGGAGGCAACTGCATTTGTAAGTACTTACGTATCAATTTTTAATTGATTATTTTCCATTTCTCTATATCAATGAATTAAGAGCTGGTAAGATGCTAATGGTATGAAATGAATCCATGTCTTGAGGCTTTTGAAGTGAATTCCCACTACTGCTGTCAAACATATTAGCTTTCTTTTAGCTCCTTCATTTTAGGACCTACCTGATTGGAACAATGAGATTGTCTGTGTTCACGAGTTTATTTCAGTGGCATAGTTCTTGAAGGAGGGATGCATTCATCTGTCAAAGACATGTAGAGAAGCATTTTGTATTTGATACGGCACATAGGATTTTAGGACATGGCATGCTTTTACTTATGCTTTCAAATTTTTTTTGTTTTTTATTTTTGAAAGCAATCCATATTCTGTGTGCTTGGTTGTACTTGTGGTGGTTGAAGAAACATAGCCCATATTCAGGGACTATGTAAGATGCGTTCTCTGTGTAAATATTTGGTTGTAGTCTTGGTAGTTGGGTTAAATGATTAGATGCATTCTGTAAAAATCTACTGACGTGTCTTATGCAAAGAGTATAGCCGTGCGGCTATACTGTTTACAAAAACACTGCTCTGGTAAGAGTATGTTATTATAAAAATTATCCCCGTATGGCTGCACGGCTATACTATTTATGGAAAAAAAAGACCACCTGGCGCCTAGCGCCCGCTTCGCCACGTGTCCAAAATCTTATTGTTTAAATATATTATTTAAGAAGTATAGCCGCGCGGCCATACGCAAATATATTATTTCAAGAGTATAGCCGTGAGGCGATACTATTTATAAAATAAAATAAAAACGGCTCGCCCCCGCCTAGGCGGCCGATTTTTGGAAAACTTGAATGGCGTTTTTTTTTTCAGATTTCTTTTTTCCTGGCTGGTCTGGCATCTCTGCAAATACATCAAGCTGGAGTTTTAGCGACTCACGTTTAGATCTCCATAGTCGGATCTGTATGAGTTTGAGTATGGGATTCAATCTTAGTAGCATCTCCAGGTTCACCTAAAACAAACCTAACACTTAATTGTGAGTTTGACGGGATACTGTTGGACTACTCACGGCAACGTACCACGCCTGAAACCTTTACAACAGCTGAAACTATGTTGAATGTTCGAACCTGGGAATGGATTTCATCTTGTCTAGGGTCAGTGCACTGCTAGCACTTCTTCATGTATATGAACACGTTGCTTCAGTTCAGGATTTGCTTAATAATCTTTGGGTTAATTTAAACAAACGTGAATGAGCTTGGGAGTGGGCGGAATGAATCATATTTGGACTACCTTAGTAATTTTATAATTGAATAATTTAGTCCTCAAGATATGGTATGACGGAGTGAAGGTTTATTATGTCTTTGTAGTTAATCATTGATTTTGTCAGATAAAATTTAGTCCTCTTTCTCATGATTGAGTGTAACAATTTCAGGCCTGATGCAGTTGCAAAGCATATGGAATGGTAGCAGTCGGCACTAATCTTACAGTATGGAAATTTCCTTTGTTCTCTTGCCTTTAGTTGATTAAACATTCAGATTATCACTAAATTTAATTAACAATTTTTCATTATCCGTTGGTGATTCTGAATTTATGTGCGTTTTTCTTTTCGATTTTGATGGTGATGCTATTTATTGAGTTCATCAGGACGAAGGTCCTAAAGATATCCTTGTTATTTCTATTTCATATTAAGTTGATGGTGATGCTATTTGATGTTTAACTCAAATAAATATGCATTTCATGAACCCTCATAGGGTTCCTCCTGCTTGTAGATTGCTACTAATAATGGATACCCTCTGATTTCTTATATTTAGTTGCAGATCAGATCATGTATTGTTTATCTTTAATTTTTGTTAGAGATTCAATCCCACACGAGCCCAAACTTATAACTAGTGATCCCGATCAATCGTCCCGACCCTTTTCTTCTTTGTCAAAGAGAGATTGGTGAGTTTTGGCTCAAGTGACAAGGTTGAAATGTGATCAAGATCATCTGGACTCAATCTCTACCCATCATAATTGTGTAATAATCCTGTCAATATATTCATACAAAAAAGTGGCTCTCGGTGAGAGGTGGCAAAGCGAAATAAAAGTTGCACTCCATCCTTGACAGAGTTTGGGGTATGGATCTTAGATTTTAAGTGCACACCATTCTTGACAGAGTTAATATGTTAGGATACTAAGCTTAGATTTTAAGTTTTAATTCTCAAGATTTTGGCCATGTTCCAAAACCAGATAGTGAACCTAAAGCTTAGGTGAGAAACGAGTGTTGATCGAAATTTACACTGATTGGCAGCCAGGCACATCCGTTCCATAAGAAAGAATGAATCTGGCGCAAGAAAAATTTTAAATTTTAAAATAAATAAATAAATAAGGGTATGGCCGAACGGCTATACTGTTTAAATATATTATTTAAGGAGTTTCGCCGCCCGGCTATGCTTTTTGAATATATTATTTAAGGAGTATAGCCGTCCGGCTATCCCTTTTAAATATATTATTTAAGTCGTATAGCCGAGCGGCTATACTATTTATTTATATAACAAAGGACCCGCCTAGCCCGCCGAGGCGGCCCATTTTTGGAAAACTTGAACGGCGTAGTTTTTTCTTTCAGATTTCCTTCTTCCTGGCGGGTCTGGCATCTCTGCAAATACATCAAGCTGGGGTTTTAGCGAAAGAGTGAGAATGAGAGCTGGTACAAAGGAGTTTTGGCATTATCCATACCTTTGTTTCCTCGATTGAATTTCTTAGTTCCCGCAAGCTTATTGTCCCTTCTGTTGATTTTTCAGGTGATATAGGGTTTCCATTCACTGCACCAGAAGTAAGGTTATGCATCCCAGATGCGACATCCTTTTGCATTTTCAGATTCACTAGTTTTCTCCTACTCTTCTCTAGTTCAGTCATGCTGTCATCCAGCTCACCTGTCACCCATAACAGAAAATTTACATATTCAACACAATCAAAAGGTGGCATCACCAAACAGGGGTAAACCGTGCTTATCCTTTAGTTCCTTAAGTTTGGCTTCCAGATCTTGCAAATCATGCTTCCGTTTGTCTATTTGCTGAAGAAGTCTCTGGTTCTGGTACTGGAGAATTGCTGCATCGACCTGGGCACGTATAGTACGTACACAAAATACCAATACATTTCAATCTACTTCCTATCCCAAATCAAAATTGAAGTGTACTTGAAATGCATTGAACTATCAATGTGCACTCATCTAAATGCATGTTTTTTTTATGAAAAAGCATACTAACTTCAGAAGTGACTTCATCAACTTAGAGATTAATGATGCTTTACGGCCCCAATTACACAATTAATAAACAGAAACCCTCTAACCTACACCCTATACTCCAAAAATTCCAATTCTGTAACTTATATCCCTTTTCTTACACTTCCTCAACAACCAAACAGAGCATAGTACAATTTTTCACATTCTCAAAAGCACATCCAAAGCAGAAATTTCCCAAACTCCAATCACCCATCAATCACAGTAATTTAAAAAAAAATAGAACACCTTTTTTTCATAAACCAAAAAATTTGATCAAAAGCATTTTTCCGTCAGTAACCAAGCGAACGGTAAATGGAGAGAGAGAGAGAGAGAGAGAGAGGGATTACACTATGCTTATTGGGTGGAGAAGTGGTGGAGCTATGAGCCATGATGGGCGAAAGTGAGTTTAAATGAGGCCTCTTCTTTTGTTAATCAAGAGAAATATACTGAACTTTCTTCATTCTCTCTGAGTTTTTCCTTCCTCTACATAAACATTTTTATACCAAAATCAATAGGACTGATAGCGTTTCCGCAGGCACGACTGGGAGTGGGAGAGAGAGATCGTTGAGAGATCACAAGGAATTCATTTACTATCGTCAAAATGAAATGTATGATAAATTTCAGCCCAAAATCAAGTTTTATGTAAAGGGTATCGCCGGGCGGCTATACTATTTTTTAATAAAAACTGTAGTATAGCCATTCGGCTACACATTTTTTATAACAAAAAATCGAGTATAGCCGCACGGCTATACTATTTATAATTAAAAAAAGACCACCGCATGGCTTCTAGCGCTGCTTCGCCACGTGTCAAAAAATAAAAGTATAGCCGAACGGCTATACTATTTTTATTTTAGAAGTATAGCCGCGCGGCTATACGTTTTTTAAAAAAAGATTTCTTTTTTCCTGGCGAGTCTGGAGGGAAAGGTTAGCTCTTCCCAACAATTCACTCTCTTTTTTCTGTGCATTCTTTAAGCTGTGTCTTTGAGTGCATTCGTGGGTTGGATAGAAGAGAGAAAGGGAAGGAAAGTGTGCAAGATATATATTTGAGGAAATGGCCGTGGGAGGTTTCTCCGTTGACGGGCCTCTGGCTGTCACTGGCGTCGAGGGCAAGATAACGGCTTCCGTCGTGATCACGTGCATCGTCGCTGCGTCTTGCGGCCTCGTATTTGGTTATGACATCGGAATTTCAGGTGCGTTTTGTGTTAATTATTTAGCGTTTCCGTTAATGTTGTTGACGTTCGATTTTAACTAGACTTTGTTTTAGTGTTTTCTATTCAGTTTTTCCTTCCTCGTCAGTTTATGTTTTTTTTCCCCTGTTTAATGAAGTTTTTCACCTGACAAAACTATCCAAAAACTAAAAGTTAAAAAGAACTATTAGAAGAAGCATGAGAGGGTTCCAAATTTGCAATTGATGAGTGAAATTAAGTTCAATAGTTGTAGCCTGCAAATATTAGAATTATGGGTAGTCACCGTTCAACTTAAAGAATATTAGTTGATAGTTATTTTCGGGTAAATTATTTCAACCCATTAATCAAATGCGGATTCTACGTTGATACGATTAGAAATTTCTCACACTTAATCAATGGACGTAATATAAGTCTTTCTGACTTCTATACCGTGAAAATGACAATGTATGTATTAAATGTCTAAAGCTAAATTGAAAGTAATAATATCCATTGCCTATATCCTACGAAGAGAACAAATCTTACCTACAAGGGACATGTTGAATCTTGGGCCTTTCCCTTGGCAGCTAGCTAGCTCTCATAATTCATGAGTTGATATTATTCCATGAATCATGATGATGTTTTTAAATAGCCACCTAGACTTTGGCAGCTCAAGTTTTGGTTGGGTTGGGTAGGGTTTGGTTTATTTGTCAAAAGTCTATGAACTTGGAAAGAAAAAAAAAAGGACAAAACAGATTTTTCCAATCTCCATAATTGACAAGAAATTTGCGACTGAATGCTGTTGACTGTTAGGTTAGGTTGGGTGTCCCATGATTTTTATTTTATTTTATTATTAAGAAGATAGCATAAAGATCTAATCAATTTTAATAATCGAAATTCGAAACCAATTTGGGTTTTGCATTTACAGGTGCGATGATTTTTAAGGTTGTTTCTTGGTTGGCCGCTTTTTAAAAGCCTTTCTTCCCCTCATTATCATTTGTTTAAGTGATTCATATTATTAAACGAAGAATTATACAATTCTCTGTCCCCCTCATTATTATATGAGTAGCATCATCTTGACTTTTATTTTCATATTATGGTTACGTACCTACTTTTATATATTGCAATTACATAAATTGAACTACAACCAGAATCATGATTTCAGAAGGTGGGTTTGAAAGGTTATTAGCTTAAAATCTAATTATATTTTAAATATTTATAAAAAAAATAGTTTCTATATAAATATACTATTATATAAATCACGCTAGTTGCAAACACAAGAAAAAAACAAATGAAATTATAATCATATTATTTACGGAAGGGTGAATTTCATTTAGAAAAATGCTTCGCTTTTTTGGAGACAAATTAATAAAAAAAAGATTAAAATTGGAGAATTAGAGCTAAGACTTTACCCTTACTATGCATATTGGTGTTGCAACAATCTTTGACACCAAATACAAACGCGGAAGACCTCTATCTATGCCTATTGGTGTTGGTAAAGTATAAAATTGTGTATTTTTTTTATTTAAAGTTTAAATACTTGGCTATATAGGTTTTTTTTTTGGCCCCAAACCTTCATTGGGCTACAGCCCATGGCAGCCCACTATGTGGTTCCGCCAGTGTTTGAACGTGAACCTTTGTTTAAGAACCACTCATTTGGAATAAAAATCTATCTTCCTCATTAGTTTTTACAACATATCAAACTATTTGATAAGAGAATTAAGATGGGGCCGAACTAACAAGCTCAATTTCGCCTACATCTTTCAGTCGGAAGAATTTATATTTTTAATACGTGTTGATATCAGACATAATGAACTGAATGACACGTTGATTATATTAAACCTACCTAGCACTATACTTATCATATTAAAGTGAATAGTTTGCTGATCAAATGCATGAAATTAACCATGAAAATGCACAAATTTTTCAGGAGTGACAACAATGCCATCATTTCTGAATAAATTTTTCCCATCAGTGCTGAGAAGGAAGCAGGAAGGTCCCCCAAAGACATATATTGTGTGGGAAAATGCTAGGCTTACCACATTTTTCATACCACATTCATACCACATCTCTAATAGAGGTGGGCCCGATTGTATTGGTGGGCTCCATCTCTATTAGAGATGTGGTATGAATGTGGTATGAAAAATGTGTTATGCATAGCATTACCCTATTGTGTGTATGACATTCAGGTTTTGACGTCCTTCACATCCTCTCTCTACATAGCGGGTTTGGCTGCCTCACTTGTAGCCAGCCGTCTGGCCAGGATAGTGGGCCGAAGGAATGTCATGGTGCTGGGTGGGTGTACCTTCTTTGCTGGGTCTTCTATCAATGGTGGGGCTGTCAATGTCGCCATGCTTATCTTGGGCCATATCTTGCTTGGATTTGGTGTTGGGTTCACAAACCAAGTAAGTCTACCAATTCTAACGCTATGTTTGGGTTTAATAAGAATATAGCCCATCATAATGGAAGATTCTATTACATTCCCAAAAATGGGATTTTGGACCCAATAATTTCTTCCAAATTCTAACATAGGAGTATTGAAAAAAAGTGGGATTGTTTATACCGTCGTGGCAGCATTGAGTGGTTTAACAATTCAATTAAAATAATGATTATCTTTACTTTCTCAATACATGTCATCTTTAACTATATTGTTTTGTCATTCAATATTTCTACTCAATACTGTCATATGGCAAAAACAAATCATGCAAAAGTTTCTCTCCATATTTGTGTTATTCAACTGTGATTATCTATGGACCATCTTTGGAATAAAGATGTGGAGCCCAAAAAAGTGTCTCACAAATCAATTGAGATCGTACAAAGAGTTTTATCTTGAACTTATGATATTTTCTCTAGAGACTCGATTAAATATGACAAGGTACTAAAATACCTAGTTCATCAATTGGTCTTGGCCTAATTTTATTTCTCCCCCGTTGTTGATAAGAAATTTTAAAAAAAAATTGCATTCACAATGTACGAAATTTTAGGCATTTAGGTATTTAATTAATTTCACAGTTATAATACGCATTGGAGTAATATTGCATACAAATGTTGGTTAAGTCAGTTTACCAACGCATTGTGTCTCTACCCCTTCCTCTCTTGCACAAAAATTCAACTACAACTCGTATAGTAGTTTAGAATTGTCTTGTCACAAAATAAAAAATAAGAAAACCAATTGCATTGCTTAGTATGAATCCACATTTACTAACATCCCCTTCTAACAATGTCCAAACAGTCTGCACCAATCTACCTCTCAGAGATCGCACCACCCAAGTGGCGCGGCGCATTCAGCACAGGCTTCCAGTTCTGCATCGGAATCGGGTGGTGGCCTCCAACTGCATAAACTCGCCACCTCGAAGCACAGCTGGGGCTGGCGCCTCTCCCTCGGCCTAGCCATAGTCCCAGCCATCATCATGACCACCGGCGCCCTCTTCATCTCAGACTCACCCACAAGCTTAGTACAACGCAACAGACTAGACCAAGCCAGAAAATCTCTCATCAAAATCCGAGGCAAGGAGGATATCGAAGCAGAACTTGCCCAGCTCGTTAAGGCTAGCGAGATCGCCAAAGCTCTCAACGAGGAGCCATTTGTGACCATATTTCAGAGGCAGTACAGGCCTCAGCTTGTGATCGGGGCCATTGCCGTGCCGTTTTTCATATATTGATTTTAACAGAATACTTAATAAAGTTTTCGTTTATAGTTTGGTATTTTAAAGTATATATAAAGTTTTAGAGTTTTTATTCCTACATGGAAATTGGGATGGCCAGTGAAGTCATACCGTAGTAGTTAAGAGTGTTTAACCTCATAATTCATAAAAAATACACAATAAAAATAAATAAAAAACTTATACACACATATTACATTATTATTAACAGGAACATAAAACAAGTATTTTTCTTAACGGAATATCATATACAATTTGGTCCTGTCATGTAAATGCATGAAAACTATACGCTTATTATGGTGAAAGAAAAGAGTTATCCAACCCACTTCAATTGAGCCGTGGGAGGTATAGCCGTTTTGGCTATTTCCTCAAATAAAAAACTGTAGTATAGCCGTTCGGCTATATATTATTTATAATAAAAAAAATCCGAGTATAGCCGCCCGGCTATACGATTTATAATTTAAAAAGATCACCGCTGGCTTCTGGCGCCTGCTCGCCACTTGTCAAAAAATCCAAGTATAGCCGAACGGCTATACAATTTTTATTTTAAAACAACACTGAGTATAGCCCGGCTATACTTTTATTTTTTATTTTTTATATTTTTAAAGGACCCGCCTAGCCCGCCTAGGCGGCCGATTTTTGGAAAACTTGAATGGCGTTTTTTTATATTTAGATTTCTTGTTTCCTGGCGGGTCTGGCGTGTCTGCAGATACATCAAGCTGGGGTTTATCAACAACGTAAAGGTTAGCTCTTCCTAACAATTCACTCTCTCTTTTCTGTACGCAAATCTATTGAGGCTTTGGACAGGATGGGAATGGATTTAATAGAAACTGGAAATCCAGATGCATTCAAACAGTACCTGTCGGAGTTTGATAACACCATTCATTTGTAGAGGATCAGAAACTTGGGGATTATTTTCTGTCTTGTGAGTTTTGCTACCATAATTGGAATGATTTTCTTTTTAGTTTCTCTTCCTGTTGGTTTGAATGGTCTGATTGTGAATTTGCTACAATGTTATGAATGCGGGGTCGAAACTTGGCTGGGTGAAGGAGCTTTTGAGGAATTATTGTAACAAGAATTTCAGAAATTGAGGTCTCTTGTGGCTTTTGGAAGATTATTATCTCTGCATATTATGAGATTCGATAGATTGTTCTTTAAAGAAATATCCATTATTGAATAAATTCTCTGTAGATATGCCATCATTATGCAAAATCTGACTGAGAGCCTTAGGCCCCTTGTGGGTTTGAAAGGCTGGGATTATTGTGTTATTTGGAAATTGAGTGAAGACCAAAGGTTAAGAGAAACTTTTTAATTAACAGTTACTAATTCATGTTTCTTTTTGTGACTAATTTTTAGATTGGTTAATTTTTTTTATTTTTTTTAGGTTTATTGAGTTGATGGATTTTTGTTTTTCTGGGGCTGATGAGAACACTCAGACTAATGGAGGAAATGAACTTATTTTTCCAGTTTATCCAGTCCTTCCATGCAGAGATACAATGCAGCACTCAAGAACAAATTCCTGTGATCTTCTTGCTCAGCTTCCTTCTTCTCTATCCTTAGACTCTGGGTACCTATATATCCTTTTCATTTTAGCATTTTTGTTTACTCATTCAATCATAATTACCAATTACCGTACATATCTTGACAAAAGAAATTAATTAGTTTTATTATATCATTAACCATGGCTGCTCATGAGCAGTATTTATGCACATCCATTAATATCAAACCAGCCCATTTGGTTGAACTCATCTTCCAACAGAGATTCGAGTGCCATGGCAGTGAGCTCACGAGTTCCCATTTTCCCTAGCTAGTTCCAAAAGAAAGTCCTTTTCTGAACATATAATTAAATGTAACTGTATATTTCTACTTACATTTTGCAGGAAAGATGGGACCAGAGTTTTGGTTCCAGGTGCAGAGGGTTGATTGAGCCGTTTGTCTCCAAAGATGTATGATATTTTATGATGCTTCACTCAAACCTTGCTTTAATTTCTTATGTTAGATTTGAAATTTTATTTTGGTCACATCTCTCTCAAATAGTTTTTTTTTTTTTGCTGACTGTCAAATTCACAGGTCTCTGAAGACCAACAATTGATTGATTATATCACAGCACAATGCAACATTTCACTCGAGCAAGACACCCTGCTTGGTGCTGGCTGCAATACAAGCTTCCCTGTTAATATAAATGACATGAGCACTGAAATACAACCACAGCCCTTTCCAGGCAATGAGAATGAAGGAAATGATCATCTAAACAGTAATCATTTCCAGCAGTCGCCTGTTGTTTCCCCAGTGGATCCTGATTCGAATGTGCCATACGACATATCAGTTGATCGAATCCTTCTCTGCAGCACTTCTCCAATGAATGTCCTGCAACATGTCACTTACAACTCAGAGAACAGCATGAAGAATGTCCTTGTTTTTGTGAGAATTGATAATGCCCTTGTATTTGATAGAGGTCATGTGTTGAGCTGAAGTCAAAAATTTCATCCCTTCTATATGGTTTTGCATGTATAGTATGTCTTGTATGATTCTTAATTGTAGATAAAGGATGGGATTCATTGCTTAGTACCAACAGATGGCAAGACCCTCGAGGTCGATGATAAGAGCAGTGATTTTTTGAATTTTTATTTTAATATTTTTCTGATGTGAAAATATAGTAGCTAATAGTACTATAGAATGTTATGTAATAATATATCTTCAATTCTTATACAAGTTGTTGTACGAGGATCATTGGCAAATATATCAATCATATTGAAGAGATACATATATGGTGCTTGTTGTGCCTTATTTATATGATAATGAATAATGATCTAGCATGTTCCTTCATCATAGACGTTATATCTCCACACATAGAGAGTGCCTTATGATCCCTGTTGGATTGAACCCATACGTATTTGATGCATTTCTTTGAATAACTCCTCATCACCTTCGGCAAAAACTTTTGAGATCAAGAATGAACCAAAAACATGCAGAACATGGTATTTTTTTTAAGATTGTTTATGTATAGATTATAAGAAGCTTCAAAAAAATGGCCTCAAGGAAATTTTGCTTTCTGATCTGGAAATAGATCTTCGTCGCATTGTGATTGTTATTTCTATTTCATATTGACATATTGAAGACATCAAAGCAGGTTGACAGGAAAAATGAGAGGGAGAAGAAATTTTTTGAAGAATTAAACTTAGTTGACCTAGACTGCAAAATTGTTTATTTTTTTCATTGCTCATAACTTCGACACCAGTTCTTCAGTTAACTGCATCTAGAATATTGGTTTTGATCATTATTTCATCCCTTTCAATCATATTTGGCATTCAGATGCTGAAGAACTGTTCAACGAGCATAAAGACCAATTTTCTCCGATATGAGCAGTCAAGTCAGTGCAAAACCATGAGGGAGGGACAGCAGCGTAAGTTATGCATTTGCGGCAACAAAGGTAGATGCTTGAAAGATGTATTCTCCCTTGAGACATACAGCAATTTAATTCTCATCAAATTGACGGTAATATATATATATATATATATATATTTTTTTTTTTTCTTTTTTTGGGTCTGAAAATACTTCATTAAAAGGCGCAAAAACGCCAGCAAAACAACAAGACATAAATCGTTGGCGTGTGAGTGGGTTCAGGAAAGTGATTTCCTAATTGTAAAAGATGAAGCTCATACATCATTATGTCCCTAGGTAAATAGTGAGGACATTATTATGTCCCTAATCCCACGGGAATCCAATGGAATTGCCTTCATTCTCATTACATTGTATAAAAGAGAGATTGTAATAATAAGAATATGTTTTTCTTCCTAAACCTATTTTTCTACTTGGTATCAGAGCCTCCGATCTGGTGGTTCCTTGTTTATCCCAAACCCTCTAATTGAATTCAAACCTATATTGAGTTCATACGTTTTTTCCATCCATCATCCACATATATTGAGTGCCTACTTTCACACCATCAATTTTTCACACCATCAATTTTCGCTGCGATGACAACACTCGAGGCTTCCCTTGTTCTCCCGCATAGTTCCTCGATCCAGGGGGTGAAGGACAAACCAATTTTCAAGTGCACTCATTGTGGTGGTTCAAGGCACACTCGTGAACATTGTTATGAATTATTTGGCTTTCCATCTTGGTGGGATCATTCTAAGAATAAAAGAAGTGGTCATAAGGCACTCCAAGCCTCTGCTACTCTAGAGACCCCACCTGTAAGTGGCAACAAATCCAATGAACATATTTTTGCATCTGCGTCCATGGCTACATCAGGTACAACCGGTTATGCATTGAATGTTTCTTCCACCTCACCCACCAGTAATGTCTGGATTATTGATTCAAGCGCCTCTGATCATATGACATATGATTCGAATAAAATCACATCTTTGTCTCCATCACACAGTCGGTAGTATCCAATGCTAACGGTAGTTCCTCTCCTGTTGTTGGAAAGGGTTCTTTATCCCTTACAGATTCGTTGCACCTGGATTCAGTACTTGTTGTGCCATCATTGGATTTTAATTTGCTATCTGTTGCACAAATTACTCACGTTCTTTCTTGTATTGTAACATTTTGGCCAAATTGTTGTATTTTCCAGGACATCCTCACAAGGAAGATAATTGGTTATGGTACTAGAAGGGGCAATCTGTATTTTTTGGATTTGGCACCAAGTGGTGCGACTCGGATTTCTCAAGCCTTCAAGACTAGTGGAGATCCGACCGAGAAAAATCAGAATTTGATTTGGTTGTGGCATAGACGGTTGGGTCATGCCTCCTTTGGATACCTTAAAAAGTTGTTTCCTTCATGGTTTAGCAAACTTTCAGATTTTAATTTTAAATGTGATGTTTGTGAACTGGCAAAAAGCCATAGAGTTTCCTTCCCTTTGAGTATGAATAAAAGTACAGTGCCGTTTGCAATTGTTCATTCTGATGTTTGGGGTCCTGCTCCAATTTCTACTCCTTCTGGTGCTCGTTGGTTTGTTACCTTTATTGATGATTGCACGCGTATGACTTGGATTTCTCTCTTAAAAACCAAGGGGGAGGTGTGTACCACATTTCAACAGTTTTACAAAATGGTAGACACTCAATTTCATGCAAAAATTAAGATCCTTCGTTCTGATAATGGGGGTGAATTTGTGAACCATGATCTTTGTCATTTTTTAGAAGCTCATGGAATTGAACATCAGCGAACATGTCCATATACCCCTCAACAAAATGGGGTAGCAGAACGCAAAAATCGTCATTTGTTAGAAGTGGTTCAAGCTTCATTGTTTGATGCTCAAATGTCTCGTTCTTTTTGGGGAGAAGCAGTGTGTTCTGCTGTGTATCTTATTAATCGGGTTCCCTCCAGTGTCTTGAACTTCCAAACACCATTACAAGCCCTTCGTCAGCTTTGTGCTCTTCATTCCACCCCCAATTTGGAGCCACGAGTCTTTGGATGTGTAACTTTCATTCACCTTTATACACATCAGCCCAACAAGTTGGAGCCTCGAGCACTCAAGTGCGTGTTTATTGGCTATGCCCAACATCAAAAAGGGTATCGCTGCTATCATCCACCTACTCAGAAGCTCTACATCACTATGGATGTAGTTTTTCGAGAAGAAGAAATTTATTTTTCTGGGGGAGTTCAAGCACATGCGAGTCCAGATACTGCTGATGATTAGTTCGACCTGGAGGGATTCGTTACTTTGGAGTCGTTATGTCATCCAACAGTTCAAGATGCACTAACCGACTCGTCAGATACCACTCCAGAAACTATGCACGAAAATCTTGATGACCGGTCACGGTTGGTCCCCTCACCCACAACCCAGTCACCCGGTCAGGGGGAGAAGAATGATGTGCTCGTTTCTGAAGTTTCTGTACCATTTAACCAATTATCTTCTGAGGTGTCTTCTGAACCTACAACCCAGGTAACATCCCAAAACATTGATGTTGAAGATTTATATTTAACTGATTTGTTTTCAGACGATCCATCTAATGAGATACATCTACAACCATACCAATTACCTATTCGTAAGAATCGTGGTATCCCGAAGATTCAATATGAAACGGATCCCAAAGCTAAAGTGAAGTACCCGATTAGCAACCATGTTTCCACTCATAGGTTGTCCGCACCACATGCCATGTTGATCAAGCAACTAGATTCTTTGTCTACACCAAGCAGTGTAGAAAAGGCTTTGATGGATCCAAACTGGAAACAAGCGATGAATGATGAGATGCAAGCTCTTCAAAAGAATTCCACATGGGAACTTGTTCCTCTCTCAAGTGGCAAAAGAACTGTGGGTTGTAGATGGATTTATACCATTAAGTTGAAGGCAGATGGATCAATCGAATGATACAAAGCTCGATTGGCGGCAAAAGGATATACTCAGAGATATGGAGTGGATTATCAGGAGCCATTTGCTCCAGTAGCAAAAATCAATACTGTACAAATCTTGATATCACTTGCTGCAAACTTGGATTGGCCATTACACCAATTCGATGTAAAAAATGCATTTTTACATGGTGATTTAGAAGAAGAAGTTTATATGGATCCTCCACCTGGATGTAAATTGAGTTTCGAATCGAAACACTACGTGTGCAAATTAAAGAAGTCTTTGTATGGTTTGAAGCAGTCACCTAGAGCATGGTTTGGGCGGTTGACAAAGTCTATGAGGACATTCGGATATAAACAAAGTAATTTTGATCATACTTTGTTCTTGAAGCATAAGGAAAATAAAATGACAGCTTTGATCGTATATGTTGATGATATGATCGTAACAGGTGATGATCCTGATGAAAGAAAAGCATTGCAAGAGTACTTATCTAAGGAGTTTGAGATGAAAGATCTTGGTACACTTAAGTATTTTCTTGGGATAGAAGTATCTAGATCACATCAAGGTATCTTCTTGTCTCAACGAAAATATGTTATGGATTTATTAACTGAAACAAGGATGCTGGGGTGTAAACCAGTTAATACGCCTATGGAGGAAAATCACAAGCTTGGTGAGTGTACTGATCATAAACCAACTAACAAAGAGCAATACCAGCACCTAGTTGGGAGGTTAATTTATTTGTCACATACGAGACCGGACATTGCATATGCTGTGAGTGTTGTAAGCCAGTTTATGCACTCTCCAAGTGAAGTTCATAGAGATGCAATGAATCGCATCTTGAGATATTTGAAATCAACTCCTGGTAAATGGTTAATGTATTCAAAGCGAGGACATCTGGATGTAATTGGGTATACAGATGCGGATTGGGCTGGGTCCCAAACAGACAGACGATCCACTTCAGGTTATTTTACTTTTGTAGGAGGGAACCTTGTTACTTGGCGTAGTAAGAAACAAAATATTGTTGCAAGATCAAGTGCGGAGGCAGAATATAGAGGTATGGCACATGGTGTTTGTGAGTTGTTATGGATTAAGCATGTTCTAACAGAGTTAGGTTTTAAGCCTAAAAAATCCATGAAATTATATTGCGATAATATTGCGGCCATTAATATTGCTCATAATCCAATTCAACATGATCGAACGAAACATGTTGAAGTGGATAGGCATTTCATCAAAGAAAGATTAGAAGACAAGACGCTTCAGTTCCCGTTTGTAAAGTCAGAAGATCAGTTGGCAGATATCTTGACGAAAGCAGTTTCAAGCCGAGTATTTCAGGACACGCTGAACAAGTTGGGACTTGGTGACATTTATGCTCCAACTTGAGGGGGAGTGTTGGCGTGTGAGTGGGTTCAGGAAAGTGATTTCCTAATTGTAAGAGATGAAGCTCATACATCATTATGTCCCTAGGTAAATAGTGAGGACATCATTATGTCCCTAGGTAAATAGTGAAGACATCATTATGTCCCTAGGTAAATAGTGAGGACATCATTATTTCCCTAGGTAAATAGTAAGGATATCATTATGTCCCTAGGTAAATAGTGAGGACATCATTATGTCCTTAATCCCACGGGAATCCAATGGAATTGCCTTCATTCTCATTACATTGTATAAAAGAGAGATTGTAATAATAAGAATATGTTTTTCTACTTAAATATGCATTTCATGAACCCTCATAGGGTTCCCTTGCTTGTAGATTGACATTAATAATGGATGCCCTCTGATTTTTTATTAGTTGCAGATCAGATCATGTATTGGGTTATCTTTAATTTCTCTTAGAGATTCAATCCCACTCGAGCCTAAACTTATAACTAGTGATCCTGATCAATCGTCTCCACTCTTTTCTTCTGTCTTCTATAATTTTTGGCTTGGCCAGAATGAAATTATGAAAGAGAGATTGGTGAGTTTTTGCTCAAAAATGACTGTTGAAATGTGGTCAAGATCATCATAGAGAGAGACCAAGTGCACAAGAAAAAATAGTTGAAACTTAAAAGAAATAATGGCTGCAAATTTTCAAAGAAACTTCTGAATTTATTTTGTTGAGGATTTAGATTTTAGATTTTAGATTTATAAAAGTTGTTACCGCAAATGCCTAAACTACACAGCATACATTATCTAGAGATGAGTTCTTATAATGTTGAGGCATATATTATCTAGAGATCACATGTCAAGGGCGATGCCCTTGGATTCCACAGGCTCGCAGCTCTCCAACTTGGTGTCAAGTCAAACCAACGGCAAACATACCCCATTTATCTTCATCCTCCAGAGGCTCAAGGACATGGAGCTCGCCATTGGAGAACCCCACAGCAAACTGGGTTGCTTTATGTAAAGAGTATAGCCACGGCCGCGGGGCGATAATATTGTCATTATAAAAAAATCCGAGTATAGCCACACGGCTATACTATTTTTATAAAAAATGGGACCCGTCTTGCGCTAGCACCCATTTCACCAGGTGTGGCTATACTGTTTTTAAATAATAAAAACCATGGTATAGCTGCCCTGCTATACTCTTTTTATTATAAAAAAACGCTGAGGATAGCCGCACGGCGATACTATTTATAATTTAAAAAAGACCACCACTGGCGCCCAGCGGCTGCTTTTTCACGTGTCCAAAATTGTACAGCCGCCTGGCTATACTATGTTTAAATTTATAACTATACTCTTTAAGTATATTATATTAGAGAAAAATTAATATAATAAGAGTATAGCCGTACGGCGATACTATTTATTAACTAAAAAAATAAAAGAAAATGACCCTTCTAGTTGTATTAGTTTATACTTTATAGATATTAATTTGCTAGTTTCGACATCTCCAAAGTAGATATTGAAGAGAGAGAAATTTCACAATAAATCAATTTGAGAGTTCAATTTTTTCTTCTTTTTTTTGGGGGAATGTTTGCCTTTGGCCTACCTCGTTCTCTCGAGTGCTACTAAATTATGTTACTGCACACATTAGATAATGCTTGCGCCGTTTTCCAATCAGATAATGCTTTTCCAAATTAAGGTTCGATATGTCTTGTTGCTACACATGCTGTGTTGTTGGCTTGGCTTGCTGAAAAGCAGTTGACGTTACTTGCAGCAAAGATACCTATTACGACAGAATTTTGATGCATCTATGCATATAGATTTCTTGTCACAGCTGGATCGTTAGAGCAGTAGTTACTGAGTTGGAATTGTAGGAGGTGTTTAACAAAGCACAATAAAAAATGGTCCAAATTTTTCACTCATTAAAAAAAAAGATTTTTAAAAGGTGCTTCTGAGGAAGAGGAAGGAGAATAGATTTTTAAAAAGATTTTGGCGTTGTGGTTTGGCATATAGCTTTTTACAAAAGGAAAGGAGAAGCCTACCTAACGGAAGTACAACCAGAGTATAATCCAATTTCATTGTACAATCCCTACCAAAGTGTTTTTGGGTTGGTGAGATGTCTATATGAAAGTACTTCTGGGCGTTCTGATCATTAATATTTGGAAAAATAGTGGAATTCATATTCTTTGTCATATTAGATGTGTTGCCACAACATGTTTTTGTCGCTATTGCAATGCTAGTTAAAGAGTCATCATAATGAAGTTAGGATACATGACATTATTTTGGTTGTGCTAAACTCACTTTTTGGCTCGCTATCAAATTTGGTCACTAATTGGGTCACTTTTGCCCCTTTGGTTTTTGATTTGTCAAATTATTCTTACTTTTGTTATCTATTGAGGGACATTTTGCCAAATACGAAACTAAATGAGGCTTTGTGTGGTTTTGAATTAATGTATCGAGCCCATTTGTAGCCTAACCAATTTGATTAATATGGGAGAATTCCTTTTGTAGAATTTCTTTATTTTCCTTTTTGGTTTTATTCCTTTTATACCGAAGGTCATTAGAAAAAAAAAACTGCAAATATGGGAAAAAACCAGAGTATAGCCGGGCAGCTATACTATTTTTATTTAAAAAACCTTGCGTATAGCCGCGCGGCTATACTAATTATAATAAAAAAAGATGATCACAACCTGGTGCCTAGCTTTGATTCGCCACGTGTCAAAAATAGTAAAAAAAAAAAAAGATAACAACCCTAGTATAGCCGCTCGGTGATACTATTTTTATTATATAAAAAACGGCTATACTAATTATAATAAAAAAAGATGATCACAACCTGGTGCCTAGCTTTGATTCGCCACGTGTCAAAAATAGTAAAAAAAAAAAAAGATAACAACCCTAGTATAGCCGCTCGGTGATACTATTTTTATTATATAAAAAACCCGAGTCTAGCCGAGCGGCTATACTATTATTTAAATAAAAACAGGGGGGGACCCGCTTGGTGCCTAGCGCCCATTTTGCCATGTGTCCAAAGTAGTATAGCCAAGCGGCTATACTATTTTTATTTTAAAAAAAACCCTGAGTATAGCTGTCGGCTATACTATTTGTGATTAAAAAAACCATAGCCTGGTTCCAAGCGCCTGCTTCGCCACGTGTCAAAAATAGTATAGACGGGCGGCTATACTATTTTTTAATAGTAAAACCGTAGCATAGCCGCGTGGCGACACTATTTTTATTATTAAAAAATTCGTGTATAGCCGCCCGGCTATACTATTATTTTTTTTAAAAAGTCCAGCTTGGAGCCTGCGCGCAATTTTGCCACGTGTCCAAACTAGGATAGCCGCACAGCTATACTGTTTTAAATAGTAAAACCGGTCGGCTATACTATTTTTATTTATAAAAAAACCCTAAGTATCGCCGGTGTTCTAATAATTTGTTTTCCTCAGTGTCCAGTCTTGCAAACGTTGATCCTATTGATGTTGCCAGAAATATTGCAAGGTTAAACCGAGAAACTACCCTCGGTAAGCATTAAGTTTATTTATATCACTAATTATTGACTTTTGTAATCTAAGCTCTATGTGGGGTTTCTTATCGTTCATTCATATTCTTTTGATATTTGCAGTTGTGGTAGTTTTGAAGACCTTTACAACAACTGAAACAATGTTGAATGTTCGAACCCTTAGGGAATGGATTTCATCTTCTCCCAGGTTAATGCACTGCTAGCACTTCTTCAAGTATATGAACACGTTGTTTCAGTTGATTAAACATTCAGATTATCACTAAATTTAATTAACAATTTTTCATTATCCGTTGGTGATTCTGAATTTATGATGGTGATGCTATTTATTGAGTTCATCAGGACGAAGGTCCTAAAGATATCCTTTTTATTTCTATTTCATACTGAGTTGATGGTGATGCTATTTGATGTTTAACTCAAGTAAATATGCATTTCATGAACCCTCATAGGGTTCCTCCTGCTTGTAGATTGCCACTAATAATGGATACCCTCCGATTTCTTATATTTAGTTGCAGATCAGATCATGTATTGTTTATCTTTAATTTTTGTTAGAGATTCAATCCCACTGGAGCCCAAACTTATAACTAGTGATCCCGATCAATCATCCCGACCCTTTTCTTCTTTGTCAAAGAGAGATTGGTGAGTTTTGGCTCAAGTGACAAGGTTGAAATGTGATCAAGATCATCTAGACTCAATCTCGACCCATCATAATTGTGTGATAATCCTGTCAATATATTCATACAAAAAAGTGGCTCTTGGTGAGTGGTGGCAAAGGGAAATAAAAGTTGCACTCCATCCTTGACAGAGTTTAGGGTATGGAACTTTGATTTTAAGTGCACTCCATTCTTGATAGAGTTGATATGTTAGGATATTGAGCTTAGATTTTAAGTTTTACTTCTCAAGTTTCTGGCCATGTTCCAAAACCAGAGAGTGAACCTAAAGCTTTGGTGTGAAACGGGTGTTGATCGAAATTTACACTAGTCGTGATTGGCCAACGACACTGATTGGCAGCCAGGTACATCCGTCCCATAAGAAAGAATGAACCTTGTGCAGTATTTAAGACGTATAGCCGCGCGGCTATACGGTTTATATATATTATTTAAAGAGTATAGCCGTGAGGCTAGACTATTTATTATTTTAAAAATAAAAAAAAAGGACCCGCCCAGCCCCGCCTAGCCCGCCTAGGCGGCTGATTTTTGGAAAACTTGAATGGCGTTTTTTAAATTTAGATTTCTAGTTTCCTGGCGGGTCTGGCGTGTCTGCAAATACATCAAGCTGGGGTTTTAGCGACTCACGTTTATCAACAACGTAAAGGTTAGCTCTTCCCAACAATTCACTCTCTCTTTTCTGTACACAAATCTATTGAGGCTTTGGACAGGATGGGAATGGATTTAATAGAAACTGGAACTCCAGATGCATTCAAACAGTATCTGTCGGAGTTCGATAACACCATTCATTTGTAGTTTTTCTAAAATAACCTTATACTAATCCAATAATTGTGTTATGCACGTTTGTGGTGCATTCGGGCATTGATTGCTGAATTCTTCTGTTGGGTGATGCATAGGACGGAGCTTGCAGACGCAGTCAAGTTTCGGCTGCTTCGTCCTCCTTGTTCGGCACCGGAAAATGACCCAACCCTCCTAGGAGGCCCGCCCAGCCGCCTAGCGCCCGCCTAGCCGCCTAGCCGTCCGCCTAGCCCCATTTTTTGAACACTGCGATTGACTGAAAGTCTACAACCCGAAATTGAAAAAGTTTATCTGCAAATTTGAGCTTGAGATTGAGATTTGGAAGCCGAAGCAAGCATACAAGTCATGGGAACCCTAAATACAAAATTTGCTGACTTGGTGTCTGTCATCGGTGGAAGGAAATGATGAAGCTATCCTATGATGAAGTTTCTATGGTCTTGCCAATAACAAGGTTCGGTTTTTAGGCCCCAATCTCAAATTCTGACTGTTTATTTCTGGTTTGGTTAAGCAATAGATTGATTGGTTTGGTTCTTCTTGCTTGAAACTTGATAAATCTTTATGCATTCAATATTCATCCATTGATGGTTCTTCTTGGTTGGACTGCTTTTCATTCTTTGGATATTGCATTTCTGTTATAGATTTTGACATTTGATCATGCCCTCTTGTTTGCTGATAGAAAAAAAAAAAAAAAAGAAGAAGAAAGATTTGTCTCCTCCTCCTCTTGCATAGGAACACAAAACCAACCCACAAAAGAACAGAAAAAATAAATAAATAAATAAATAAAAATTACACCACATTAGTCCTGACCCAAATGACATGTGGAAACTGTCAAGCTAACTGTAGGGAGAATTGTATTTGGTTTTACCTTAAAGACTGATCCGAAACCACCTTCTCCAAGTTTATTGTTGTTTGAAAAGTTTTTGGTTGCACAAACAACAGCGGCCAAGCCAAATAATGGTAATTCCAGATCTTCCTTTTGGCCGGGCTTCAGTTCTCCTGTGAAGTACGTAGTGAAGTAATTAATGTAGATGGAGGGCAGAAGAGTAGAAAATCAAATAGCTTACCATATATTTGTTGCTGGTTCTTGCTCACATATAATAGCAGGGTTAGGCCCAGGATCAGCTGTCTAGTAGACAACACAGTACTGGTTACTATGATCTTTGTATTGTGTCCTCGATCTAGGACTAGGAATGAAGTATTTGAAAGCAGAAGATTGAGGAGTCAGAAATTCATAAAGAAGAAATCTAGGCCTGGATTTCTTATATTTGTGTAGTTTGAACAAAATAAATATAAAAAAAGTCTTTGAGAGGAGTTCAATGTTCACTTCATCGCATTTTTGCGATGGAAGATGTTGGTTTAGTTGACGCTCAAGTAATCTCTCTTAATATCAAAAATAAAAACAAAATCCATGTTTTTACACTTGGTGTCGCTCCTGGCTCTGATTGTTTCCCTCCTTGGCTGATCCCACATGAAAAAAAGGCTGCATGATCTCAATCAAAACTAACATTACTATATTCACCCAAAGATATCAATCAGGAAATAAAAGATGGCAATCGCAGGCCATATAAGTTGAACCTTTGAACATCAGCACTATGAGCCAGTTTGGTACAGCACTGCCTTCAAAGCTATCATATAACCATATTTGGATCTTCCCATCCACTGATGTTGAAAAGACAACTGAGGCATGAAGCATGAAAAAAAGTGTTGGATAATATATTGCAGGAACCGGAAAGTAAATCAGATGATTCAAAACAAAAACATCACCACAACCACAACATCAATACCCAAAGTGGCCCTTTTCTTTGGTATGAGGACAGACAGAATAGACAGGAGCTTCATGGCCTTCAAAAGTAAACAGTCTTTGGCTACAAAATATCCCAAACCTTAAACATACATTAATGAAACCAACCTTGACGGTCTTGTCATCAGCACAAGTTATGACCAAAAGTTGGTTGTGAGGGGAAAAGAATGCCAAAATCATTTACACTTCCTAAGTGAGCATCAATCTACGTAAGAAAAATGATGGGTTGGGTTTATAGTCACATACTCAAAAGTTGCAGTTTCCTTGAGAATTTGTGTTCTTTTTCATAACTTACTTCCAATTGTTGTTGCCTCCATTATAAGAATATAATTGCACAATGCGCTTTGCATATGCAACCCCTGTTCATTGAAGAACACGGCAGCAGTGAATGTGAACTACAAGAACTGAAAATCAGCAACTCCATACCATTTAAAGTATGAGAACATTCTCACCAAATATAGAACCATCAGGACTCTGTATAACAGATACATATGAATCTTTGACCAGAGCTTCCTGAAATAATTGGCATTGGTTCAAATTTCGGTTCATATCAGTAAGGTTGAAAGAGTAGTACATAATCCAGAAGCAGATGCACCTTTAAGGCCATCGGGCCTGCATCAAGATTCCAGACTCTAATTTCTTGAAAGCAACTTTTTCCCTGAACTAACATCCCATAGTCCTATGTCTCCAAGACCCCCAGGTTCCAACTGAAGAATCACATTAGCAGGATTCATGAGTGAACTATCAAAACTAGTTACCGCACACGATCATCCTAAAAAGACAGGAAATTTATAAACGATGGGAGAAAAAAAGAAGAAAAAAAGAACATAGTTTCTCATTACTTAACATAGAAGAAGAGTCTGCCAAGTGGGATGAAAATCCATGCTCATTGGAGATGAGCCCTCATTTAGTGTCAGGGCAAAAGTAGTGGGCAAAACATTGGGTATGGCAACCGCGGACAGGTGACTTTGGCCAGGATCAGTGACAGTTGATTTTACCTAAACAAATGAAAGAAAACCAAGGTCAAGATACACAAGTTCTATAATTATGTAATTCTGTACATAAAATTGATTCAGATTAGCATGGATAGTCAATAACCTCTATAGCTGTAGCCACAAAAATTTAATCAAAAGTTAATAATAACAACTATGCAATGTGTAAAATGATGACACATTTCAAACATAAATTAGAGGGTACCAGTACCCAACAACATCACTTGAAGAACTAAAATAAAATACCTGGGCTCTTTGCAGCACTGAGAGATACTGCTCCTGGAGAGCACATCTTGTGTTACAGATAAATTTTTGGCTCAGCAGAAGAAATTGGAAGTGGATTTGATGTTGCTTGTGAAGGCTAAATACAGAAGTTTAGAGCAATCTTAGAAGAAACCAGAAAGACTAAACAAAATCTTGTTTAAAAATAGAAAAAGAAAATCAGCTAGTATGGCTGATGAGCAGGAAACATTGGTTAATGAGGACCAATCCGAAAAGAATTTCAGTTTACCAGAACATATCTTACTTTCAAACTATTCCCAGTTGATAGAGACAAAGACAAACAGTCCTGCCATTCACAAACAAGATCAATGAAAAGGGTTTTAATAACTGGATTTGGACAAAAATCAGTAAGTGTAGACACTGAGCAGGACATTGGTTAATGAGGACAGATACTTAGGAAAAAAAAATTTATGTCACCATAACATATCTTACTTCCAAATTGTTTTCAATTGGTTGAGGCAAAGGAACATTTTCCTGTGGTTCACAAACATGATCAACGAAAAGAGTCTTAATGACTGGATTTGGACGAGGGTCTTTACACTGTTAATGCTGCCAATTCAAGCTGTCAAGTTAAACACACAAGTCAGTGTCTCTCCCAATTACAAAAAACTGAAAGTGACTAAATCTATTAGAGAGTTGGTGCCCAAGTTGCTGCCCAAAGTTGGTGCCTCTAATATTTTCCAAACATTATATCTCCACACATAGAGAGTGCCTTCCGGTCCCTGTTGGATTGAACCCATACACATGTGATGCATTTCTTTGAACAGCTCCTCATTACCTTTGGCAAAAATTTTGAGATCCTTCATGAGGATATCTAATGCCTTGGCACGACAATTGCTATCAAGAATGAACCAAAAACATGCAGAACATGGTATTTTTTTAGAGATTGTTCATGTATGGATTATAAGAAGCTTAAAAAAAATGATGTTCTCGTCCATGGCCTCAAGGAAATTTTGCTTTCTGATCTGGAAATAGATCTTCGTCGAGTAGCGATTGTTATTTCTATTTCATATTGACATATTGGAGACATCAATATTGACATACTGAGTACAGCCGCGCGGCTATACTCTTTAAATATATTATTTAAGGAGCACCGCCGATCGGCTATACCTTTAAAATATATTATTTAACGAGTACAGCCGCGCGGCCATACCGTTTAAATATATTATTTCAGGAGTATAGCCAAACGGCTATACTATTTATAAAATAAAATAATAAGGACCCGCCTAGCCCGCCTAGGCCGCCGATTTTTGGAAAACTTGGATGGCGTTTTTTGTGGTTGTAGATTTCTTTTTTCCTAGCGGCTCTGACATCTCTGCAAATACATCAAGCTAGGGTTTTTGCTACTTTCGTTTATCAACAACGTAAAGGCATCTCTGAAAATCAGCAACGTTCCACGCCTGAAACCTTGGAAATTGGCAAAGGTGGGGTTGGCCCGTTCGTAACTAGTGTCTGGTGGGGGGAAGGGATTGGGTGAATATAGTGTTGTTTAATTAATGTTGTCTATGCCACAATGCAGGCTGCATCCCTCAAAGAAAAGATTAACCGAATGTTTGGTGGGGAGCATGGCCCATAAAGAGTGGCAGTACTCCGTTTCTGAAAAATATTTGTGGCATGTATAATTTATTATTTATTATCAGAGGATGGATGATTCGGGTCTAAGGGTATTCTATTAATTTGTTTTCCTCTGTGTGCAGTCTTGCAAACGTTGATCCTATTGATGTTGCCAGAAATATTGCAGGGTTAAACCCAGAAACTACCCTCGGTAAGCATTAAGTTTATTTATATCACTAAATATTGACTCTTGTAATCTAAGCTCTATGTGGGGTTTCTTATCGTTCATTCATATTCTTTTGATATTTGCAGTTGTGGTAGTTTTGAAGACCTTTACAACAGCTGAAACTATGTTGAATGTTCAAGAGTGTAGAGTATAGCGGCTGTACTCTGGAATCATTAGATTAGCATGTTCAAGAGTGAAGGTTTATTATGTCTTTGTAGTTAATCATTGATTTTGTCAGATAAAATTTAGTCCTCTTTCTCATGATTGAGTGTCACAGTTTCAGGCCTGATGCAGTTGCAAAGCATATGGAATGGTAGCAGTCAGCACTAATCTTACAGTATGGAAATTTCCTTTGTTCTCTTGCCTTTAGTTTGATTAAACATTCAGATTATCACTAAATTTAATTAACAATTTTTCATTATCCGTTGGTGATTCTGAATTTATGTGCTTTTTTCTTTTTGATTTTGATGTTGATGCTATTTATTGAGTTCATCAGGACGAAGGTCCTAAAGATATCCTTGTTATTTCTATTTCATATTAAGTTGATGGTGATGCTATTTGATGTTTAACTCAAATAAATATGCATTTCATGAACCCTCATAGGGTTCCTCCTGCTTGTAGATTGCTACTAATAATGGATACCCTCCGATTTCTTATATTTAGTTGCAGATCAGATCATGTATTGTTTATCTTTAATTTTTGTTTGAGATTCAATCCCACACGAGCCCAAACTTATAACTAATGATCCCGATCAATCGTCCCGAACCTTTTCTTCTTTGTCAAAGAGAGATTGGTGAGTTTTGGCTCAAGTGACAAGGTTGAAATGTGATCAAGATCATCTGGACTCAATCTCTACCCATCATAATTGTGTGATAATCCTGTCAATATATTCATACAAAAAAGTGGTTCTCGGTGAGAGGTGGCAAAGCGAAATAAAAGTTGCACTCCATCCTTGACAGAGTTTGGGGTATGGATCTTAGATTTTAAGTGCACACCATTCTTGACAGAGTTGATATGTTAGGATACTGAGCTTAGATTTTAAGATTTAATTCTCAAGTTTTTGGCCATGTTCCAAAACCAGATAGTGAACCTAAAGCTTAGGTGAGAAACGGGTGTTGATCGAAATTTACACTAGTCCTGATTGGCCAACGACACTGATTGGCAGCCAGGCACATCCGTTCCATAAGAAAGAATGAATCTAGCACAAGAAAAAATTCGACCCACAGGCCAAAGCTATGCCGTTCAAGTTTTCCAAAAATGGGCCGCCTAGGCGGGTCCTTTTTTATATAAATAAATAGTATAGCCGCCCGGCTATACTCCTTAAATAATATATTTAATACAAATTTATAAAAAAACCCAAAATGGGTGTTGAAATTATAAAAAAAACCCAAGTACTATTTAAACTTAGAAACACACCCAAAAAGTGTATTAAAAAAGTATTTTTTGGGGGTTTTGAATGTGTGTAATAGTACTTTTTGGGTGTGTTTCTAAGTTTAAATAGTACTTTGGTTTTTTTATAATTTCAACACCCATTTTGGATTTTTTTATAAAAGCCCCTATATTTAAACCGTATAGCCGTTCGGCCATACCCTTATTGGCTGCTGGTTTTGGTTGGTCATGGGGTCCTTTGAGTTGGCTTATACCAAGTGAGATTTTCCCCATGAAAATTCGACCCACAGGCCAAAGCATGGGGCTTGCTGTCAACTTTGGTGTTACATTTGTGCTATCCCAAACCTTTTTGTCCATGCTATGCCATTTAAAATATGCCACATTCTTGTTCTACGGCGGTTGGATTGTGGCAATGACCGTCTTCGTCGTGCTTTTCTTGCCAGAGACGAAAGGAATCCCATTGGATCAAGTGCATACAGTGTGGGTGAAGCATTGGTACTGGCGTCGATTTGTTCAAGGTAACCCTAGGGATACCATTGATGAAAAAGAGTAATGATAGGGATGTCAAAACAAATCCCAAAATTTCATATCCGAAATGATGCGTAGTGTTTCATTTATTCATATACGTTGCCACTTTAAACTTTATTGTTTCTATTAGTAGGTAAGATATCGCCATGCCATATATCTATTTGGCTACTTAAATTTGGGACAGTTTTTTATGACTCTAGTATTATTATAATGTATGAGATTGTACACGGATTCCTAGCTAGGTGCAATTAAATTACATTTTGCGTTACATTGTTGCTTTTTGATACAAGTCATATTGAGAGAAGGGGAAAACAAACCTAGAATCTCAGTTACAAAGATAAATACTCTTAAATCATTTAAGTTACAAGCCCCTTACGTATTACATTGTTGTTTTTATACACAAATGAAGCAAATCTTATTGGATCATAAACTCCTATGATAAATTGATAAAAAAAAAATAGTGTGTGCGCTGTAGCCGATAAGTTAACAGCTCAACCAGGGTGGGCTGTAGGAGCATTAACTTGAAAATACTAGGGGCATTTTCGGCCCAAATTTATCCAATGACGACATGGATGGATGTGCCCAAAGGGACAGATAGATGGCCCATGAGAATTTGAGTGGGTACAGTGCAGGGCCAATATATCCTGCAAAGTGGTTGACATATTAGATGGACCGATTACTTCGGTGATTTATTAGGCCCTCATAAATGTATAAAGGTTTCTTTGTGTTGTGTAACCTTATGTTTTGCATTAAGCGTATCAAAGTATACGATTGAAATAAGTGGGAAATACCAATTATATTATCTACCCGTATTATAATACATAGATTGGTTATACCATGAGATCATATTTTTGTATCACACAAATTTTTTTCTTCTCTTCTTCTTAATTGAAGTCACAATAATTTTTCTTAGTTATTGCGAACTTGATATAAATTTTCCTTAGCAAATTTTTTTTATATTGATTTTAACGGAATACTTAATAAAGTTTTTTTATATTGATTTTAACGGAATACTTAATAAAGTTTTGGTTTATAGTTTGATATAATCTTTTTTCTTTTGGAATAAGGTATTTTAAAGTATATATAAAGTTTTAGAGTTTTTATTCCTACATTGAAGTTGGGATGGCCAATTAAGTCATACCGTAATGGTTCAGAGTGTTTAACATCATACTGAGTTTGAGGTTTGAAACCCACCCCGACATCAGAGTTTGTAATAATAAAAGGCTTCAACTTGAAGTTGTGTGTCAAAAATCAGTGGGTCTACATGGGATTAGGGTGTCTCCATGAAGACCTTACTCTAAAATTATAAATTAAACGACGGGGCTTTTTAGAGATAAAGCATATAGTAAGAGTTTGATTATTGCCCGCTCTCCTTTCTCTAAACAAATAAATAAACAATTATATAAGTCCATGAACTCCATGATGTTCACCAAATAAATCTAATATACCAAAGCATATCTAGTGGCTCTTCATAAAATTTAAAATTTTAAAAAAGAAAAGAAAACGGAAGTTTCCCCTAAAATAGTAAAACGCAATTGAAGGTGCCTCACTCAATCAGGAAAGAAGGATAAGAACTTACCAGAAAAGAAAAGAAAGGAAGGATAAGAAATTAAGCAGAGAAAGAAATATATATATATATATATATATATATATATATATATATAGCTTGTAAGGTATGAATGCGACTATACGAGTGAATGGCCTCTCTGCTCTGTTCTGTATATATCACCTTTGCCTAAGAGTCAATGACACAAGCAACCACCCAGGCAATGGCCATCCACTGAACTTCTCAGGTTACTAAAAGTCTGGTCAGGACGGTGGACCCCTAATTTATAAAATGATACTGCTTGCGTGATTCTCAGGAAGAAGATACTTTTCTTTTTGTAAATTACAATTTGATATATCTGTAAACATAATTCATCAAAAATATACAATAAAAAAAAAAAAACTTCTACACACATGTTAAATTATTATTAGCAGGAACAAAAGACAAGTATTTTTCTTAACGGAATATCGTATACAATTTGGTCCTGTCATGTAAATGCATGAAAACTATACTTTGCTTATGGTGAAAGAAAAGAGTAATCCAACCCACTTCAATAGAGCTAATAATACACGTAGACAATTCACATTAGATTATGTGAATAGGGTCGTTTGGTATGACACATAAATTGCTTGCTCATATATTATGAAAAAAAGTTAGAACATTCAATTCAAAATTAATTAATAGTGAATAACGAAACTTGTGACGTAGGTTTCCAGTCATCTTCCACATTATTTGGTGAATAAAAGTTAGTCAACCTCTTGATACCTTTAATATTGTTGATTTTTTATATTAATAAATGCTATAGAGAAGTGCTACAGATATTCTTGATTAAAATTTTTGAATGCATGCATGCTGCACATTTATATAAATCTTTTGTTTCAAAACCCTTACGATGCCCACGGGCTGAAGGGAACTCAACGCTCAATAGATTGTTTAATTAATTTAATCTAAAAACGACAGGAAGTGATGAATCTTGGGAGGCTGCTTTCTAGGTAATGGATTTTGCCACTCCCACCTCCTTCATCTCATATCAAAGCCATAAATACAAGATAATTGCATACGCCACACTCATTATGAATTTATGATACATGCATAATATCATGCATCCACTATAACTTAACCTCCTAATCCACTAGTATAATATTCCCACAAAATAAATATCAATGATGGGTTTTTTAATTATCGTAATATTCAGGCAACAATCAATATAATCAATGGTTCAGATTTATAGTATGGCAACATAAGCATTTGTTTGATAAGAGAACGTCAATCATCATCTTTCAACGTAAAACTTAGTTAAGTAGTCACGTAATAAGAGATATAGTCACACAAGACTCCAATTATGTAAAGTCCCACATAAGCTTCTCTCACAGCTGTTAAATATTACTGTCCCGCATAATTAAGCTTCTCTCACTGTTGAATTTTGTAGATTGCGTGCATGGTTGTTAAATATATTATTGTCAAATTAATGACTTTGAACTGAGAAATTTAGTTGAAGCATAAACAATTGTCGGTTCTTTTTCCCTTTTCAATTTCTTGCACTATAGAAGCTCCTGCTGCTAGGACACTACACTTGAAAATAAGTGCAAATGGCTTACAAACAATTTAACTCTTAGGAATTTATGAACACAAAAGAGAGTAGATATTCTGACAGTCCATCCTTATATGGGGAAGTGATTGAAACTTCATGAATAAATTTTCAGAGAGAGAGAGGCTATGAAGAGAAGAACATAAATGAAGGGAAGAAGAGGTGGGTTGGGAGCATTTAACAGAAGCAAATAAACGGGTGCTGATGAGAGTGACGAAGAAAGATATATGCTGAAGAAAGTGAGGGTGGTTTCAATGGTCATCCTTGAATTCTGCATTGAAGTGAATTCAAGATGATTTAATGAAGGCAGGTGAACAATACTTGAAAACTCTCTCTCCCTCAAAGCCTTTAATACCATTGGGACCCTTTTGGGTTTTTTTTTCCTTTTAAATTTCTTGGTTTATCTAATTCTTTTCTTTCTTTCTCCATTTTCTTGTTTTCAATTTTGTGGCTACCTTACAAAAATACCCATTGTTAGGAAAACATTTTTTGTGTGTGTCCTAACTCTTTTGACTAGTAGCAGTAAACAGTCCTGGTATTTATGTCATTAGCTGCCTAGTCTATTGAGGGTCCCTCACCAATTTATATTTGGTTGGTGAATTTTGGCTAAGTATACCTCTCCAAGAAAAGGAACTTATTGGCACTAAAACTTGCAATCTCGAGGCCAAAATGGTATTCTCTTCAAGGATATAAGAAGCTGAAGAGAAAAAGCAAAAAAGAAAAAGAGTAGTTAGGATAGGAGGGCCATGAATGAAACTCAATTAATGTCTCTTTTTTATGTTATCATTTTTAATTTTCTTTTGTTTTTTAAGAAAAAAAAAATTATTATGAAGGACAGACATATTAGGTACTTCAACTGCCTACTCCATTAGAAGCTGAACTCAAAACTATCTCTTTAATAAGGGTAGAGGTACCACCACACTACCTCTTTAATCAGTGACATCAATGAATTTTTGGTGCATGATGCTTGCAATACATAAGCTGTTCACATGTTTAAGGATATTTCATTATGATAAAACTATTTATCAATAAAAAGATTATCGCTTTTGTTTTTACAAGCGATAATCTAAACTACAGGGGAGGGAATTTCTCACACACGAAAAACAACAATTAAAAAGACGGCATTTTGATGACTTGTTGGTCCAAGAATAAACCTGATATTAGGAGCAAATGGATATTTTGGGGGGCATGAATGGCAGGGTAGGCTTCATAAAAATAATGAAACAACCAAACAAAAAGTCAATAAAGAAAATAAAAATATAGGACATATATATGGTTGATTTACAATTAATAGCCGATGGTGTTGAGAGCTTTAAAGGCATAGTTAAATTAGTTGCAGAGATTAATTTCATGGCTCATGTCATGGAATGAGGTTATTGATGGCTGAGAGAGCTTGGGTGTTGAGAGCTTTAAAAGTTTCCTGTTGTTCTTTGAGTAACTCAATTGTGGGAAGTTGGAGTTATTGTGTATATTAAAGATCCCATAGCCATTCAAGACCTTCTTCAACCGTATACAGACTCTCCTCATTTAATGACCACTTCACACACCTTCTTTCCCATCTCACCGCCTCTCATGAGTATCATAACTTGGCATTTGAAGTACATTTGGCTTGCAACTACTGGCTCTTGGCTTGGCTAGCTCACTTAATTCCCGAGACACGAAAAACTTAGGTAGGGTTGTTCTTGTCACTTGACAATTTTGAGTAGCACAACAGTCCATTATTAAGAGTTGGTCTTCACACTTAAACACATGTCATGTTTTAACTAGATTGTTGTACCGCTCATCACTGCCACACAACGAGATAAGTATTTCTCCTAAGTACAGTCGACGCAGCCCAAATTGAGTGCTAGGATTTATATAGTTGGCTGTGTTGGGTGGCATCAGGATCAGGGGGGTTGGGGGTATTAGACCAAGGAGTTGAGTTGGTTAGGACTTCACATCTTAGGCTTTAATAGAGAGCTGGCTTGGCGCTCTCTCTCTCTCTCTCTCTCTCTCTCTCTCTCTCTCTCTCTCTCTCTCTCTCTGATATAGAAAACAGAGTTAATTGAAGAGAACCAACTTGGAATGCACGTCATGCATGGGTAGGCCAGGTTTCTTTTATTTGTACCTTTAAATTTTGCCCCTATTAGATTCTCCCTTGCAGTTGTGGCCAAACCTCATCAAGCCTATATAACAACCAAAACTTTCTCCAACCATTTAACTTCTACAACTCAACCCTCAACTCTCAACTCTCTGTGTGTGTATGAGAGAGAGAGAGAGAGTAGAAGTCTTACTTATCTCTGAGTAACTTGAAGCAGCTAGCTTAGATAACAGCTATGGTTTCTTTTCAAGCTCATCCCCTTTCTCCAAACCAGAAGAAGGCAATCCCAGAGTCTGAGAATTCATCCAAGAAAAGAAAGTGGGATGATGAGCCATATGATGGTCACGATCATGATCAAGTCGAACAAATTTTCGAAAAGCGTTGGAAACCACAAAACACAGCCAAATCCTTGTTTGATATTGAGCTTCACCAAGAGACTCCATTGCCTTTGGAGTGGCAAAGATGCCTTGATATTCAGGTAAATATATTTACATATACATTTTATACCATGTTCAAGATGTCACAGTTAATTTCACAATTTAATTTTTCATGTTCTAAATTCTGATAGTTTGTCTTCTGCTGTGTGCATTATTTTGTGCAGTCAGGGCAGATACACTTTTACAATACAAGAACACACATGAAGACTTCTAGGGACCCAAGGAGGAGCCCTGAGCCCCCAAGTCCAGCTCCTCACATGAGCTTAGACCTTGAGCTCAACTTGAGATCCTGTGAGTCAATGATCAGGAAAGCCAATATTTCAGATCACATCAGTGAAAACTCCAGGCCTAATTCAGACATTTCCCTTCACAATTTCCATGATCTTTTCATGGAACCCAGCAGACCAACAAAGAGCAAAAACCCATCAAGGATGGGGCTCCAAATTGATCATCTTCATCACCAAGAGATGGTAGCCACTGTGTGCATGAAGTGCCACATGTTGGTTATGCTGTGCAGGTCTTCACCTGCATGCCCAAATTGCAAGTACATGCACCCACCTGATCAAACCCCACCAACCCTTTTCAAGCCAAGGTGTAGCAGCTTCATGTGTTAGTTGTAAGATCAAAATCAAGCCTGCTTATTAAGTTTATTTAAGAGAAGATATATAATATGTAACAGAGTTAATTCTGTGTTCAAGACTTGTCTCCCTTGGAGGCTTTAATATGCCAAGAGATACTGACCTTTTTATATAATGTAAATATGCATTAAGCTTATCCTACTAGATTTGTTTAAACCTTTTTTTTTTTTTTTTAATGGGATACAACACCATAATCTAAAACTACTTTAAATTAATCTAATCTGTTGGAAGAAAAACTCGAACTTGGGTGAAGGGGGTGGGTTCCCTGCCCCACTTTTGCTTAATTTATTATATATGGAAGAGATCCAGCCTTTAGATTTTTCCATGATTTAACCCTCAGCACACCTGTTGCAAATTAAAGGCGATTTCTAGAGGTCCACGCTTTACTGTCGTAGGTATATCATCATCACATTTGTTATTATATCATGGAAAAATATACATACATATTTTTGGGATTAGGATGACATTTGTGTCAGCATAAGTATTCACTCACTCGTCTCTTATTCTTTTTGTTTTTTGTTCTGAGGGCTAGTCTCACTCTAACTACATACGTTTCAAAACCATCTGATGCAAAACCTAAACATTTTTCTCTCTTCCAACAATCCAGCATGTAATATTTGCAAACTGTAAATTAAGATCATTGATTAGTCAAAATAATAATGTCCAAATGTGTGATAATGATCCACCGTACAAATGCACCATGCCATATACCTCATCATATAATTGGCCCAATCTGAATGGTAAAATAAGAAGTGGATAAATTTCCACTATAGAGCATTCAATCAATTATGCAAACAGAGAAGGCCCCTGAAATTTACGATGGTGAAAAAGATGAATTATCACAGTTTTGGAAACCCAACACAAGTTACATGATTGATGATGGGGAAGAAAGTTTCAATGCTAATCCTCTGTGTCTAATCTTCTGTGTATCTACATATTGACCTAAAATATCATATGACCTGTTTGCTAATCTTTCTGTGTATTTTCATCTATCCTATATAAGTACCTACTGGCCAGTTGCTGCTTTTCTGCAATTACCTGACACTAATCTCTTATTCATCTTCAGCTTTCATGTAGTAATCTCCATCGGTTTTGAATAGAATGAATACATTCTATACAAACTACCAGACATTAGTCTATCAATCATCTTCAGCTTTCCTGTAAAACTTATTACTGTGCAGCTGCTGTTCTCCATGGACTGGGCAGATATGGTAGTAAGCGCTGACCCTGGTAAGAGCTTCGTTCAAGGGTAAAAGTAAAACTTCCCATGAGGGCAATATGGTCTGATGACCATTGAGGAGATGGAAGACCAGAACCTAAGGCTTCCTTGTCAAGAAGCTCCAGTACACTTTCAAGCCTCAAACTATTAACTGCAGGAAAGCATTACATATACAGTCAAATGGCAATAAATAAGAAAAATTCAGAACTGGAACAAGCTGTGGGTTATGTTCATTTCAAAAAATACATCAATGCAATATACTTACTGCATCACAAGTGAATGCTATAATCTCATTTTGTAGTCCATAACGCATTCTAACCAAAATGTTAGATTTGCAATGTCTTGGAAGCCAAATAAGGAAGAAGATACATGGTACACATAGAAATAACCAATAAAAACATTTCGCAAGATTTTAAATTCATCCAATATGATATAGCTTTTGCTAGAAACGTCTAATTTAATTAGGAGGGACAATGCAAAAACTAAAGCATCATAAGAACCATGAACAAGCTTATAGGCCAATGCTCTACCTAAGGCACCTCTGGAGGTCCAAGCATGCAGATAACTATCTTTTGCAGGAATTGAGAAGAGGGAGATTTTCAATAATTTCAATTTCTGTAGTGTATACAATTTAGGCAAGAAAAACAAAAAGGAAATACGCTTCTAGTTTTTTAGCATCGTCACCTAAAACAGAGAACTAAACGTTTGAGAGGAAACAAGATAAACGCATCAACACTGTGGGGGCAAAATTTTGCTCAGCACATCAAGACAAGCAAACAGCATAGAAATTAATTTTAGACCTACCAAACAACCAAGTAGCAGCAGCAAAAAACAATTATTGTTATCATGTGATCCAGAGCAATATAAAACGTAAAATAGTTGATACTTTGAACCTAACCTAAACACTGCTAACTAACAACGTACGCTGGGAGGCAGGTTAAACTTCTTTTTTCCCCCTGAAAGCTTACCCTGTAAACTTCCTGAATCATTTTAAAACAAGCCAAATCATTGGTCGAAAACGAATTTCAGTGAGTACTGCAAGCATATACCTACTTAAGAATCCATTGACAAACAAAACCTTGCATCATTTATAAAGTAAAGCTCTTGGTTCCCAAGGCACCAGGACTAGGAAGAGCTTCGATTTTATATTGCAATGAAAGAATTTCTTTGCAAGTAAGCTTTCCTTTGGATGCTGATTACATCAAGCAGAATTACTGCAGCTATATAAGGCTAAATGTGATTGGTAGGTGTAATTCCCATCCATCTAACGTGTTTATAACTATATGCAATGCCACTTTCCTGATAAGGTTGTTCAGTCAGCACTCCAATATTTGAGTAGAATTCAAATAATATAAAATTAAGGGTAATTTTGGGAAATAATTTAAGCCTCCTTTAAGAACACCTGGATCTCTCTTATCAAAGAAAGGACATCTGGCTCTCGGGTGACAGACATATAAATAGAGGACAGGAACCCCCATGTGGCCTTTCAAAATTATAAGCTGTTAACGCAGAGGCAAATTAAACTAAAAATGTACTTTTCATTTAAAGAAAACTATTATTAGGATGAACTTAGCAAGTAAAAATCTGAGGCATCATAAAATTCTGAAATAGTCGCTCCTAATACCTGTGAAGAAGATATAATCCAGAGTTCCTGTGAATTCTGATGTGAAATTGGTGAATATAGGCTCCATGGTTTCAGAATCCATCTTCCTTCGTTGTTGCTCCTCAATACCATCTGACTGAAAAAAACATGCATATGCACTTTTCTGGAAAACAAAATCTTCGGCATTAGAAAATGATCACAAGAACCATCCTTGGCACAAGCAACAACAAAATATTCAGAACCTCCACCAACTTTAGAGGTGTAGTCCAGGAAAATATCTATGTTCCCATAAACAAGGAGAGATACAATGGCCTTACCAGCTTATATATAGGACGAGGCCGGAGATACTGATATACCCCTAACGGATCGGTTTCCTTGTTGGGAACACTCTGAAGTATGCCCTTACTTATGAAACTATGAGGATTACTGCAATGTTGAATAAGTATATCAATAATCTTCGCTTCTCATTCCATATGGAAACAAATGATTTCCAAAATTTAAAGTATATCTTAAAAGAGGACAAACAAAGATTCGATATCATTCCAAATACACAGACATACTCTCCCAAGTCTTTCAGTAAACCAGTTAGTAAGAACAGAAGACTAACCTCAGAGGAAGAGAGTTCAAGTCTCCACAAATCAATAGAGGAATTTTCGAGTTGGCAATTGTCCCAAGTCCATTGATGAGGCTCACAACCTGTAAATCAGAAAAGAATTCAGTTAAGTCAATCATGCTCTTTAAACTTATCGTTAATAGATGGAACAGTTACAAATTTTAAACTACACCTGAAACCATTTTACATCTGGAAATTTTTCACTTGCATGTATATGGGTATTTGCCTGCAGTGGAAAAGCACATCTGTGTCAGTACCCAAAAATTAATGATGTAAAGCTGTAGAATTTGAAATGGGCACAATACCACACAAATTCTAGGTTGATTGCCATCGAAGGATCCCTCATTTTTAACTCTTTCTAATATAACGACAAGTGCAACATTGTCCTGCAAAATCATGTATAAGAAGTTGACAGAACAAACAGATGATGCAGAAATCAGAGCCACAAGAACATAATGCATAGTGAAAACTATAGGAGAAATGTATACCTTCAACAGACGAAAGCGACCATCCTTTTTCAGTTCAGGTTCCAATGCTTCTACAAATGGCAATGCTGATTTATCATACTCAAGCTACAAAAGCAAAACAGAACCATCAATCACTGGGAACATACAAATTATTCTCACAAATGAGATTTTCCTCACTTTTTCCTCATAAGTACAAGCAAGAGATTCCTTACCTCATATTTCACAATTTCTTTGAATTTATCACGCCGGTAAAATGTAGCACAACCATCAATTGTATACTGGTTAGGCGTATACACCTGCAAGGCATCCATTAAATTCATTATCTTGATATAATGTCATCTAAAAGTTCACTGAGTTAAGTGATTGCTTTTAGACCAACATATAGCAAAAGACATGTTGCCAAATTGTCTATAAAAATTCATTTGGGTGCACTTTTATCATATATTGTTGATCACATGTTTTGCTCAATGCACAGAAAATTGGGACTGAGAGACAGTTAACGCGATACAGATCATATATTATTAGTAACATAATTTTCATTATTTGTAAACACAAAGAAATTCAAAAATTAAGATTACAAGGGTTAGTGAATTGAAAGTTTAGAATATTGCAGTTGGAGTAGTTTGAGCACTCGCTGCCATTTCTCTTTAAGCCTCAGCGAGTTACAAAGAATTGACATCCTGTTATTTAAAAACACACACTGAACAATCTCAAGGATGCTTTGGCCAATTCATTAACGAAAAGGACCATAGGAAGGCGGCTATACTTATTTGTGTCCAAGTTTCAGGGACATAATTAACTAGGACAATTAGAGGACAACAGTCCTACCTTGGCACCAAGTACGAAACAGACCTTTAGCTCAGGTCAAGCTAGCTTAGGCTGGGGACCTAGGATGAAATTATACTTGCCAAAATATTTTGCATTATTCTACAAAATAAGTTTGTTTATAGCAATATCCCATTATTGTATAAATCATATTATACAGTAACAGTGGAACCTTATCATCCACAGACTTGTAGTTTGTGGGGTTCACATGGGCCATATGGTTCTTGCATGGACCCTACAAACATAGAAAATTAAGACTGAGGCAATTCAAACAATTGATTTTAGGGAATATGTCTCCATTTGAGACGCATCTGGTACAAAAATCAGCATTTCCAAGAGGGAGTAAAGCCATAGTATAGTACACTGCATACTAAGGTATAGAGAAAGAAACTCAATACAGGAGATGTACTGTGGGAGGGGGACAAATAAATTAGGTGCCTTCAAGACTGATTAACGTTATAGAGAGACTACAAGTAAAAATAATCGTTTTGGGGCTAAGTGATGGTATAATAACAGGAAGAAAACTTTATTGGAATTAAGCATACAGGACAGGATTCTGCATGTAACTCGGCCTATTCCCAAATGCAGATGAATACAATCTCTATGTGAAGCAAACAAATCAAAATATTTCTCTTAACAATTCATATATTTAAAACCATAATTATTCCAGATTTTGTACTGCGTATTAATGGTTTATCACCAAGTCAGGCTAAGGTTGGCGAAGGACAACAAAAGACCAAATCTATTTATAAGTAATGCAGGTCAAGTTTAAGAGTATATCACACTTTCAACCTACTAATCTGCCATTCCAAACACCTTGCAAATAAACAAAATAATGGGGATTGGAGGATTTGAACTGAGGACAAACACAACTCTGATACCATGTTAGACAACCATTTAACCCCAAAAGCTTTAGTTGTATATCAAGCCAACAATTTTCTGGTTTTCAGCTAGCATCAACATATAAAAAAACTTTTGAAAGGAGTCAACATAAAAACAACTTCGTTAATCAAAGAAATGAAGCATGGTATTTTCTATTCTATCTCTCTTACAGCTAGCTTATGATTACATACTTCCACATACCGCACTTTTATGATTACCAATGTATGTGTCCCTAAATTTCAACCAATAAATAATAGGTACTACTACAAAGTAACAAATCACAGAAAACAAGCTAAGCTACATTCACAAAACCTATGTTAACCCATTTGTTCAGATTGCAAACGATTATCTATGGTTCTATCTATGTAAGCAAGCGTTCATATGTTAGGCAAAGGATAATAGTAATACTCTTGGCAGAAAAAAGAATCCTGGAAGTGCACACATCGCTACAAAATAGGACATATCACATTACCTCTTTGGTTTTCGTCTTGTATAGAACTGAGTATCCACATTTTGCCAACGCAGGTTTGAGTAAATCCTCAAAATGGTCTCTCTGTACCTGCCCATCAAATAAGGAACAATACACAAGGTAAAACAGGGTTGTGCAATGTGGGGCTCTAGGACCAACATTCATATAAGAAGTTTGAGAAAACATAGTTACCTCCTGAAGACAAAGGATATCTGCGTCATATTCAATGATCTCATTAATTATATTTTGCATACGGTATTCCCATGACAGAGCCCACTCTGGGCAGTAGCTGTACCTATTACCAGTAGCATAAATACCGGCAAGGATATTATAGGAGAGCACACTAAATGTCAAATCACTGGAAGAGTGTGCTTCCAGACCAGAGTTCCAAGATTTCCAGACGCATTTAATTGTAGAACGAGGCGGATGAGCAGGAGGATAAATCACAGGATCTGTCACTGTGATGTTTACTGGGGTGATATTAGTACCCATTGAACAATCAACAGCTGCACATTCCAGTCTCAGACGGTGTCCAATATCATGCTCTGTAGGTGCATAAGACTTCGAAGATCCGACTTTAATCCAAATTTTCCCGTCCGGTTCCATCACCTTTTCATTCTTATCAGATGATGAACCCACAACAAAGTCAGACTCCGGCCAATATTTATCAGGCCCATAACTCTTGATATTTCTTACTTCTTGTTGATTGTTACTCAAAGTCTCACCAACAGTTTCAGCTGCATAACGATGGTACACCTTGTGCTTTTCCCATGCATCCACATAACAACTATTAGAGCAATGGTAACTTCCCTTGACAGATAAATTCAGTTTTACACATTCCTCGCACTGCATTTTGGCCAACATGTCAAGATGGACAGAACAGCGAACCTTGTCCCGGTCAAAAGAAGAGCTAGTCTGCTCTCGGTACCTACATATTGGAACATGATTGAACATGAATCCACTATAATAGGTGCTACTATACTACAACGAAGCTTCTATAGAACAACAATTTTCCACACTTGGAAATGGAAAAACTCCAATATACTATTTCCACCTCTTACTTCATTGTGCTGCTAATAACGGGAGAACAAATAAAGGAAATATACGAAAGCTTGAGCTTCATTGTGCTGCTAAGAAAATTTTAAAAATCTCATTATGACAATTATTATCATTACAATTAGGAGTGTACAAACAGAAGGGATGATAAGAGAAATTTAGAAACTCGGTCATGGTTTTTTATATTATAAATAAAATAAGAGAATATGAAAGAAAATATATACATGAAGGACTCTTACAAGTTACAAGTGCCTACCTTAAAGGGAACAAAATAAAATAAGTAAATAAAAAACACGTCAGCTTTATCTTAAAGATAAAACCATTTTTCTCAGCTACCAAACAGAGCCTTATTTTTCAGACCAAAAAAAACAGAGCCTTATTTTGAATAGAATGACCCACTTCACATGAAAACAAAAAAAAAAAAAGAAAGGAAGAAATGTCGAATCTCAAGTAATCTTGATTGGTTCAAGATACCACAATACTACTCTCCAAATTTTGATTCTTCTCAGAAAAAAAAAACACCTACTTGTTTTGTTGGCATTAAAGTTCACATCTTGGAACCAAAAGTTCACTAAACAAAAGGGTAATCTTTTCCTCTGTTTCTTTAGCAACCGAAACAGACATTCATGTGGAAAAAAAAAACACATGCATTGTGATTAAAATCACATTCATCAAGGAAAATAACAAAAAGATCATAAAACAAAAAAATTCACAGAAAAAAAGGGACGAAATTAAGAGAAAGAAAGAAAGAAGAAAAAAAAAAGGCTAACCATGAGAAAGTGAGCTCGTGAGGCGGGACTTCAAGTTGAAGGAAAGATTGGTGCCTACTCACACGAACGATAGGGAACATTCTGCAGCCAAAGACAGGAGTGTTTGAAGAAAGTTTCACAAGGAGTCTGAACTTATCACTGCCAGTCTCAGATTCTTGAGGACCCATTGAACCCAAAAGGGCTGCTTGGCATTACCAGGGAAATGGGATTTGGTGAAGAAAAGAAAATGTTTCTTGGGGTTTGGTGAAATGGGTGGGTTTTTGTTTGAACTTTGAAGGCCGAGAGTGAGAGAAAAAATGGGGCTTCTGGGTTTGTTGGGTTTTTGGGGGGTTTTTGTCAGAGCCTCGGAGGTTTTACAGAGTCAGGCTCCTAGCTCTATTTATACACAAATAGGGACTGAGGTGTGCTTGGCTGTTGTGTCTCTTACCGCTATTTTGTCTGCACGAATATGTACGCGGAGAAAACAAACAGGAAGGGAAAAATGGTTTTATTTTTATTTCCGAAAGTTAATAATTAATTTTCTTTTCTTTTTAATATTAATTGAATTGTGAAATAATATTTTTTGCTATTACTTCTTTTAGGAAAAAAATTGAATATTTAGTATGTTCTTCTGCAAGCATTTTCTTCGTTGTAGTTACTTATTGAGATAAAAAGTTTTGACTAAACAAATAATCTAACGTGTTCTTCGTTGTAGATATTGAAAATTTAGTAATATATTGAAAATTATACTCAAAAAATGGTTTTTTTATATTCATTATAGTTACCTAAATGAGTTGTATTCTTTATGTAATATAACGCGTTCTTCGTTGTAGATACTTGAAATACATTTTGGACATAATTACTAGTTTATGTGATAACAATTTAGTAATTTATAGAAAATTGAACTAAGAAAATAGTTTGTCATATTCGTTATGGTTACCTAATGAGTTGTATTCTTTTTACGTAATCTCATGTGTTCTTCGTTGTAAATACATGAAATGTATTTTTTGACCATAATTATTACTTTATGTGACAACTATAGGGAATGAATCTCCCAGGCTATTTGGAAAGACCTTTGTGCCTTGAAACTAAAAAGAAAGAGACAAAATTAACCATTAGACACACCGGGGTTGTGAACCAAAAAGTCTCTGATGCCGAAGTCAATAGTGAGGAATGAACAAAGTAGGATTTCTTAGTTTCAAGGAATATTTACATTCTCCTTGAGGCATAGGTTGCTTTCCATAAAATTATGTCTTGCCTGATTTTTCGTCATGAGTGGCTACGTGTTTAATGTCGATTGGATGCATTAAGACTCGTTAGGTTCATGCTTAAACTAAGGCACGTAAGGCCCAAGTGCCCAAGTAGGGCTAGATTTGTCCCTTACTTGGTTGTGGGCTTTGTTGAGCCCTCCTATGTCACGAGGGCTTATGTGCAACCTATGTATCTCGTTACCCTGGCAGATGAATCGTCATTTGTCAGCTTGTAGGCAGTAGGGATGGCAATTTTCCCCGTGGGTAAGGATCTTCGCTAGGATTCGACCATAATGGGTCGAGTATGAAGGATAAAAAACGGGTATAGGGATGGATACATGGAAATTTTTTGGGTATGGTGTTCAGGGAGGGGCATGGATGGTATTTTAATCCCCAACCCGAACCCTCCCCGTTTAGAATATATATATATATATAGTATATATAAATATGATATTAAAGTGATTGTGCCGACAAAATTTTATATTTTCTATGATTATATTATATATTTATATAATTTATATGAATCTTAAGCCACACTACTTATATATTTAGTTAAATTTTAATTCATATGTAAACATTCTTATATTGTCTTATATGTATATGTTATATATATTTATTATCTTGCTCTAATTCTTTTTTTTTTCTTTCAACAAAAGTAGTTTTATATTGTTTTTTCTTCCGTAATAGGGTCGGGGAACCTATTCCCCAAAGAAGGTGGGGATGGAGAATTCCCGACATGAATCTTGCGTGTATGAAGGTGGGGATGGGGGAAAAAAGCTTAATGGGGATGGGAATAGGAATGGTATACCCACCCCCAACCCATTGCCATCCCTTACTGCCCTTAATTATTGTTGACAATATGCATCTCACTTCCTCCTACCTTTAATCAGGGGCAGTTTAGTCCATGTGAACATCTTCTATCCAAATGGCGTATTGTCATTGGTGTGCGAATATTTACTTCTACAATAACAATTTAGCAATGCATAGAAGATTATATAAGAAAATAGTTTGTTATATTCAATGTAGTTACCTAAGAGCATCTCCTACCGATGTGTCAAAAGTGCCACACAAACATTTAACATCTAGAAATAACATCTCACATCACTCCAACTGATGTGTCAAAGCTGATGTGAAATGAAGGCTGGAAGTTGAGATATTATTTTTGACATCCTAAATGCAAGATGTCGAATGAATATTTTATTATTTTTGCTTTTCTTTTCTTTTTAATTAAAAATAAATCAACACTAAAATGTAATAAAATAATAATTTAATTTGACATATCGGGTAGAGTGTAAAGCTGTGTAAGATATCAAATTGCCACATCAGCCATTAAATTTAAATTTGATGTTTGGTATTTGACATCTCCCTTGGAGATGCTCTAATGAGTTATATTCTTTTATGTCCAGTTATTAGCATATGCCAAATTTTGAGAAATATAGAACAAATTAGGATGCATACTGGTATGTGGTTCTTTGTTGTAGTTACCTATTGAGCCTAACATTTTGAACATAATTTAAAAATTGTTGGCCTTTTTTTAAATTAAGATGAACATGAAGAAGCAAGGGACTTGTAGCTCCCGTGATAAAAAGTATTTACCTATGCATCCGATATCCTCCTGTGCACCCAATATCCTAGCTTCAAATTTTCCCTCCCCAATACCACTTGTAATTTTTATTTTTTTTAAAAACTTTAATGAAGCTTGAGAGGAATTTGGACAGTTGTAATTTACTGAAAAACCTGTAGACGTGGATAATTATGGCTCACTTGGCGAATTTTAAAAATCCAAATTGAGTTGCATTGACTTGCCCTGAGGTCCAACCGACACGTGAAAAGTAGCAGAACCCCCAGTTTAAAATCAATCTCAATTCAAAGCCAAAATAATACAAATTCATACAGTGAAGAAATTAAGAGAGAGAGAGAGAGAGAGAGAGAGAGAGAGAGAGCGCTATGGAGGGAAGAGAGACCCAAACCAAAAGCGAAGGAGGCGAAGCTCTGAGATCGCATGCTGCAATTCGCTGTGCAAAAGCCGCTCTTCTTCTTTCTTCGCTCAAATCTCCGCCCAATCGCAGCCTCGACACCGTAATCGACAACGACGACATTTTGGTACTAATTTGCTCAACACATTAATCTCTCACTTTCTCTGCTCATTTTTACCTTGATAATCTTAGTTGTGATCGGAATTGAAAATTCGATGATCAGGAGAAGGAGATTCTGAGGAGAGAGATCGGAGATCTGAAAATGGAGGTTGCGAGGGAGCGACTCCAGAGCAAGAGGATCAAGCTCTGCGGCTTGTTGGAGCTTCTTCTTCAGCTGGTGTTGCTCTTGGCCCTTTCCACTTTCTTTTTCATGCTCGCGTTCGAAAATGGAGCTTCGTAGTTACTCTTTCCTCTGTGAAATCGGAGTTGCAGTAGAAAACAAGTAAATAATTCATTAGCAACGCGACACCTGATTAATTAGTCCTAATTTTCATTAATTTTCATGAATTTTTATTATCTTTTTGGTCTGTTGATTTGGATCGGTTGAGTTGGGCTGTAGTGATCGAGCAAATACTGCAGCTTCAATTTTTGTTGTGTTTGTGTGGTTTTATTTTGGGCTTAAAATCAGATAAGGTCCATGTGGTTTACTCTATTCTATTCCCGTCTTTAATTTTGTTGTTTTTTTTTTATATGCCCTCGTTGTTTTGGTTTGTTACCAATTTTAATTGATTTGTGTACGGATATTACGGTTATTTTCGTATACTTCACAAATTTTTAAAATTATTTATAAAATTTTTATTTTAGACTCGGTTCATGCAATTTTATTAGAGCAGTTTATGAGTGATTTTAGATAGACCAATAATCACTTTTATGGAGAATTGCTTATCATATAATCACTTGATGGTTTTAAGGCTCCGTTTAGTTCATAGGAAATGAGGCTTAAGGATGGGAAATCAATTGCTTTCTCATGTTTGGTATGCATAGGAAATTGTTACCCGACATGAGAAAGTGGGAGGGAGCCATTCTCCCCTCTTGGGTTTTGTTTTCCCTCATCATGAGAAAGTTTGGTAAATTGAGCCAACATTAAATGCACATTTTTTATGACCCCATAATAATTTAGAATTAAAATATAGCATTAAATGCATTCATTTTTTATTTGATTTCATATGGGTTTAAGTGGAAACTTAAACAAACTTTGTTTTACAACATTCTTATGCAAACCAAACATGTGAAAGGAAATAAAGTGATATTTCCTGATTACTTTTCCAACATTACTAAACATGGGAAAGAAATCTTACATTTCTCATCCATGGAGAAAGACATGAGAAATTGTTTCCCCTTAAATCTTTTCTGAGAACCAAACGGGATGTAAGTGATTTTATGAAGAAGTACATGTGAGATGCTTCTCCCTACAAGTGATTTTGGCTGGCTCTCCCATAATTACTCCCAAACATCCCTTATTGGAAAAATTTGTATCCCCACAACCCAAAATGTGCTCCATTAACGGGCCAGAAATGGGATGTAAATGGAGATTTATATTGTCATGATATATATATATATATATATATCGGATATCAATTAATGTGGAGGTAATAGAATCTAAGGGACATCCGTACATCTAGATTCTTTAGTGAAAATAATACTCCTTTACCAAATAACTAAGATGGGCAAATCCATCAAACTAAGAACTAACCTTGTAAAAGTTGTTATAACAATTGTTGACAGCTCATGAAGCATGAATTGCCTGCATGCAAGATGTACCTCATAACAAAGAGAGAAGTTACAACGAATTCAACTAATTAAACCGCAACCACCGCATAAAATAACTAGAATCTTGTACTATATATGCCCCGCCATACAAGAATCTTGAAAACAGAAAAGAAAAAAGAAATCAAGCTTATTATAATTGAGTGAAGGGAGGCAATTAAGCTGTAGCCAAAGAGCCACCATGAGATTGCCTAATTTGAAAGCCATGTTGGGTTCATTGCTGCTCTTTCTTCTAGCAGTATTTCCTGACCATGCCATTGCCCACCGTAGGCCAAGGTTCACTGCCGGCCCTTGGAAGCAAGCTCATGCCACATTCTATGAAGGAGGCTCCGGAACATTTGGTATGAAATTCTAAACCAACGTCGTTCTGAACACGAGCACTATATTTTCGTTACATTATATATATTTGCAACTAATTCTTTTGAGCTTGTCAGGTGGAGCTTGTGGTTACCGTGATGTTGTTCAAGAAGGATATGGCCTGGAGACAGTAGCATTGAGCAACGCATTGTTCAACAACGGACAGTCATGTGGTGCATGCTACGATATCAAATGTGTAGACCAACCTCAATGGTGCAAGCCCGGGAGTCCGATTCTGCATGTCACGGCGACTAACAATTGCCCCCCGAATTGGAATCTGGCAAGCGACAATGGAGGATGGTGCAATCCACCACGCGAGCATTTTGACATAGCCAAACCTGTATTCTTCAATATTGCCGAGTACAAGGCTGGAATCGTCCCAGTCGAATACCGCAGGTAATTTCATGCATTAATTCATGGACAATCTAATAACAACATAACATGTTGATATAAGAGAATATTATCGATCGACCTTTTCATTATTATATATCCTCATGATCAACATTTGATTGAAATCGTTAAAATGCTTTGCAGGGTTCCATGCCAAAAGAAAGGAGGAATTCGATTTACGATAACCGGGAACCCTTACTTCAACGAAGTGTTGGTGTGGAATGTGGGAGGAGCTGGAGATGTGATGAGCCTGCAAGTGAAGGGCAACAAGTTGAAATGGACAATGATGAAGCGGATGTGGGGTCAGAGGTGGGTTACTGATGCCAAGTTAGTTGGTGAGTCACTCACCTTCCGAGTCCAAGCAAGTGATAAACGATACTCCACCTCATGGCATATAACCCCTAAGAATTGGCAGTTTGGCCAGACCTTCGAAGGAAAGAACTTTCGATAGGAATGAAGCTCCCCAATGTTTAACGTCATTCTTCTCAACCTTCTTGCAAGAATCGAATTATTTTGGCTTATCCTCTCAAAAATATATTGCAAGAATGCTTAAGGCTTCGATTCTACGGTGTATTGCAAACTCAGAATGAGTTTAAACAGAGAAATTACTATCTAGTTCTTTCCTATTTAAAATTATGTCTTCCACTTAAAGAATGCATATTTTTTCAATATTTGAATTAAGGCATAAATATTATATTTTTGGAAAATAAAATAAAGTAAAATCATGCCTACAAAGTGCAGTTGAAAATAGCTTAATAAAATGCATTTGGTCTTCTGTATGTGGATTCAGAGATGCTTACATATATATATGTCACACCCCGGACTCGAGTATGGTAGAAATGTAGTGCTGAGTGCCTGAAAAATAAAAGATAAAACAAAAAGGGGCTGAAACATGGGTTAACATAAACTTCTCTTATAAAAATAGGTCCAAAATCTTATAAGTGTACCAAAAATAGATAAATTTATCTTTAGCTCGCCTACAATCCTCATCTAATTTAAAGTTCCAAAAACTTTAAAGTTCTACCACCCTCATCTAATTTAACCTCAGCTCGCCTACCATCCGTCTTTTCGGTTTTAAGTTTATAAGGTCTACAAAGAGGCGAGCGAAACCACAACTCAATAAGGACATAAATCTTACTATAAGAAATTAATATAACTAAATTAAGTGACATACAATCATACAATCAGATATCAAATCAATTTTAGTAATGCATGAGTGCACAATGTACGCTCTTTGTCTATTCATGTTAATTCATATAACTGAACAAGCAGACCTCACACGTTTCATACCATGCTTATATCAGTTGATCCCGAATGCCTATTTGTAAATCATCCCATAATTTCCCTTTTGTTAATCATTTTGTCTAAACTATTGATCTCCAAGCCCAAATCACCCAATCAACAATTATATACCACCAATATCCTATTATGATGTGCTTACGATTCTTGCCTGAACTTAGTCCCAATAATGGTCTGACTCAACTACACAAAAGATCATTTCTATTACCTTCTTTCTCATAATTACTTTCTTAATCCAAGAGTTCGAACCATCACCTATAACATGTCAACATTAATCAAATAATATCAATAATATCATCATTTAATAATCTTAAACAATAATACAATATTCACAAAATTTAATTAAATAAATTTCTATAAAGACTCCCCAAGAACCCCTATACCTCGATTCGAAAGCATAACAAGACGTTAATAAAACACAAGGCAAGCTCTCTATATCTCCTCCGATATGTCATCTTTCCTATATATATATATATATATATATATATATATATATATATATTCTCTCTCTCTCTCTCTCTCTTCTAACAAGTGGTAAGAGCACTACACTAACACTAGACTTATTTAATGTGTGTTTCAAAAGAAATAACAAAGGGTCCTATTTATACTACAATGAAGCAGCAAGACATTTAATTGGTGAGGTGTGGAGCAACTTTAGCTTTAGCTAATTGTTTCTTGAATGTCACGCCAACTCATGCTAGGAAAACCACCTCATGCTTCTTTGATTGGAGAAATTTTTGTACGCTCCTTTGATTGCATGTAATTGACGCCAAAATATCTCTAATTCTTCATGCTCATTATATTCATGATGCTCATTATACCCATGTCATAATAAACTCACACTCATCCTGTCAACAAGATATGCAATGATGCCACTTAGTCTAAACTCTACATCATTTCTTGTTCAATAAAATAAGAATATTTATGAGCTAATTAATAATGAGAAGAGATATATATAATTTATAAACTAAATGAATAGTAAAATATTTAATTCTAAATATATATATGCATGTATATATTTTTAAATGGGTCTTCACAATATATGATTGAAACCTTTGAAGTGGGCTGTTGACACAACCTCATGAGATCTACATAAATAATATAACGTAGCAAACTCTATCTGCATATGCAAACCAAAGGACCGAAGGCTACATGTATGCTTCGTGAATCATATTTACAACCTAGCTTTTCCATACAATAATAAAAACTTCTATAATGTGTGCATTACAAAGTTAAGACCAAAAAAAAAAAAAAGAAGTTCCAATGCTTTCATATATTTGCTACATGGGCGCCACGCTAGACAAAACTACATCAATGGATTTGGGAAACTTGACACCCACATTAAATTTTAAGTGGTAAAGTGAGTGAAAACTAAAAAGGCGAGACACTTATAATTCATGGCGCATTGCTACAAATTCTTATAACTAATGTGGTTTTGTAAGTGATGTATTTTTAAAATTATCTTCCCTAAATTTGAAGACAGTATCAAAGTTTTTGGAAACCTTTTTGTAACTAATGTGGAGATAGTAGAGGAAAAGGGAATTCTATAGCCTGAAAACACTCTGTAAAGTTTGATCAGACAATTACCGTTGGATGAAAACTAAACACGATTAATAGGCCTAAGACAAACGCTTAAACCATGTAGATATGATATATATCATGTTAATCTGTATGTTATGTTTTTACTCTAATTTTGGACTGAGAATGTTGTTTTGTTGAATATAAATGCCACGCATGTGAACGAGTTTAAGATCCATCTAATGCTGGAAATAATCTACTGATGCTGTTGTAACATTTGTTGGAAAATGATGGCTCATAATTGGCAGTATGATTCAGTTGCTTGAGTTGTTAAGGTCATTCCCTGAGAAATAGGGAGTTGCTAAAATTACAATGACAACGATGATAACTAGAATTTTGCACTATATATACCCACGATGCATGAGAATCCTCATAACAAAAAAGAAGGGAGAAATCAATAAGTTTATAATTAAGTTCAAGGAGACAATTACTGCAGCCAAAGACCACCATGGGACTGCATAATTTGAAAGCCCTATTGGGTTCATTGCTGCTCTTTCTTCTAGCAGTATTTCCCGACCACGCCATTGCCCACCATAGGCCAAGGTTCACTGCTGGCCCTTGGAAGCAAGCTCATGCCACATTCTATGAAGGAGGCTCCGGAACATTTGGTACGAAATTCTAAACAACGTCGTTTTGAACAAGAGCACTATATTTTAGTTACATTATATATATTTGCAACTAATTCAACAATGACTTGTCAGTGAGCTTGTGTTACTGATGTTGTTCAAGAAGGATATGCTGGACAGTAGCATGACATGCATTGTTCAACAATGACAGTCATGTGGTGCATGCTACGATATCAAATGTATAGACCAACCTCAATGGTGCAAGCCCGGGAATCCGATTCTGCATGTTACGGCAACTAACAATTGCCCCCCGAATTGGAATCAGGCAAGCGACAATGGAGGATGGTGCAATCCTCCACGCGAGCATTTCGACATAGCCAAGCCTGTATTCCTCAATATTGCCGAGTATAAGGCTGGCATCGTCCCAGTTGAATACCGCAGGTAAGTTTATTCATAACAGTGTAACAACATAACATGTCATAGTAAATAGCAAGAGAATATTATCGATCAATCATTTTAATTATTATCTTCATGTTCAACATTGAATGAAATGTTAATAATGTTTTACAGGGTTCCATGCCAAAAGAAAGGGGGAATTCGATTCACGATAACCGGGAACCCTTACTTCAACGAAGTGTTGGTGTGGAATGTGGGAGGAGCTGGAGATGTGATGAGCCTGCAAGTGAAGGGCAACAAGTTGAAATGGACAATGATGAAGCGGATGTGGGGTCAGAGGTGGGTTACTGATGCCAAGTTGGTTGGTGAGTCACTCACCTTCCGAGTCCTAGCAAGTGATAAACGATACTCCACTTCATGGCATATAACCCCTAAGAATTGGCAGTTTGGCCAGACTTTCGAAGGAAAGAACTTTCGATAGGAATGAAGCTCCCCAATGGTTAACGTCATTCTTCTCAACCTTCTTGCGCGAATGAATTATTTTGGCTTCTCGTCTCCAATATATACGTATGCTGACCAGTGGCCATGAAATCATAATTAATAGTACAAGAATGCTTAAAGGCTTTTGATTCTGCGGTGTCTTGCATACTCTCAGATTGAGTTTAAACTGAGAAAGTATCTACTACATTTATCAAAATTTTCGAGTACTCGAAGGAAGGCATATATTATATATTCCAAAAGTAAATAAAATAAAATCATGCCTACAAGTACAGTTGAAAATAATGAAATGCATTTTTGCTACCCTTCTGAAAATAAGTCACGGTGTATATATATACAGAAAGCTTCTATTGAGGGATCCCTCAAATTAGCTTATTTAAGGGACACCTTTGTAGGCCCACTTCATATTGTATTTCACTAATCCAAACCGTCTATTTTGTAGATACTCATTTAAAGATCATCTACAAAAAATCACTTGAGTCCGATATAATTTGACCACTCAATTGAATTATTGAAATTTTAGTACTTTCTTGAAGCATTGTGTTCATTGATTTTGTAGGAAACAATTGGATATCGAAGTGGTTTCCGATTTGTCTATTTTTTTTTTGCAAGGATGATCTATGAATGTATACTTAAAAAATAGATGGTTTGGATCATTGAAAAAATATTTGTAGGGGACCCTAAAGGGTGTCCATCAAATATATATACATATGTCACGCCCTGGACCCTGAGATAGGGTAGAAACTTCATGCTTGGTGTGTGAATATAGAGGGGCTGAAACATGGGTTAAATAAACTTCTCTTATAAAAATAGCACCAAAATTTTACAATATTGTACCAAAAATAGATAAAGTTCTTCCATCCTTAACTAATTCAACCTCAACTCGCCTACCATCCGTCTTTTGGTTTTTAAGCCTATAAGGTCTATAAAGGGGTGAGTGAAACCACAACTCAGTAGGGACATAAACCATACTAAATTAAGTGACATACAATCATACAATCAATGATAGTAATGCATAATGTATGCTCGTCTATTCCCATTAATTCATATAACTGAACAAGCAGACCTCGAACGTCTCATATATCATGCTTATACCAGTTGGTCTCGAATGCCCATTTGTATGAACTAACACCCATCTCAATAATCATCCCATAATTCCCATTTTCTTAGTCATCTTGTCTAAACCATTGATCTCTAAGCCTGCCTAAATCACCCAATCGACAATTATACCACTGATATCTATCATACTGTGCACACAGGCTCAACTGAACACGGTCCCTCTTTCCCATAATTACTTTCTCAAATCCAAGAGTTCCAACTATCACCGATAACATGTCAACATTAATCAAATAATGTCATCATTTAACAATCTTAAACAACAATACACTATTCACGAAATTTAATTAAATCAATTTATGTAAAGACTTCCAAAAAAAAACCGCCCACCTTGATTCCAAAGCATAGCTACAAGTAAATAAAACGCAAGCCGAGCTCTCAATATCTCCTCCGATGTCATCTTTCCTCTCTCTCTCTCTCTCTCTCTCTCTCTCTCTCTCTCTCTCTCTCTCTCTCTCTCTCTCTCTCTCTCTCTCTCTCTCTCTCTCTCTCTCTCTCTCTCTCTCTCTCTCTCTCTCTCTCTCTCTCTCTCTCTCTCTCTCTCTCTCTCTCTCTTCTCTCTCTCTCTCTTCTAACTAGTGGTATGAGCACCACACTAACACAAGACTTATCTATTGTGTGTTTCAAAAGAAGCAACAAAGGGTCCTATTTATACTACAATATTTGAGGCGGCAAGTAATGGCATTTAAGTGGTGAGGTGTATGCAGCAGCTGATAAGCTTAACTCCAAGCTTTAGCTAATTGTTTCTTGGATGTCAACAGCTCATGTTTCTTTCATTGCATGTAATTGACGCCAATATGACTCTAATTCTTTAACACCTCATGCTCATCAAATTCAACTCTAGTTATTATCCATTGCGTGTGAATATACCCATGTCAAGATAATATACCACATAATCATCCTTTCAACAAGATTTGCAATGATGCCACGTAGTATATACCTTACATCATTTCTTGTTTCTAGATCAAACTCAAAAAAGCGGTAAAGTGAAAACAAAAAAGGCGAGACACGTGATAATTCATGGCGCATTGCTACAATTAACCCTTAGCACTAACGTGGGATGTTTATTATTTGTGCTTACTAGTTACTAGGCTATGCTATTTTTGAGTTTGTGTCATATGGTAGTAGTTAACTGATTTCTCTGTTTTTGCTTGGAAGGTGATAGATTTTGGAGTCCATAGAGTGGGGGTGTACAAATTCTTATAACTCTGACTCATACGTAGTTTTGTAAGTGATGTACTTTTAAAATCATCTTCCCTAATATATGAAGACTCTGTGTCAAAGTTTTTGGAAACCTTTTGTAACTAATGTGGAGATAGTAGAGGAAAAGGGAGTTCTATAGCCTGAAAACACTCTGTAAAGTTTGATCAGACGATTACCGTTGGATGAAAACTAGACACGATTAATAAGCTTAAGACAAACGCTTAAACCATATAGATATGATATATATCATGTTAATCTGTATGTTATGTTTTTACTCTAATTTTGGACTGAGAATGTTGTTTTGTTGAATATAAATGCCACGCATGTTAACGAGTTTAAGATCCATCTGATGCTGGAAATAACCTATCTGATGCTTCAGTTGTAAAATGACGGCTCATAATTGGCAGTATGATTCAGTTGCTTGAGTTGTTAAGGTCATTCCTGAGCAACAGGGACTTGCTAAAATTACAATGACAACGATGAATTTGTACTATATATACCCACGATGCATGAGAATCCTCATAACAAAAAAGAAGAGAGAAATCAATAAGTTTATGATTAAGTTCAAGGAGACAATTACTGCAGCCAAAGGCCACCATGAGATTGCCTAATTTGAAAGCCCTATTGGGTTCATTGCTGCTCTTTCTTCTAGCAGTATTTCCCGACCATGCCATTGCCCACCATAGGCCAAGGTTCACTGCTGGCCTTTGGAAGCAAGCTCATGCCACATTCTATGAAGGAGGCTCCGGAACATTTGGTACGAAATTCTAAACAGGGTTTCATGCCAAAAGAAAGGAGGTATTCGATTCACAATAACCGGGAACCCTTACTTCAACGAAGTGTTGGTGTGGAATGTGGCAGGAGTTGGGGATGTGGTCAGCGTGCAAGTGAAGGGCCACGACAAGTTGAAATGGACAATGATGAAGCGGATGTGGGGTCAGAAGTGGGTTACTGATGCCAAGTTGGTTGGTGAGTCACTCACCTTCCGAGTCCTAGCAAGTGATAAAAGATACTCCACCTCATGGCATATAGCCCCCAAGAATTGGCAGTTTGGCCAGACATTCGAAGGCAAGAACTTCCGATAGAAAAATGATCTTGGTGTTCCAATTACACAAAACCCAAACCACAACCATATGTATGCTTATGTTATGATGTCCACATGAAATCTTATGTCAAAATTCCTCAACTGTACAAGCATTTCCTTGGCTAAAAGCTTAAAAGTATTTTAGGATTGTTCGGGAACAATTATGCTTTTGTTTTTACTTCTTTTAAGTTAGAGAGGGAATAATCAGTATGTATTTTCCTTCGCTTATCCCTCACATCGACTCTTTCTCTTCTCCAACTTTCCTCTAACATTAATTTTTTTTTTAAAGCATTATAAACAAAGCTTTAAAAATGGATGTTCAAAATCCTTAAACCTTTCAACCAACAAGTTTCATATACGAAGCCCATATAGACAAAAGAGAAGAGTGAGGCAGTGATCAAATTGGAACTTGCAAATCAGTAAAATGCCAAAGTTATATGCACATATATACAAGAGAAAGCATGTAACCAGCAGAAACCCTGTATGTCGATATCATGTGCCCAGCTGGCTTTGAGTGAAGCAGTTCAGGGAAATTACAGAGATCTCTTTTCAGACCTGAACCAAAACAAGAAAAGCTGGTCAGTTGCTAAATACTCACATTTAGTCTAAGCAGACCCTACTCAAAATCATATCGACGATCTGGAAGGGTGGGGGTTCAAAAAATTGCATTAAAATGAAAAGAAGGCAATCATATTTTTCTGTAATAAATTAAACAAAATCATGACTACAATAATCAGTTGAAAATACCTTAATCAAATGCATAGGGATCGTCTGCATATGGATTCAGAGACCCTTCTGAAAACAAGTCCCCTATGTTTGAAGGATTCGGTTGACCTCCTCCCTTAGATCCCTACATAACAAATATGACACATTGCAAACTCTGCATGTGGAAATCAAAAGGAACACTGCAGTAATATAATTTAAGCCATGCTACATATGCTATCATGGTTCACGATTTATACATGCATATCCAGCTTTTCCAATAGATAAATACATTAATAATACTTCTAATTACATTACATGCTCCAAAGAAAGGTCCCGAGCAATATTGGGGCACGAAAAAGTGGAAGCATTACAAGAGATTACAAAAACTGAAGTAAATAAGTATTTGGTTGATTCTGTTACCTTAACAACACTCCTGGGAGTAGTGGCTTTTGGAGTACTTGTCTTTTTATGTTTTCTTGGATCCTGATGTTACATATAAATAAAATTCAGTATTGGGTAATGTATGCTGAAAAGAGCAATTCTGGAAGTCTATTTATTTCATATACAAAACAAAGATTTAGTATATAGCTTCACGGAAGTGACCAGGTACATACTTCAAACATCACTGTGCTTCTTGTTCTCCTTCTTTTCGTGACTGTTCTTCCATTAGAAGTTTCAACTTCATATTCCCGATGAGTTACCTGCAAGCTGATGAAGTTAGCCTAAAGAGGTTGAGGGGATAAGGCATGTATCGATCGATCATATTAGTAAGCCACATTAAATTCTTAAACGACCACTAGTGCCCCTGCCAAGAGGATTTATATATTTCTTACTACTGAAATGCATTTATAACTTATAGAAAAGCAAATGTTGCATCATTTAACAATACTCTAGCAGAAAAACATTCGTACAGAAGTTATTCACCTTTTTGTGATGCTTTGGAATACTCATTATACTTCCTGTGTTTGCGTTCTCTACTTTCTTCAACAACTTTGACACTGGAGTTTGTGTTGCTACCAGTAAAGGTGAATCCTGTCAATGAAATAGAATCACATATCATAATCATTGTCATATTGTCATGTGGAAAAATGAAGGAAAGTAGAAATGATTTTTCATTAATGTGCCACCTTTTCATCATTCTCTGGTACCAGAGAATGCTGACCTCTTTTTCTACCAACAGAGTTTCTCATCTGCCTTGACGAAATGGAGTAATCCTGAGACAGAATGAAGGCATCAGAGTCATAGAATTTCAGATTAGTTGCATCATAATTCATTTAAAATAATTACTGCTGATATGAAAATTTACACTTCAACCCCAAAAGGAAAAATTCTTAACAAAATATGCTTTCCCAGTTCCCACTTGCTGTGAATACTATACTGACAACAGTCCCCACTGTCTCAGACTGTTTAAATTTTGAAATTATTTTATTTGTAAAACTCCCAATCTACCCCCACCCCTCTCCAAGAGAGAGAGAGAGAGAGAGAGAGAGAGAGAGAGAGAGAGGAGAGATCTATTGATTTTAAATCCCACCTTCTTTGAATTCACTTCTTGGTCCTCCTGTGGTTTATCACCCATAACTCTCCACTGCAATTGCAGTAATGCCCTCTGTCTCTCCTCCTGTAAAATAAGCATTATAAATAAAAGGTACAGATAAATCTTATTATATAAAGCACTTCTGCTAGATATGTACTTTGGACTTTTGAAGATCCAACTCATCCTGCAGCTTCTTACACTCATCTTCGTGCTCGAGCCTCAAACCTCTAAGCTGGGCTTCATGTTCGTTCCTCAGCGATGTCATTTTCTATGAAAATAATAAAATGATTAGTAAATCATATTATACTCAACTTAAATTAGCAGTTCCAACTAAATTCAAAGCTATTTGAACCTCTCTCAATTCGTTTTCAGCTTGAAGTTGGATATGCTTGAGCTCTTCACTGTGTTCAGCTTTTAGACTGAGTTCCTTTTTATCATGCTCTTGCTGAATACGACTGACCTAAACGACATCAAATATGAAAGTCAATAATGTTCATAACCAAATATTCCAAGTCAGTCTTCGAAGTAGAAAACACAGAAGCATGCAATATAAATGCCTCATAAATGAGCAACTTCCCATATTAAACTGAGCAACCTAATATGATAATAAGGGAAAATTTGAAGTAATTTCTTACAAATGTTCACCTTTATTAATAAACTGCAGATAAGCTCATTTAATAAGTTAATTTAATTATCAGTCCAAAAAGACTGAGTAACAAACTAGCTCTTTTTTTTCTTTTCTTTTTTTCAAATTACAACTTAAGATTCAAAAAAACTAAGTGTGATTGCTAAGAATGAAAATTCTGCGTAATCCAATACAAGTTCAGAGGTATTTAACATATGAAAAAGAATTACTCCCTAACTGAAAGTAAATGTTTGGTAATGCCAGAAAATGTGTAGCAAAAACAAGAATAGGATTTGGTGGTAAGATAGCAAACAAATGCATCATAGAGAAAAAGTGATCAGCAATTAGCACACACCAACACATACCAGAGTAGCATGCTCCTCCTGAACACGCATCAAGTACTGCCTAGATTCTTCTTTGCATTCTTCAAGTTTTTTCTCACATTCTCTCTCCCTTTCTCCAACAATTTTTTCGGCCTGAAGTTTCAAATGAATAACAATTGAAGAACATGATTCATTCCTAAGCATATTGCAAGAGACGATAAAACGAGCAAACCTTTTCCTTTTCCATGTTAACTATCTCCAGCTTCTCCACCTCATACTTCTTCCGGATGTCATTAATTGCCTAATTAAACCCTCTTACTGTCAGTCCAAAAGTACTTAAAGAACCTGTATGGTGTCCATATAAGAATATCACAAGAGATAACACCTGATCATTCCTCTGAGAGATATCTTTCAAATGCCTTGATAATTCCAGTTGTTTACTCTCTAGCATGAGATCATATTGCTTCTTATCTTCCACAAGTTTACTTTCAGCAGCAGCTAGCAATGCCTGATTCTGCAAAAAAAAAAAAATACAGAATCGTAAATACATGCAAAAAAAAAACAGATTTATGCACTCAACACATTCGCACTGAATTCATACCCCTGTGTTCTGTTCTTCCAGATTCTTCTCTCGTGCCTTATGTTGCATAATAAGGTTCTCCTTCTCCTCTAGCATATTTTGAAGCTGACTGACTTGTTTATCCATCAGATCAACCTGCTCTTCATGTTTTTCACCCTCCTTTAGTAAACTATCTATTTCTTCCGCTCTTTTCTGTAACTCTGCTTGTAATATCTCTGCATTATCTTTACTCTCAGTTTCTAATGCCGAAATTTTCAGCAACAGATCTTGCTGCATGATGGTATAAAACAAAGCTTAATATGGAAAAAATGCTGCTCAAACGCAAAAAGTCAACGTGTTGGAACTTGCTAACCATTCTGTTCTCAGATGATCTTGAACTTTCTGACAGAGAATCAATTTGCAGTTCTAATTGGGAGACCAACTTCTCTGTTTCAATATTCTTTGAGACCAGACCTTCTGCTTCAGACTCCAAGTTCTGTATCCTCTCTCTGGCTATATGGCATTCCTCTGAAAGCTGTGCCACAACAGACTCCTGAACTTTCTGGAGTTCGAGGACCTTATTGTTCAACTCCTGATTTACCAATTCTATAGCATCTTTTTCTGATGTTAAGGTCAGAAATCTATCATGCAGTTGATCGTACTGTCTCTGAGAAAGCTTGGTAGAAAGGTCTCTCTCCTGCTGGACCAACTTGAAGCACGCGTCATAGAGAGAGTTTAACTTATCAAACTTGTCTAAAAAATCCAAACTTTGTTTATCCAATTCGACCAAGCGTGCAGCCAACACATGAACAAACCCTTCAAGGTTTTTTATCTCAAGGACAGACATATCTAATCTCTTAACAAGGTCATCGTTGCTCAATTGAACACCGAGCTTTTCCTTTTCCAAGTTTTCCTGGACAGTTATCAAATGTTTGATTTCATCCTCTTTCAATTTTAACTCAAGATGCACCTCACCCAACTTAGAGTTCAAACTTTCTGTAGCCAACCTATTAGTTGCTAGAGTTGCCTCAAAGTTCTTTATCATAGCATCTGCAAGGAATGACATAAATGACACATTATAAAACAATCCCACGACAACTTGAAATAATAATTTCTGAATTTCATTCAACATGCCCAAGGTGCAATTGTTTTCTCAATGACTGGAACATGGAGGTAAACCTAACAATGCATGCCTTCAAACATTTCTATGTTTTTGTTTTGTTTTTTGTTTTTAAAGAAAAGTGCATACATTAATTAGACAGTACTTTATTGACTATCAAAAACATACTACCAGATCTAAAATGTGTTCTAAGGTTGCCTACATTGAAAGGAAAAACTAATGCATGAGCCATATGACACATGCATGCATAGCTTCAACCATCTTCAAAAGCACTGAATTGTAAAGCTCCATGAACTGTAATTTAAAATTATTTAGTTGCAAGATTGGCTTATAATGGCCAAAAATACAGTAGTTCCAGAAATTTCAGCTCATTGTGCAATATCTAGTTGCAACTAAGCGATGATGCCACCTAAAGTTTTAATTTAATTCATAAGATGTTTACCTTTTTCCTCTATGAGATTTGCAGTTCTGCTCTGTTCATCTCTGTAAGATTTTTCCCTTTCTTTCTTTATCAGATTTGAGTTCCTCCAGCTCCTTTTCACCTACAGTCAGGATTCAGAAACATCACAGAAAGGAAAATGCACCTTTATCCAGGAAAAGGAAATGAAAGGGAAACAACTTACGGTTCCTTATAATGTCCTCTGCAGACTCTAATTTTAGAGACAGACCATTCATCTGTTGATTTAAACCATCAAGAGCTATTGCACTCGCAGAGATTTTTCCTTCAAAGTACTCTCTGTCTTTCTCGGCTGTTAAAGCAAGCTAAGGATAAATAACACTGTGAACATAAGAAAAATATGAAAGGTCAGAGAACTCAAAATAAGACTTACCATCCTGAACCTGGCCAGCTAAGAGCTGTAAAGTTTCCGTGAGTTGATCACAGAGAGTTTTGGTTGAAGAAAACTTAGACTCCAATCCCTTCCACAGCTTTTCATCTTCCTTCTGCTTCACCTTAAGCTTAGCATTTTCATTGAAAGCATTCTGCAATTTTTCCTCTAATGCACGGATGTGCTCCACTGATTTTTTCAGCTTTGTGTTCTGCATTTATCATTTAAATCTCTGGTCAGATACCTTCGAATTTATAGAGATAGATGAATCTCACCTATTTACAAGAAATTGAAATCCTAACAAATCGACGCAGATAGTGAGACACAAAAACCTAACCACACAATTTCACAAGCTAGCACGAAAGATAAGCTCATTCACTCACACACACTGATAGAAAGCGATAGAGAGAGAGAGAGAGAGAGAGAGAGAGAGAGAGAGAGAGAGAGAGAGAGAGAGGTACCGCCATTTCCAGATCAGTTTTCACAGAAGCTTGCTCTTTCACTAATTTCTCTGTAAACGAACAAAACAACGACAAATCGTCTCAGAAACTCCAAATTCCATAGAGAATCAACCAATAATCACAAATTTCCAGTAAAAACCTGCGGTGAGCTTCAAATTTGCGAAACTTCCAGAAGAGTTCGAATCTGGAGGACGCGAGGAGTAGGCGAAGATATTCGAAGTTCCTGAGACCGATTTCGAGAGGGACTTGAATTTATCCAAGCTCCTCATACTCGGAAAACCTAGCTTTTGCATTTTGAAATCTAAGATTGATCGCACAGAGAAAGCCCTAGAAATTTGTTTATCAATCTCTCCCTCTCTCTGGAGCTCTGCGATTTTTGGAACTGAAATGATCTTGGCGCCAAATTAATGTTGACACAGTTATAGAGCTTTTTCCTTCCCTTAAAAAAGGCCTAGTATTTGTTTAATTTTTTTGCGGCAAGTAAAAATATAATTTATTTCAGGTGAGACTATAGTTCACTAAACTTTTATAATAAAAAAAAACTCAAAAAATGACAGTTTACCCAATTTAATTTAATTTTTATTATTAAATTATTTTGATGCCCAATTGATTGTTTTGGGTTTTTATTTATGAGGTTTTGGGTTGGACTCATTTTAATAAATTGATTGCAGTTTTGTAATTTATAGGAAGTTTGAATTTTTTTTGTTATGTTATGGGTTTTGGATGTGCTTTTAAAGTCCATTTCATGTGGGGTTTTTTTTATAAAAAAAATAAATAATTTGGGCCCTTATATTAGATATAATAGTGAATCTCCTTTTTTTTTCTTGATGAAATAAACGAATGCATTTATGAAGCTCTTAAAATGTCATCATCTCATGTGCTCACCCGCCAATTCGGTTTTTTTTTTTCTTCTAAAAAAATTAGGTTTAGATTGAATAGACTAGTTGAACCTGTATAATTTATTATTTTAATTTTAATTGCACCATGTTCAACCAAACCGAACTGGGTGTATTTGTTTAGAGTATAGGGCTAAACCCTAAACCCTACAACCCTCTCTCTCCTCTTCCTTCATATTCATCTTCTCTCTTCTTGTATGGCCTCTCTCTCATTCTTGTCTTCTCTCCCTCAACTCTATTGCAACCGCCACACCTCTATTTTTTTTTTTTTGAAAATCGACTGAATTGCACTGATTTATCAATAAACCAACTATAGTCGATTAAAGACATTGTCGAATCATCGTTTGTTTGCAAAGATGAGCACGCTGACAAAGGTAGTTTGGTGGTTGGTGTCACCTTATCGGCTTCATTTTGGGCATAAACAAAAGATTACCACCAAAACATCAATAGCAACATTCTCCTTTCCTCTTTGACATACTTTAAAACTTTATTTTTCACCTGAAAAACTAAATAAAATAAATCGTATTTATATTAATTTATTTACAAAAATAAAATGGAAAACAAATAGTTCCGACTTAAGAAACATAATCATTAGCGCGAGATAGGTAAAAGAAAAAATAAATAAATAAGAAATGATAAAATAAGCATAGTATACTGTATAGGAGGGAACTGAATTGTACTATGCATGTTTGGCGATGGAAGCAAAGCTGCCAAATCCGCCATTTTCACCAACCCTTCTTCTTCCCATTCGCATTCCAATCCCTCGAACTCTGCAACCCCACAATCCAAACACACTCTGACGAAGACGACGACAGCCACAGCCCACAAAACCCAAAACCTATTCAATCCCATTCCCACGCATAAAATGGACGACCCAAATTCGAACCTTTTCATCATCGGCGGCTTGTTTTTGGAACCCACAGTTTCCAATTCTCTGCTCAATTCCGTAGTGTCGTTCCGGAAGTCTTCTTCGGCTGTCGTTTCCGGGTCTGGTTCATCGTATGGGTTTAGGCTGAGAGCGGTGGCTGGAGGTGGGTTCTTGTCGGTGAGCTTGAAAAGCGATGGGGTTTTACGGGACTCCAAAGGGTGTTTGGTGCAGAACGGAGATGAGGGTTTGCAGAACGGAGATGAGGGTTCGGAGGAGGCGGTGGTTGAAGAGACGAGGACAGAGAAAGTTGGGATTAGGGGAGGTAGAGCTATGAACACCACCAAGCATTTGTGGGCTGGTGCTATAGCCGCCATGGTTTCCAGGTCTGCTTTTTGCTTTTTATAATTCATCATTTTTTCAAACTATTCTGGGTAATTGGTATATATTGCATTTGACAGTTTAGAAGAATAGTTTGAAGGAATTTGATTTCTCATTGATTTAATTTCAGTTGAGTGTATTAATTTGTTGATTTCAGTAAGTTACGGGAGTTTTATGGATAGGAAATTGGAATTTCATGTTTCGTGAACTGGATGACACACAGAAATTGAGAACCGGAAAATTGGAGTTTTATGTTTCATTTACAATCTGCATTTAGAGATTATGGTATTAGACATAGGAGTTTCTCTGTGATTGTTACCATTTAGCACTTCATTTGTGGCTGATTGAATGTTGTTTGTGTCAGAACTTTTGTTGCACCTCTTGAGAGACTAAAGCTGGAATATATAGTTCGTGGAGAACAGAGGCATCTATTCGAGCTGGTTAAGTCAATTGCGGTTTCTCAGGGCTTGAGGGGCTTTTGGAAGGGGAACTTAGTCAATATTCTTCGTACAGCTCCATTTAAAGCAATCAATTTCTATGCTTATGATACTTACAGAAAACAATTGCTCCGCTTCTCCGGAAATAAGGAGACTACAAATTTTGAGAGGTTTGTTGCCGGTGCTGCAGCTGGAATTACTGCTACCATACTCTGCTTACCTCTTGACACGGTAAGTGACCGTTTAGGATTTTGATGTTTGATCAATTACTAGCTGAAATTGGGTTATGCTAAGTGGTTGAAATAGAAATTCAAGAATCTGTTTGCGAGGATTTGAAAAGGTAGTGACACAACTAAACCTACATGATTTAACTCGCTTTCCCTTCCATAATCAAGCCAATAGAAAGTATGCATGTAATTGTTCAACAAGGGTATGCCTTTTCACTTGGGAACTCGTTTCGGCGGAGATATAGATTATACGATAGTCTGAAATAACTTATGCTGAAAGTTGTATTGTGTGCCCACTCTAAACCACTTATCCCACTGTGATATTTTCTGTGGTCAAAGCATAATTTGTTTGGAATCTTGGGTATGGTGCATAGATAAATGTCTCCTTTCGTTTATTGAAAGTGAAGTCTTCCTTTTGATGCTTTAGTTTCCTTTTCTTCTTTTTTTCATTTTAAGATAGAAATTATGGTTTACCTTTATAATGGAAGAAATACAAAAATGTCCTACCTGTAAGCCGAGCACTTCGTGCTTTTTGTTGGTATTGACTATTAAGTTTGCATTCTTGGAAGTTAGTCCACACTGAAGCAGATCTAACTTTAGTTATGCCTAATGAAAGAAAGAAAAACAAAGTTTATGATATTATTAATTGTACCCTGCTATTACATAGATATACTAACCATGCAATTAGTTATATATGCTAAGTTAGATGTTGTATGCTTCAGATTCGGACTAAGTTGGTGGCTCCTGGTGGGGAAGTCTTGGGTGGTGTAATTGGTGCTTTCCGCCACATGATCCAAACTGAAGGGTTCTTTTCACTTTATAAGGGCTTGGTACCCTCCATCGCAAGCATGGCACCTTCAGGTGCAGTTTTCTATGGTGTCTATGATATATTAAAATCAGCTTATCTGCATTCACCAGATGGAAGGAAAAGAATTCAAAAGATGAGCCAACAAGGGCTGGGCCTGAATGCTTTCGACCAACTGGAGCTGGGACCCGTTAGGACATTACTTTATGGAGCTATTGCTGGTGCTTGTGCAGAAGCTGCCACATATCCGTTTGAAGTGGTGAGGAGACAGCTGCAATTGCAAGTCCAGGCAACTAAAATGAGTGCCTTGGCAACTTGTATGAAAATAGTGGAACATGGAGGTGTCCCAGCTCTTTATGCAGGACTTGTTCCCAGCTTGTTACAGGCATGTTATTACATGGATCCCTATTTACTTTAGCTACTTTGTTGTGTTTTACAAAAGTTAATATGGTGATACAGTTGTCATATTCTTTTTTTATATTTCTTTGGTTCAATGGCTTTGAAGTTTTGATGCATATGGATTCCTAGGTTAGAAGTTCTGAATGCATCTCTTTCTATAGGTATATACTTGGCATCGTCGTACTATGTCCTATACCCCTCTGCTATACATGTGAAGATTGTTGCATTCCCTTCAAATTGTAAGCATTGAGGTTATGTCTGTTTTCTTATCTCTGGTGTTTTGCATACTCAGGTACTTCCCTCAGCTGCAATAAGTTACTTCGTTTATGAGTTCATGAAGATTGTTCTCAAGGTAGAATGAAGAAATAAAATGGGAACCACCAAAGGAATATGATTGGAGATTTTACAGTATACTTAGAGAGGAGCACCGGCTATAAATTCAGAATTGTAGGATTATAGTGACCTTAGCAGTTACCATTCATGTTCCCAAAAGATTCTGGTATTGCAAAAGGACAAAAATAGTCCACATCTTAGCCTTCTCTGAATTCATACTAACTCATTTGCGAGCCTAACCGTTTTGTTCACTGCCAAATTTTGATTTCCATTCTCAAGAAACGTATACAGGTCAGGAAGCAGCAATTATTTGGTGCTACTTTAAACATGTTTGCTATCACATTCTCACATTGGGACAATGCATGCTTAATTGAAGCAAATTCATACAAACACCATCCATTTTTGTCGGTGCTGATTGTGCCTACTCGGAGGAGAAAGTGGTCTGCTGCTTGCTGCCCTCATTTACTTGCTGCAACAATTAGGTTGTCATTATTTTCTGTTTCTTTTCCCTTGAGGCTTTATTTTTATGAAAGCACCACTGTAGTTAGCACTGAGGAATTGCAAAAGAAATTGTGGTGCTGCCATAGTGCTTTTGGGCATAAAAGTGAGCTTTGAGCTGCAGTAAGTATATTAGTCATTCATCACATTCTAAATGCTGCAGGTGTATGCTTACTAGTGATGTAATATTCAATTGCTCCTATGTCATGGAGATTAATATACTATATCTTCTAATGTCCTCTTCTCCGTTTTAAATAGGTCACAGGCCAAATGTTTGAGCAAGGAGCTTCCGTGCTTTTTTAGATATTCATTACTTCAATTCATACATCATGAGTTATGGGTTCAAACACTACAAGCCGGAAGATATAAATGTAAAGCTACCAAACCTAACAGCTATTATGCGACTTTAGATGAGATAGGATGGAGTGGATATTCTCACCAACTAAAGTTTAGTTATTGAGGTAGTAGAGTGTTAAGTTAATTTAACTTGTTAGCCGGATTTGGACTATTTTGCTTGGGACAGTGGATTTGGGACATTCGCTTGCAGATGTACATGAATGAATACTAGTTGTTGATACGTAGGGTGCAACGGTTGAGAGTCACCCACCCACAAGCACACGATTATTAGATGTCGATACAAGCAGCCTGATTGTGAGGCCAATAGTCGAAAGTCACCCACACACACATGGCCAACTGTCCCAAATGGTAGTCGACTAGAGGCACTGCTGCTCCTTATTAGCCATATCCAGCACCACATGAAGCAGAGCAATTCTACAAGATCTAACTTTTTTTGGTCAGACCATGAATGAAACTACCCAGTCTGATTATCCAATACAAGACTGAAAAAAAATTTACAAAATAAACACTCATTCTCCCGACAAGAAAAGCCTCAAATAGAAAAAAAAATAAAAATAAAAATTATCACGTCATCATTCCAAACGACCTAAACTGTCATACTCGTTAGCGTTTCTCTCACTCGTCATTTCGATAATAGCAAAGCCCTTACGCACACTCCTCTCATCTGCTTCGAATATTCTTCGTATTCTTCACAAAAAACGCCATTCCTGCAAACCCCGAATCTGTCATGTCGCCGTCCGGCGACCTCTGCACATGCTTCGCCGGCGAAAATGGCGGTCCTAACGGCGACCACCACGAATCCGCCGATCCGAATTGTACGCATTGCAAGAAATCCGATCCGTCGCGGTCGTCGTTTTACTATTCTTCTTCGCTCGGATATGTTTCGGTGCCGTTGAGCGACTCGGAAAAGCTACGGCGGGTTGTAACTGCCTCAATCAAGGGCTTCACCATCGGAGCCGGTCTCAAAGGCGGGCTCGCCATTTTCTCCATCTTAGCTCGATTGAGACGACGAAAGCTCTTAGCCTCTCTCAGGTGAAGAACTCACCGAGCAACGAATTTTCAATAATTCAAATTTATGGTAATTTAAGTAATGATTATTTTTATTATTCAGGAAGGAGGGTGTGATTACAAATAATGAAGCTATTGTTACTGCTTTGAAAGAGACATTGAGATATGGTCTATTTCTTGGAACTTTTGCTGGTACATTTGTTTCAGTGGATGAGATTATAGGTTCTTTGGTTGGTCACCGTAGGCAAGTTCCCTGTTCTTCCATGATTCAATTTCTCATTTTCTGCTTAAACTAAATTTCTGTTTGCTCTGACTTAATTGATGGGTTGGGTTGTTACTTGTTACTCTAGTTCAGGACAGCCAAATGGAGGGCTTTGTTAGCAGGGGCTATAGCTGGGCCATCGATGCTTCTCACTGGCCTGAACACGCAGCATACGAGCTTGGCCATATACATACTTATGCGTGCTGCTGTGTTGGCGTCGCGGTGTGGGATTAAAAGCAAACGGTTCGGGGGCATTTGTAAACCTCTCACTTGGGCTCATGGTGACATTTTTCTTATGTGTCCTCCCTCTTCGCAAATTCTGTATGTACCCTTTACTGCAAAATGTTCCTTTTTAGTGCAAAGTATTGCTAACGATGGCATGAGTGCAAAATGTTCTCTTATGGTGCAATGATGGAAATGCACTGCCATATGTGGAAATCGATAAAACTTCCATGACCTTTGGATCTGTTTATGAATTCATCTTGTTGATCGTCAAAGCTGATTTTACTACTAAGTCACAATGTGTAATGAAAACTCTTAAAAAGTTTGTTGCTTTTGAAATTACAATTTCTACAACCCTAATTATGATCCTCTGGTGACTGCTAACCAAACCTACCTAAAAGTTAATGGATATTGTTGTTGATGCAATTCAAAGTTTTGTTTTTTGCTTTTGGATGGTGTCCCATTCATATGCATCAAACTTAGAAATGTATGTTCAGTGTTTTATAGATTACTGAAGTGTCAAGTTTTTCTGCTTACCATTAACTTTTAGGGTCTTTTGATACCCATTACTTTTCCTAGACTGTACTAAGACTAAAAGGAGGAAACAATTCGTTTCTCAGGTCTGCTTACATATTGAAGCAGGAAAGTTTACCTCCATCATACAAATCTTTTCTCAATAAACATGGTGGAAAGGATACAGTAATATTGCAAGGTGTAAAAGAGATTGCAAGTGGCATACCTTTTACTAATTTGGAAGCAATAGAAAAACATTACAAATCCATTGGAACAAATATTAAACTAGATCCAGCCATGGAAGTTCCCTGCTCGGTATGCATTCTTCAATTATCATTCTACCTTTTTCCTTCCATGTGAAAATAATTTGCATTTGTTTGTCATTTTTTATCAAAATTGTTTAAACTTCATTGACTTCAATCTTGTTATTTGAAGTCTTAAGCTTTCACAATTCATGCAGATTGTACATGGAGATCAGTCATGTAGTGCGCATATTTTTTCTTTCCTAGTTCAAGCCTATAAAAGAGCATTACCAGTTTATCTTCCAGTGTATCTGATTCCCGCCCTTATAGTTCATCGCCAAGATCTCCTGAAAAGGTAATTCATATAATTTCCTTTTGATCATCTTTTTTCCTATACTGATGATACTTTATGGAGATGTGGTCAAGTGCTATCATCTTCTAGTATAAATTTCCTGGAAAAAGAAGTTGAGAACTGAGGGGTGTTGAGATTTTGATATGTGGCTTTAGGTGTACCATAAGTCCTTTTGGTGGATAATCTTAAATACCTTTAAGCAGTCCATGCATTAGTAATTTAGGAGCTTTCTTTTTGTTAAAATAAATTTATACTACTGGATAGCTTTTTGGTTTAGCAAGTATTTGATGGGAATGGGAATTTGATTCACTAATCAATTTGTGGCATGATTGACGATTTTAAATTGGAGCAATAGAAACATTTTGATTTACAGTTGTTTATTCCCTTCTTTTTTCGTTGAAGAACCCCCTGAGTTCTTGTTTCTTGATTTTCCCTGATGTCTTGTTAGAAGTTGTTTATAAACCATCACCCATTCCTTATCATATTCATTTGATACGTACCTATATGCATATTGCAATCATATAGTCGTGCCATGTTTGAACTTCTTTTTGCAATATACATAACTTGGCTTTTGTCTGTTTTGCTCCTTATGTTTGCTGTTTATATGCAGGCATTACTCTATCCTACTAAAGGGCCTTCTTGGTACTGCAAGATCAAGCTTTTTTCTATCCGTATATTGCTCATCTGCCTGGTTAGCAGCTATTTTCTTCTATCTCACATTCTAATGGTACCATTTACGTGAAACCTGCTGCTAGGAAAGTTGCCCACTTTATTGAATATGCATAGATGAGAACCTGGGAAGCATCCAGAATCAGTTTTTAATACTTAGGTCTTTCCTCATACCTCTGTGATAAGTTTTCAATATATCATTCTTCAGAAAAATTATTTTCATGGGGCATGAAGTCCAGATGTAGGGACTGATGAAAATTGAACTGAAACATAGTGCAATATATATACTTTTTTTTTATTTTATAAATTGTTGTTGTTGTTGCAAAGCATAGGAAACCAGTGGATATAGAATACTCAAGGAACTCAAGACCAGATGAAACACTTTGGACCCCCTAGAACTAGGTTACTAGATTTATAAACTCTGTTGTGCTTGTTTCCTTTTTCCTTCTCTGGGTTAATAGTTGCCTGGACCATCATCAGCAGGACGAATTTTAGATTATCGTTTCAAGGGATAAATAAGTTGCTATAATCTAGTGATGTTGGCAATATCTGATATGGAATCAGCTAGTCAAGTGGTCAGGCCCATGGTTTGCTCCCACGTTTCTGGGATTCACTTCCTCATGGTATGTAGCTATGGTATTTGGCCTTACTAAGATAGTAGGGTTCAGCCCCAATTTCGAATCCAGGTTGTAAGAGCGGGTTGTGTGATTTCTGGGTTTTTTTTATAAAAACGAAAAAGAAAAGTTCAACTGCATATTCACCACTATATGTCAGGTAAATAATTATATGACTTGCATATTCAAAATGGTAATCATTGTATTTCCACCTTCTTGTACTTCTGATCACTTCAAATTTTGTTGAAAAGTGATTTTTCATTAGTTAAAAAGCCATCTCTATGTTCTTCAGGGCATGGACCTGCTTCTATTTAGGATTTTCAGGATGTAATATTCCAATGGTAGCAATGGGACGGTATGAACATTCTTCAACTGTTTTAATTGGTAGCAATTGAATTTTATATCTTTGCTTAATCAATAGCATTTGTTCGGCTTCCCAACTGGCTTGGCCTGGCCATTGAGAAAAAAGCAGGCGAACTGAGATTTCCCTCTACTGTCTTGCTCGGGCCATTGAGAGCTTTTTCACATGCATGGCTGATACCGGATACTTGCCACCATCAACAAAAATGAAGAGAGCTGATGTTGTAATCTTCAGCTTATCCACGGCCATCATAATGCATTGCTATGCACAGGAGAGGGAAGTGTTCAGATCCAAATACTTGAATGTCCTTGATTGGGTTTTTGGCGTCCCACCTCCTTCTTGTGAAACCCCTCGCTGCAAAAAGAGTTAGAAAGTATATGCCAATTTTCAGTTTGATGAGAGATTTTTTTTTGTACTTCCTCTAAACCAAATGGAGGGAAAATTTGTATCATAGTTCAAACATTCTATTACTGCCCTTCAATTACTTCAATTTATAAAACGTGAGTTGTGTCTTCCTCATACTTGTTAGTTCTACATGACTCTTCAATGATTTAAGGCTTCAAGTTCAAGGGATAAGGCCACATATTAAAAATTGTTTTAGCCCTGCTATGATTTTCAACATATCAAAATAAAACATAATAACTAAACAAAACCATAACATTCCAATTTATAGTGACAAAATCTGCAGAACAAAATCCCTAATTTCAGTAAGTACAAGATGAGCAATGACAGTGACTTGATTCACACTTCGTCTTCATGAAGTAGCATATTGGGTATTCCCTTAGAAACCGGAAACCGGCGACCAGTCTCGGGGCAAACAAGCGCACCCTCCTCGAGATGAAGCTCCAAAAGGGCATGATGGAACTTGCGCAGAAAATCTTCAGAATCAAGCCTGGAAGGCTCAACCTCCTCAGGGAGCTCAACATAGCCCAAAGTACGAGCGGCGCCGACGAGGGCCTTCCACTCGATCTTAGGGAACATGTTCCTAAGGAAATCAGCATTGAAGTCAACCTGCTTCTCCACGACCTTCTCTATTTCAATGCGCAGAGGGAAGCCGTTGGTCACGCCTTTGATGTTGGAAGATAGCATGTTGTGGGTTAGCAATCTCATCTCTCTCTATCTATCTGGCCTAAACAGCAGTGATTTTTCCCTTCACTTTTGCTTGAGGACCTGAGGTCACAAGTAAATAACAACAATTAGACCTAGGAATTTGTCGTGTTTTTGCAATTAGAGTTGAGCTTTTGCTCGTTCGTGCTTTCTAAAAGTTCTCAGACAAATCTTACAAGGAGGCGATGAAAACAAATAAATAAAACATCTTTGATCAAAGCTTTCTCTCTCATTCAGCACAATAAATTGCTATCAATTGATTAAACACTTCTACAGACAGAGCGCAGAAAAAGGGCAAAGCACATAGGACAAGAGAAGAAGCTAAAGCCCTAAAATCAGACAAACAAAATTGAACAATTGGAAATATAAGTTCATGCATACCCACCACAAAAACTGAACAATTCGTAAACTTAAATCATGTGCCTCTGATTTTCCCAAAATGCAAAAAAAGGGAGTAGGGGTAAGCTAAGTACCTATGATTCTCCGAAGTTGGGGACTGAAATCTGGCCGCCAGCGGCAATGTATAGAGAGATGGAGAAAGGGAGATAGAATACAGAGAGTCGGAGGAGAGGAAGGTGCGCGTCTATGACAGTGAAGGGGAAAAGAATTAGGGTTTTATTTTATTGCAAAAATTACCCGAATACCCTTACTCTTAAATTGCTAATTTGGTAAATACCGTAGGAGTTAAAATGGGGTTTTTTTATTTTTATTTTTTAATTTATTTTCATTTATATATATATAATAAATAAATAAGGGTTTTCTTGTTCAATTATTCTACTAACAGATTGACCATGGCCCCCTATATATATTATGTTTTTTTTTTGGTAAATATCATGAGGTATCCCCACATCTAAAAGGTGGAATTATTCCATATTCGGAGTTCGCTTGCCCCTGACCACAAAATGCTTTCAATATGTTTCGAATAATGTTTTTTTCACTTAAGTGCTAAACTCACTCTCATTTTTCAATCAAGATTTAACTTATTCAAATTAATTAAAATTTTACCATTCATGACAAATAAATTATGTAAATTCAAACTTCAATATATAAAAATCTAAAATAATAGGCTACGCTTGATACATTCAAATTTAATGCATAAACAAGATAAATACTTGTAACAATTCAATATATTTTTTTTTGGACTTCCATATTGTTGTTTTTTTATAAATCATTGCTACTTGAAATCAGAAATAGTACAAGGAAATCCAACGAAATTTTAATACTTTAAATAATAAATAAAGAACAACATAAGTTGGAATTTGAGAAATCCACCTCCACAATAACAAACTTAAAACTTCCAAATTTACAATCACTTGGAACTTAAAAGAGTTGAAACACCCCATATTACTTTTTAAAAAAATTAAAATATATATAATAAATATAAGGGGCTTTTATAAAAAAAACCCAAAATGGGTGTTGAAATTATAAAAAAACTCAAGTACTATTTAAACTTAGAAACACACCCAAAAAGTACTATTACACACATTCAAAACCCCCAAAAAGTACACCCAAAAAATACTATTTTAATACACTTTTTGGGTGTGTTTCTAAGTTTAAATAGTACTTGGGTTTTTTTTTAATTTCAACACCCATTTTGAGTTTTTTTATAAATTTGTATAAATATAATATGCCTCTTATATAAATAAATAAATAAATAATTTGGGCCCTCTTGGACAGTGAGCCCAGGGAAGTTGCTTGACTTCTATCCAAGGCCAACACTGAGATTGACAAAATTTGAGAAAGTTTATGTATTATAACTAAAAAGTAATAAATATTGCCATGCCAGAGCAATGAAGTTATGTATTTAATTCCTCCTTCTTCGTAAGAAAAACTTACCTAAACTGGAGATACCACTGTCGTGGTTATCCCAAGTCAATCATCTATTGCTATGTGTTTTAAGTTTCTGACATAACATTGATAATACTATTTTCTGACATAATAATGCATGATAGGTTTGAAATACCATCATAATGACATCCCGTTACATGTAAGTTCTTCTCCCTTATTTATATCACATATATCTTTTTATTAGCTCCTATTCGTAGTGCACAATTTCGTGGACGGTAGTGGTCATGATCAATTTGATATAAAAGGGGGCATTTTTTTATCAACGACATAAAAGAGGGCATAGTGTGTGGAGTGAGTGAATTATATGGTTTAAATTAAAATTCTCACCTGTCCAAAACCCTAAACCCTTATAAATACACCTGAAAAAGCACAAGTCAAATAAATAATTTTTATATAAAAAAAATATAATATAATATAAAAAAGCCGAAAGGGGTGCAATTCAGCCCGGCTTTCTGTAGCGTTCAAGGTTTTACCTTTTACGTGAAATGCTAAAGACTTAATGGGCCTTTTTCTCATTTTGGCGATCAGTCAATTAGAGACATAGCAGGCCCATTTTGCTGGCAATCAGTCAATTAAAGGCGTACCAGGCTCATTTTGGCAATCTGTACGCGTTAGTAGCATAGAGAGTCACAGGCACAGACGGCTGCTGCAAAAGCTTCAGGCTTTTCCGACCCGCCTGCACTCTGTACTCAAAGGACAAGCTCCGGCCAATGCCATTCATGGCGCGTCCATCACTTCTCTGTAAGCCAATGCTGCGTTGGAGAGAAGCGATTGGCTCTTTCAGGCTATTTATACTGGTTTTCCAAGTGTCGAACACCTTAGCTACTCACTCTTAGCTCCATAAATTCTCCAAGAAATTCAATTAATTTATTCATCTGGGTAGTTTTATTATACTTCTAGATTAGAAATTCGCAGCTTGTTTGTGTTTGTGTTTGATTTCCACCAATGGCGGCTGTGAGATCATCATCTTCATCGGTATCAATCCCAGTTTCTGATTAATGTTCTGACCAAGGAAGCAGCAACAAATCTGAGCCGTTAATTCCTGGGTTACCGGACGACATTGCCGAGCTCTGCATTCATTACCTCCCCTCCCCTACCAAGCTCTGGTGCGTTCGGTCTCTGCTTCGTGGAACAGAGCCATCACAGACTCAGAGACAAGCTGGGATTTTCATCAAGCACCTGTTGTGCACACAAGGGGTCGCTCCGCAGCTGTCCAAGGAGTCCACAACTAAATTTCAGGCATTCCAAGGGGTAGACCCCTCTTGTCCCAACGTGCATCCGCCTCTGCTGGTAAGGCTAAACCCAAGAATTTGTTTTGTGAGAATACAAGCCACAGAAACTTCACTCCATTCATAGTTTCAACTTTCCTCTCTGTCTTTACATTTATTTTTCTTATTCACTCATCTCATCAGGATTCATGGCTGGGAAATGCTCCGTGTTTTTCAAGTTTTTGGTTCCTGGGTTCAACAAACGACTTGTATGATTCTCTTCTCTTCGCTCTCTGTTTAATATGTATGTGGGTTTTCAGGTTTATGTTGTTTGTGTTGTTCAACTTCATATATTGTTTACATAAGCTTTCTCTTGACAAATCTAGATTCATTTTTCTGTCTTGGTAAATTATTTATTATAGGGTAATAAATGATTAAATATATTTTAAAAAACCTAAATCTTGCTGCTTTTTCCTTGGTCATATGATTGTGTATGTGCTGGCATATTTTATGAGCAACTTTGGACTATTAATTGGAGATAAAACGACCCCACATTTTTGTTTTATAAAGATTACTGTCCCTAGTTTGATTCTATGTAAAGTTGTGTTAATCGGACTTATAAATTAATTATAGTAACTTTCAATTAAGTAAACTTCATTGCTGGAAACTTGCTTTGTTAGTTTTGTGGTTGTTTTTTGTGCATCTATGGTTTTTACTATGAACTACATCTATGGTTTACCAGCTATTATGTTTACAAGTTATGTGACCAGCATAAGTACTGTGGCGTACTCTTTTGAAGTAGCAAAGAAGTGAGTGTTTGCCCAAGTGGGACAAGTGATGTAAGAAAGAAATTTTGGGCTTCACACTCATGGTCTTATCATTCTTTTTATGCTTCTCCTTTTGTTTCCAATGAAATTTCAATAATTTGTTTTGATGGCAGGCTATTTAGTTTCTTAGCTACTGATTTTGTTTTACAAAGTATGAATATTGGTCTAGGAAATTAAATTGGTGTTTAAGTTGAAAGTTGAATACAGATGCATGCAGTTATTAATATGTTGATATGTTTTTGGTTTCAAACATATTTTTTGGCACATTGTATTTGAAAAAGTGCAAAACAAACTGCTATAGTTACTACCACTATGCAGACAAAATGGATGTTGAACATATTGGCACACAATCTCCAACTAAAAGTTTTGTCAATGGGAGTGTTCAAAAGATTGGTATCCCAAATGGTCATCTATGAGACTTTTGATTCAATCAATCAGTGGGAGGAAAAGGTTAATTTGCAGCGGTTCCATTAAATGTTCCTAGTCTTCTCGTGTTGACTTATCAATAATGCATACTGCTGATTACGCAGTTTCTGATTTCTGATGTATATTGATTTGCAGCTTAACATAGTGCTTACATAAATTTTGTTCTAATTGGTTTGACATAGATTTTAATGTTTTAATTGAAAATACATTATTGAGTTCAACTATGAATTCGTCTTCAGTTTTAGTGGATCAATATAATAGATATACAATCCTCTTTTGTGGCATATCATTTGGTCTGCAACATGGTATTACTTGTTTGAGTGTGTATGTGATTTTAAAGTGCAGATGCAGTTGAATTTGCATCATGTTTTCTATAGTTCTGCATTTGGACCTTTGACAGTTGTTACATGGAGGTAGTTTATATTAATTGTAGCCGTAGAAAAGAAGTTTATTCAATAAAAGATTGTTTATTTTTAGAATCGTGTGCAGGTAGTTTATGTTTATGTAATGAAAAAAAAGGGATATTAGGAAAAAGGTAAAACAGGCGTAATGATTTTAGATGGTTCAACTTCACATGCCTTGCTTTCAAATTAGACTTTCATTCCCAATATTTTTCAACTATGTTTAATGGTGTGCGCCCATTCCCTTTATTTTGAAATTAGGATATCTCCACCAAAATCATGATGCTTTTTTCTTCGAAAGTACTTGTGGCATCTACCACATCTTACTTAAGGATTTGCTTCTTGCATTTGGACATCCCATAAAATCTGATTGTAGGTCCATCCATTTTAACGTGTAAACTGTTTATACTTTTCAGTAAAATTGAATGATTAGGATTGTGGCCTAATATTTTTGTTCTACATATGAACAGTCACTTCCAGTAGCTTTCTGTAGTTCTCTTAGTGAAAAGAAACTGGATAAAGCAGTTATTAAAAGCTGCTTGGGATCTTGGTGTGTGAGACTTGGCAGGAGTGTTGATGGAGTACTTTCCTTTGAAGAAGGTTGGGAAGATTTTGTGAACCATCACGGCTTGAACATTGGAGAAATGGTAGTATTTGAACACAAAGGCAAAATGGTGTTCAATGTGGTTGCCTATGAGTCACTTGGTAGTGAGAAAGAGTATGAACTGCAGAGCGACAAACACCAGCATGATTACAAAGGTGGGTTAAATTTAAAATTCTCTTGCATTTCACACAAGAATGGCAGTGGCATATTAATTTTCATTTGCCTTCATTTCCCACAAGATTTACATCAGGTTACACTCAATATTTATGCTTTTGTTAGGATTGCATCCTCTTAATTATAATGAATGTTGGGTTGCATCTAATGTGGGTTGTTCCTTGGACTATTTTCAGGAAAAAGAACCTTACAAGGGACTGCATCCTCAAGCTCAAGGACATTGTTCTGTACCACGATGAGTAAATCCCATGGGGATCCTCGTCATGCTTATATGGTAAGTTTTCTAACTTCTCTTTGCCTGTATGAAGTGTGTCATGTTATTATTTGCATATTATTGAAGATAAAAAATTTCATGATGTTCACTTCAAGCACACTTCTTGAGTCTGGAGTTTTAGTGGCAAAGCCCTGGGCTGTGTTGTGAAATTGGTCTGTTTGTTCAGTGAGTTGCAATCCTTACAACTTTTTTCTTTTTTGGATTTTCTCTAAATTTGGTAGTTGTTTTATGACAGACTTTTCCTGCGGAATTTGCAAGATCAAATGGCATTGTGGCCACATCCAGAATCATTCTCAAAGACCCGTCTGGAAGATCATGGCCGCTGTTCATAAGTAAGTGGGAAAGCAAAACCAGGGGTAGTTATCGTATAGCTATTAGAAAAGGATGGTACAAGTTTTATGAAGCCAACAAGCTCAAAAATGGGGATGTCTGCATATTCAATCTCAAACCGGTATCATCTAAGTCAGGTTCAGAATCAACTCGTGTCTTGGAAGTCCAGATAACCCGAGATGGATCCTAGTCCATTGGTCAATTTGTTGTTGTCTTTCAGATTTTGAACAAAGATTATCAAGCCAGAAGCATGTAACTTCGATGGCTGAAACCTCCTTTATGCTACTTTTGAAATTGTAATTCGGATTTCTGTTAACGGTTGAGTACTAATTATTATTCTACTAAGTTATTTTTAGTTTGTTCTTTATACACGTCATACTCTAAACTATTATGATATCTTTATTTAATCACGGTTTATTTTATACTTTACTCTCTGAAAGTTAAAATGAATTTACTTTTGTCGAACCCACCTCACTTTGAAATTAGTTTGCCTTCACCACATTCACATGCCTGCTTGGCCAATGGTAAAAACAACATATATATATATATACCATATTTAAATTTTGGTTTTGTAAACAACAATTAATTGATGAATGATTACAGAAAATAACATATAACAACTTGAAAAATTAGGACAATAACATTTGTGCTTGTTGTGCCTATAATTACTGTCTGGTCACCTCTTCTTCCTTTCTTCACACTCTCTCTACTCAATCATACCTGCAAGCAATTCATTCACCCAGTCGTCACTAAAAATTACTGCACCATGCAACTAATTAAAAGTTTTTTTTTTTTTTTTTTCAAGTTTTACTTCCTATCGTGAAAATAAACATCACTTTCTACATTATGTGGTATAAAAATGTAGTCTTCGTAGCATGCATTTCAACACAAATTTAAGCCGAATTAAGCATGTTAGAAACCAAGAGGAAATTGGAACTATATCTTCCAAGTAAATTGGATTTGGAAATCTCATATATATGGAACCCAATGTAATATTGCAATGGCAACTGTCATCATTCATAATTTACATACCGATAAACTAGAAAGTACCCCAACACTATTGATCTTCTCTGGCTTGATATTAGCTTGATATGAACATCCACCACTTGTGTAGAGCAAACCCATAAACTGTGGCATAAGCAACCAATCTCATAGGATTTTTTATAAATCTGCAAAAGGGAGAATTGTCTCTTAGGTTACAAGTCAAACACTCCGGACTACCTAAATTTATTCCATGAATATACTTGTGATTAATAAAATAGGCAAACACGTTTTAGATCATTGAAATACAATGTGGTGGACCCTATAAGAGTGTCGCTCAAATCAAATAAACTTATTTGAGGAACCCCTCTATATATGTGTGTGATATACCATACATACGTAAAATATACTTAGATTGTATTCATGTGTAGAAAGAAGTTATCATATAGAAGTGAGAACAAAAAAAAAAGTTAATTACTATATTGCCCTGAAATTTTAATTTTATTGTTGCTATCATTAAATTTTTGTACTCTTTAACGCTTGACAGACAATATTTTCTTAATTCTCTCATTGAAAAAAAACAACATTTTCTTAATAACAGTACTGATTAATAAGTTGCTGCAAGCGGGTTTGTAACTCAAGTTACCAAGTAAAATATGATTATGCCGGCCGAATTTTGGGCCGGTCTAGTCCAATAGACCTTAAGTCGATGGGCCAAACAACGATCCCTAATTTTGTTTGTTGATGTTTTACTACTTAATGATGACCCTAAGCTAAACGCATAAACATCAATCAATTGTTCACTAATATTCTTCCACAACAAAATCACAACATTCAATTGAAAAACCAGTAAATCTCACATGTCCGAAAAAATAAAAATAAACTGACCTTCTAATTAACCCAGATCTTTGAGCAAGTTCAGAGGCTCTTTCCTCGGCTGAAACCGGAGACGTCCACCGCGAAAAGTCTCGGTCAAAGTAACCCCAATCGGGCAAGAGCAACCCAGAAATACCCAGCACACCAACCACGTAAGTTAACATCATCTTCTTGAAAGACTCTGTGCATACTCCAACTACCACTATAACTGCAGCCAACCAAACCAGAGAGGCCCTGAAAACGGCATCATTTGCCATGGGGTGGCTTGATGAAAATGACAAAGTTGAAGTAGGGGATGAAGATGAGTGAGAGAGTACTAGTGTGGGGAAGGAGGAAATGGGCAAGAATGGGTGATGATGGCGGCCATGCCAGCCACACAATACTCTCTCTCTCTCTCTCTCTCTCTCTCTCTCTCTCTAAGGATTTGCTTCAAATTAAGAGCAGAAGTGGTTGGAAAATGCTTTCAATGCGAATCCAGCTGTTGTTATAAATGCATTTTTCCTTCATGTTTACATTCTTTTTGAGTTCGGGGCTTAGCTGTTATTTGCATGGGGAATGCCACGTAATGCCCATTTCTTCATTTTTTGGATTATTCGTTTTATTAGTCCCAGAACTTTGACTTGATTAGTATTTGAGTCTCTCAATTTTCAAAATCGTTCTCGATGTCCTTCAACTTTAAAGGGTCATGTCGTCAATTTTGTTAACTTTTTCTGTTAAATGCAGGGGTAAAATGGTATTTTTGTATTATTTTTAATTTCCAATGTTTGAATATTCCTTTTATCCAAAAAAAAATAAATTAAAAATTAAAAAATCTTATTCCTATCCTCAGTCAAAGTAAAAATTAAAAATTAGTTCTTATTCCTAAAAACTTGAATTTTTTTCTTTTTAATATTTTATTCATATTTTAATCAATTTAAATATTAATATATATATATATACCATTTTGTCCCTGCATTTAACAAAAAAGTTAACAAAATTAACGGTAGAACCATTTGTCCTAACGAAACTGAAGTTGAAGAACCACGGGAATGATTTTGGAAATTGATGGACTCAAATGCAAATCGGGTCTAAATTCAAGGACTAATAAAACAAATAACCCTCATTTTTTTACACTTAAAAATTGAATCTTGTTGAAGCTCCACAGAAGCTTGATGGGCTTGAGAGAGATTCCTATTCAAGCCCATGAATGCCTTACATATCTTCAACTTGGGTTAAACCCATTTGGTTGGCTCGAAAGAATTTCGATTCTGAAGTAAAAGAATGAGATCGAAACCCTTTGAGAACCAACTGCATTGACTTTGATTTCACAACCAAAATTCTTGCAATTAATCAATGAAAACTTTAGTTTGGTATGTAAAAGATGATTCGGTTTCATCGCAATGTAGTACGTAGCATAAAAATGAAGTGAACTATTTCGATTTCATTGAAGGAAAAAAATAAACAAAAAACTTATTCAACATTTACAATAATTTGAGAAGTTTTGATTGGAATAGGAAAACCTAATGGTGCCCTGATCAGAAGAGGAAATGTTTGGGAACTGAAGAGGAGCTTATTGAGTCTGAATTCAACAGGTGTCCATTGATTTGTCCAGGGTGGATGGGGAGCTTTTGTGTGAGTCTGGTTGGAGTTAAAGGGAGATGTACATGATTGGCGATTGGGCCCAATAATTATTTGTTGTTTGCAAACTCATTTCAGAAAACAAATCAGTTGGTTAATTTGACAAGGAAAGCAGAGATAATTTATGATAATAAGTCAAGCTTAGCTTTCATCGCAGGCCTTTCCTTATTTATAAATAATTGGTCACCCGACGAGGAACATAGGCTGGAGGATCAAAATTTGTGTGTGTAGGAATCTTTTTTCTTTTTTTAAATAAGGCAATAATTTTTACATTTTTCTTGGTTTAGCTTTATGATGCTTCAAATTGTATATTTTATAAACTTTTCCGCACTTATAATTAAAAAGCTAAACAAAGTTAAATTAGGAGTGTCAAAATCGTTACCCTTAAATAATGCGAGCTAGCGTAGCTAACTAGAAGGTTCAAAAATGGGGTTGCAAGTTCATTTATTAAAGAGGGGGAAATTGCATCTCAGGCATCAAATAAAGCAAATTCTTAGACAAGTAGAAGCTACACTTTATGCCATGCCAATGGCAGTCGTTAGTTTCTTAACTTTTACTCAGTTTTGGTGCTCATATATGAAATAAGCACTTATAATGTAGGTTGATTAATAGAGATACAAGGATTTTATTATTATTATTATTTATTTTATACAAGCGATATTCTAGTTTAAACTAATCTAAACTACGAGGAGGGGAAATTCAAACTCAGGTGCAATGCAGAGTGGAGAGCACATTCGCTCTAGCCAACATAGCTAAGCTCCATCTCTACTAGATATAAGGATTAAGATTAAAGAAATTGGTTAGTTTATTAAGAAGCTGGACTTGTTGGGTACTTTAAATGAATATATCTCCAAAGGACAATGGCTTGTACTAGAAGATAACCTTTTACTTTAGTGGTTGATTTACAGAAGAGAAGTTTACCAATAGCAAGGGAAAATGTGCATAAGAAACCAGATGAATGACGACAAGCCACCAACAAATCCCATGGAAATGGAAGAGTTTCTCTCAAGCGTGTAAAGAATGTCTTGTGTGTCGCACACAAAAAAGAAAAAGAAGAGAAAAAATTGGTTCAAATTTGGGGCATTTGCTGCACCAACTTCCCCTCTAACTGCCCCACCCTCCAAGTCAAATGGGCCATATTTGCACATTTTCTACTGTCCCTTTCTACCAATTATATATACCCATGCCTACTGACACCAATAAATTTTTGGTCTTTTCTTTTGAAATAAATACTTTTAATTATATTTTATATGTTTGTTTCTGGGGTTGAATGGGGATTGGTACACATTGTTTTCAAGGATTTTTCTAATTTCTGATTACCTGATTGATTTTAGCTAAAGCATTGAGAAACAATTGACAAGTGCCATATTGTAATTGTTTGTATAGGCACCATCAATGAGGCCAACTTTGTATGCATTTTTTCTTCTTCTTTTTTCTCTGGAGAAATGATTATCATGTAGGATGGTGCGGCACAACTCAATTCTTGCTTCTAAAGAACCAGCTAGGTTCAACATCATTCATACTTAGTGGTTGTATCTTTATGACTAATTTATATCAATTTTTCAGCTATTGAAATAGTTTATTTCAAGATTAATATATATATATATATATATATATATACATACCCTATTTTTATCTTTTTCGTAAATCACAACAATTCATTAATATTTGAATTTATACCTAGAGAAATACCTATAGATATATGCATACATAATAGAACTTGATTTATGGTTTGAGGCTATTAAGAGAAATACATGATAATTTAATTAGTCAAGCTAATGATCATGAAATCTAACTAACATAATGTGGTAATATATTTATCATGCATTCGGACAAAAATTAACTTTTAATCAGTTATTTAGATTTACAGTATATCAACGTAAGCGTGATATATAGTCGGAGAGTATAGCGAGGCAACATTTTCCTATATATCATATATAGTTTAAATTTATACATAAATAATCACTTATTGTTGTAGATATATGCACTAAGCCTAAGGGCTAAAGGTCTCATAGAGTTGAAGACGTAACGAGCTAAAACCTTTCGTGAAGCCATGCAAACGATGACGACAGTGCCTCTTCTTGCGTGCATGGATCGAGTTTGACAAAGAAGTGACCTGCAACGTTGACATTATGTTTCGAAAGTTTCGCTCATTTTCAGCTTTGGCATTAAAAATTAATTCATCGTATGGAAACATAGAAGCCCTTGTGCTAATTATTTTGTGTATAAATAGGCAGCCACAGTTTTTTCTGGAAACAGATCAACTCAAGAAGCAATACATTTACAAACTGAAACAGAATGGGGAGATCTCCTTGTTGTGATGAAAGTGGCCTCAAGAAAGGACCCTGGACTCCAGAAGAGGATCAAAAGCTTGTGCAGTACATTGAAGAACATGGCCATGGAAGTTGGAGGGCTCTTCCAAAGCTTGCAGGTTTGCTTAATCAAAGCCTCTCTTTGTTGATAAATTTGGTTGTTTACCAGCTTAAGCTCACATTAAGACTACCCCTCACATGTCATTAAGATTTGTTGGTTTAACACTATCTCTGAAAGCTTGATTTAAAGGCCGGTGTCGGTCCAAAGTGTTCTTTGTTAGTTTCTGTTTTAGTTTTCGGGTTCGTCCCGCCTTGTAACCAAACAAAAACACAAAAGCTTGATTTAAATTGCTATGGTTTTCTCTTTTGTAGGTCTCAATAGATGTGGCAAGAGTTGTAGGTTAAGATGGACAAATTACTTGAGACCTGATATCAAAAGAGGCAAATTTACTGAAGATGAGGAGCAAACAATTCTACATCTCCATTCTATCCTTGGAAACAAGTAATTCTTTAATCCAATCTCTTTTTTCCAACGACTAAACCCATCAAATTTTCAATATGTTTGACTATTGGAACTTACTCTTTATATATCTATGCTTTTGTTTACAAGATGGTCAGCAATTGCAACACACCTAGATGGCCGAACTGACAATGAAATCAAGAATTTCTGGAACACCCATTTGAAGAAAAAGCTGATCCAAATGGGTTTTGATCCAATGACTCATCAACCAAGAACCGATCTCTTTTCCGGTTTGTCTCAGCTTCTGGCCCTGGCAAACCTGCAGGACCTCATGCAGCAATATCAGCCGTTAGATATTGATCAACATGCTGCAACATTACAAGCAGATCAAGCTGCTCAGTTGGCCAAGCTTCAATACATGCAGCATTTGCTCCAATCCGTAGCCTATATAAGCAGTGGTGAGAATTATAGCCAGAACAGAAACACAGCTGACACAGACATGGAGGCTTTCAATTTGTTGAACTCACTTGTTCCTTCTATCAAAGAAAACCCAATTTTAAATTCATCTCAGCTTGAAAATCCAAGCTCATTTTCTCCTGGATATGGTGGGACTTCTCAACCACTCCACCATCAAAGCCTACTGCCTCATGACCCACAAGTCCCTTTCAGTTCTCTACCACCTTTGAATAGCAATCATGAAATGGGCTCCAACTATACAATGGTCAGCCAAGAAGATAACCCACCTCATGATCATGATGACTCTCCATGGTTTGATAATCTTCTGTCTCCTGCTCCTAATTCTATTCCTCCAACTATGACCGGGATGTCGATTAGCAACCCAGGAGGAGATGTCTGCTGCAGCACTTCAAGCTATGGAGGTAGAAGTAGTGGTTCTTCTTCCTACTGGCCTGAACTCTTTCTTGAGGACGCCAATTATGCTTGAGGGATTCTTAGTTAATTACTATCATAGATTGAGAAAGATTTGGTGGTTGCTGCCTTTGTCGTTGATCATTATTATTTCTTACTTATTCCATGCATTTGCATGTGTATATACCGACATACAGATATGTGTGATGTAATGCATATCTACGTACATTTATTTGTACACGTACACATCTTATATATGTTTGTGCATTGTATTGTATGTACATTATTTGGGACTAAATTATCATGGAATATACTTTTTTCACATTATAATGTGATATATCATATTTGGTATTACTCAAAGCAAATATGGGAAACTCATGATCCTGGCAAGCCTGCATTGGTAAACTGTTCAGAAGACATTGGTGGTAGGACCCGAGTTATGTCGTGTTTGTGTCATGTCATTTACTCGCATCGAATTTGACAGCGACACTAACTCAACCTGATTCTTGTAGTTAAATAGTTGGTCATGGTTGTCAAAGCAACATAGAAAATGAAGGTTGATTAGGTTTGTTCCCCCCTTTTTCCCAATTCAAAGAAATAAATTTCACCACCTAATCCCATCCCATGGTTGTACACCATTCGACGTTTCTTATGTCATGACGATCATGTTAAAGACGTTTCTTATGTCATGACAATTAATCATGTTCAACAAGACTTTTTTAATGTCCAAACAATGCATGGAAATGGTGGCTACAAGTGGCAACTAACAAAGACAGGGATCTTTCTTTCAAGCAGAATAAATCAAATCATGTTGAAACAAGTTTAAGACTCCACTTATTCATGGTTCTGATAATCAGTGTGTATGATCTGTGTAAATATGTTTACCTCCTTTATTCTAGGCTTTATTGGAACTCTGGGATGCTACCCTAGGAACTCAACTCTTCACCTAGAAAAATACTAAAAAGACGAATAAAAAGCAGTGCAATAATGCAATGCAATGGGATCTTGATGAAGTGGTTTGGAGTGGAAATGTAGTAAGTGCTAATAAGTCAGTGGCAACAAAGTGGAGGCCTGCATATACAATATCATTAACTGGGTTTCATTTATGAAACATAATTAGTTTTTTAGCATCATCACAAGACGGGATTAGTCAGCTGTTCCAGCAGCGCCTACTCGATGCCAACACTCCTAATGATCTAGGGCTAACTTAGCCATTTTTTACAGGCTAGTTTAGCCTTTGATCCTTTAACTAGCAAATACTAAATGTTTCATTCAGTATTGAATAGATTGCCTATGGAAAACAGAGAGCTGTGATTGTCATTGACGATCACGACTACATGTGAGGAACTGTCACTAACACAACTATCTAAAGTTCAAGTTATGGAAAAACTACTTTGTGGAATTAACATGAAGTTTGACAAGCAGTTTTGATTGCTATAGATGATACATATATATCATTCAACATTGACATGAGATACTTAAATCAAAGCAATTTACAACTTCTGCTATAAGGTCGTACCCCCACCATCTGACATGAGAGATGCAGCAGCCGCAGCAGCAGTAGGAACAACCCCAGTTGAAATGCCCGGTTTTGACAAATGCAGGAGCCTGAGAAATCAATTCCAGGTGAATGAATATGTTGTCAAGTAAACAAATTTTCAATATAGAGTCATCATAAACCTTAAAATCAGTTTTCCTATATGCAATCTATATGCACTATTGAATGCCTCGTCATTTATAATATGATCAACAACGGTGCAAGAAATATTCAATTGGGACCCTTTGGACTGTCGCGGATCACCCAATGAAGACTTATTTATGAAAAAGATGATAGAGGATATCCAGCCACTAGATATGCAAGACAAAAAAGGACTAGTCTGTTCAGTTTTCAAGCGTGGACCACAGGGACCCCTAGCCATGAGGCATAGATCAACAAGCTTATGTGTAGGTATGTGGGCTTTAATGCTTTTTTATAAATAAATAAAAAAGTAGGGGGGAAAAAAACTTACGGTGCAAGATATTCACAAAAAGATGATACTGCAGCTGCAACTTCAGTATAGTTTTCAGATGTAGCAGGGGCTGTCACTTCTACCAACTGTATCCCAGGAGTTACAGGGACAGCCTCATCTGTGGCATGCAGTTGTAGCATCTTAAACTGATGACACAGTCACAGTCATCTGTGTGCCCCTCTGGAAATGGAAGGCAAATCCCACCCTCAGAAGCTCATGGTCCAACTTGTAGCCAAGTGCATAAAATAAGCGAAGCACATTCTTGCTTGCTTTGCTTTCGATCATGGTTCTTACTAGAACTGAAATTTGCTCAGCACCTGCACCTCTCATTGCACCTCCTATATGCCTTACGGTCCTACAGAATTCAGAATTTGGCATAGATACAATCATATGTATGTGTGAAACACAAATTTCCACGTGTTAACAAATATGACAAGGCAGGTTTTTAAGTCTTACCATGTTGGTTCAGTTTGCTCAAGATTGCATATAAGTCGAACCTCTGAAGCTACAGCCCCTATAGAAAGGAAGATCATTACTAGAACGGCCTACAAAATAATTTCTTTCTGTGGTATTCAGCTGATATATACTGAACCAGACCACAAGTTGTTGCAGCAATCAATACAATATAACACTGTTGCTAATTATAAAAATCTTCAAAAAAATCCATCTAACCATCGCATCAAGGTTATTAATGAAAAAATGTGAACTTAAGAGTCGCAGAGGAAAAGTACCAAACAGATTAAAAAATAACGGGCTGCTATGAAAATTTATTTAAGCACACCAGGGAAGGCTTTCAACATCTCTTTAAATGAGTCCATAAAAGAGGAGAATTGACTATTCTGACTTTGGCTTAATTGTATAGAAAATGTGCACATTATTCTAGCCACACAGCTCAATATGAAAAGATGAAAAGAAATGAATTACCAAGGTTCGGGCCACTTTTAAGACATATCTCATGGACCCTCAAATTTTCTCTGCGAACACCACAAAGACCCTGAAGAAGAATCTCAAGGGCCTCAACATGCTGCAAATGAAAACCATATTTTAGATGCAGCTACAGAAACTACCCACAGATGCGGGAAAAGGGGTTCTTTTAGGGATCTATTTCCAATTGTGAACAAAATAGAGTCCATAATCATGAATAACTTGTACATGCAAGAAAACAAAAACTACTCAATAAAAAACCAAATATAGATTTTCTTCCTTTCTCGCATATTAACCTCAAATGAACAATTTGGTAAACATGGTTAGAAGATATGTGTCAAAAAGTGAGCTCTAAGCAGAAGATTCAATCTTTCTCCCCTAGCAGCAATACACAGATGTGCTATCAAGTGATCAGAATTTAGAGGCATTTCCAGAAATTGTATAACAAAATGTAAGCCTAACCCAACCCCCACATTATCAAAGTACTTACCTGTGTTTCTATAATTCCCTGAACCACGCACTCCATCAAGTTGGTACAGTTGATCTAAGAAAACCCAGTAAACTCTTTATAGAAAATATGTAGAATTGACGGGAAAAACATCAAGAAATCAAGCATAAACTTCTGAGGGAGTGATTACGAATCAAAAATACTAACCGGTAGTTGCAGCTCGGGCGCGACAGCAGCAAGCTAAAAGAATGGAGAAAGAAGAGGGGTTCCTATGGGACCTGGAAAAAGTTCAAAACGTGAGTGACCCAGAGAAAGGAGAGAAAAAAAATTTATACTGCTTTTTCAGCTAGACATTGGGTTCCAATTTTACCCAGAGAAAAAAAACTGTGTCGCAGCCTCCTACCTCTGTCCAGTTCGCAGCCCCTCCGCCAGTCGTCCCTCCCACCTCCGTCCAGTTCACAGTCCCTCTCTGCAGCGCCCTCCCTCCCTGTTTGTATTCCTTTCCCCAATCCTTCAATCTCCTTATCTAGGTTGCTTTTATCTCCCTCAAAACCTCCAGATCCGAGTTCTCTTTATCCAACTTTACTCTCAATCCCGCAATGCCTTGACAAGAGATGATCAGATACACGCTTTCAGAAAGATGTGCAAAGCAAACTTAACCTAAAAGGCCCCAAGAAATTCTTGATTGGAATGTGATGATAAAAGCCAACTATTAAATAAAGTGATTCTCAGAGAGAGAGAGAGAGTGAGGGAGAGAGAGATGAAGGAAGAGAAGGGGGGGGGGGGGGGGGCAGCAGCAAGGGGGTAGAGGCACTGCAGCCAAGATCTGCAGTCGTTTTCTTTCTTTTTTTATTAATTTTGTAAAATTGAAACCTAATGTCTAGCTGGAAAATAATTTAATTATTAGAGGATAAAAAGATCCGTGTCAATATATAGGTAGAAATATCATCAGTTGACGTGGTGATATCATATTATTCTATAATTTCTGCAGAGAAAGACTACAATGAGGAGTTAAAGTGAGGAGGTTATTTGAGGAGACCGATCCGACCGTCAAAACATTTAAAATATTTAAGTCTCATGATTTCTTTACATTTGTTGATGGTGAGATTTGACCTCCTCAAATAACCTCCTCATTTTAACTCCTCATTATAGTATTTCCAGAGAAAGAGACTGCACAAAAATCTTTGCTGGGTATAAAATTGTTTGGGCCTTAAAAAGCCCATTTAAACGCTTTATATAAGGGGAAATTTAACATCATTGATAGGATTTAAAATTAGAAATTAAATAAAAAATTCGAAAGAAAAGGATACCTCAGATTTTGGCTGCTGCTCCTCTTCAAACTACGATTGAACAACACCTCACAATTCAGACCAAAAAAAAGAACAAAACCTCACAAAACTTCGAACCAGAGAAACAGAAATTGGTTAGATATGGAGTAAACTTGGGAATAAGGAAGCCTTCTAGTTAATGGGTATTTGGGGAATTATCTGAGAAGCTGATATTTAAGGCGATGAGTACTCGTACCTACTTATGATTTTGTGCAAAAATCGTAGGTTTGGTGAAGACGAAGCTCGACCATTTGAATTGCTTGACCTGGTGAAGACGCAGACGCAGACCTGGTGCTCGCGTGTTTTTGAGTCTTGGGCTGGACTTAATTAAGAGGACTACATTAAGCCCACCTAATGAGGTTCTAAGCCTACCTAATCCAGGTCTTATTGCTAAATAGTCCAATCCATGTCCTTGTCCGGTTTACCAAATGTGTCCTAAAAACATATATATAATTAGATTGGTTCGGTTTAGTTGGATTTTTATCGGAACTCATAAGAAATAACATAATTGAAATCTGTCAAATTGAATTGCTTGACTGGTTTAATCGATCTCATTTTATTTTATTTATCTAAATATGGAGATTTGAACTTGAAATCTCTTCAGCAAAATAATGTAGCTAATAATTTGATTCAATTTTAAGCACCTCTATTGGCAGCGCAAAAATGAGTGATAATAAATAGGTACAAGGATGGAATGAGACTTTGATTAGGGAAAAAAATGTAGTAGGAATGTAGACATTTCTACATTATGTTAGGTTAGCTTTTTGGTAGAAGATGAAAAATAAAATAAACAAATTTGTAGGTTTTCAGAGGTGGTCCTGCCAGCTTGTAAACAAAATGCAAGGGGACAGAACCGATACAAAATATCAAAAGAAGGAAAATTCTACAATGGGCTTGGTGTATCCATGCGCCCAAAATATCAGCCATTGGATGAGTAAGTGAGTTTGAGGGTTAAATCCAGACCATTAAATGCTGGTAACCGGTTAAAAGGGTTGCTGTAGGTAAAAGTGAATAAAATAAAACTGAAACAGGAAAAGAAAAATAAAACAAGAAATGAAAGGGATCGTGAATTGCTGCTGAGGCCTCTGCATCAACGGCACTTTCTCTTTCATCTCTCCCTCTCTTCCTCTACATGTGAATTGCTTGATTCTGGAGATGAAATTCAGAAGATATTAAATATCGGTGGCTGGGCATTTTGGGTTTAGGGTTTACAAAAAACCAGTGGAAACTAGTTGCTGTTGCTGAAACGAATTGAAGTGGCCAATGCAAAGGTAAAATTAATAGCTTTATAGTAGTTTATCCTTGTCCACTTGAGTTCCCAAAAACCAGCAATATAACATTTGGCTATATTGATCTGCTCAAAGAAAACTAGCTATTTCCATGGGTAATTTTCCCTCTATGAAATCAAGTAATTATGTAATGAAAAGAAAACCAGAAAAATTAAGCAGAGATTAATGCAGGCCAGGAAGCAACAAAGCAGAAGTAAATGGGTTTTTGATTTGCTGAAAAGAAAGTAATTGTAATTTGAGTTATTTCACAGACAAGAAACACAATATGATCAATGTCAATATCTTTCTCTTCTTTAATATTGGGCATATTGTTGATGTTGAAAAGTTTGTGACTCATTTGAAAAACATTAGATAGAATTTGTTAATTGTATTGCAAATGCCATGATATTTGTAGCCTTGCATTTTGGTAATGGAAATGTAAGAGGGACTTGAATATGTCATTTTGAATCCAATTACCAATTAGTTAGTCCTATTTTGCAATTATTGTATCCATATTGACATGTTATTGGTTGTTTATTACATTTTGAGAACATATGTGAGTTGTCAATGCAACTGACAAACAGTTACTTCGAATTGCATTATAGGCTTGCAATTGACAAACAGTTACTTATAATTGCATTATAGGCTTGCAATTGACAAACAGTTTCTTCTAATTGCATTATAGGCTTGCAATTGATAAACAGTTACCTCGAATTGCATTATAGTCTTGCAATTGACAAACAGTTACTTCTAATTGCATTATAGTTTTGATTTGCTGAAAAGAAAACCATTGTAATTTGAGTTATTTCATAGAGAAGAAACACAATATGATCAATGTTTCTTTATGTTGGGCATATTGTTGATGTGAAAAGTTTGTGACTCATTTGAAAAACAGTAGATAGAATTTGTTAATTGTATTGCAAATGCCATGATATTTGTAGCCTTGCATTTTGGTAATGGAAATGTAAGAGGGACTTGAATATGTCATTTTGAATCCAATTACCAATTAGTTAGTCCTATTTTGCAATTATTGTATCCATATTGCCATGTTATTGGTAGCTTCTTACAATTTGAGAACATATGTGAGTTGGCAATGCAATTGGCAAACAGTTACCTCGAATTGCATTATAGTCTTGCAATTGACAAACAGTTTACTTCTAATTGCATTATAGTTTTGATTTGCTGAAAAGAAAACCATTGTAATTTGAGTTATTTCATAGAGAAGAAACACAATATGATCAATGTCAATATCTTTCTCTTCTTTAATGTTGGGCATATTGTTGATGTTGAAAAGTTTGTGACTCATTTGAAAAACATTAGATAGAATTTTTAATTGTATTGCAAATGCCATGATATTTGTAGCCTTGCATTTTGGTAATGGAAATGTAAGAGGGACTTGAATATGTCATTTTGAATCCAATTACCAATTAGGTA